>QEPC01014935.1:2864328-2913078 GCA_003113815.1 Sphenodon punctatus
CCAAGCCAAGCACATGCACCTGAGACTTCGCATCCACTTGAATGTTTGTTTGTCTTCTCCCCTGTCTCTCCCACTGTCCCCTCTCCCTGTCTCCCCCTCCTTGTCTTTTAGATTGTAAGCCACAGGCAGGGACCGCAACTATGTCTATGTTCTGTACAGCGCCAGGTACATGACCAGTGCTATATAAATGTTTATAATAATAATAATAAACATGGGGATGGTGCGGGAGCACTCAGCCAAGATGGATAGGTCCGTTGACATTGGGACCTCCCTGCTCCTGCACGTGGGCACTATGCATGCCTATGTGATGGCAGCCACCCCACTGGGAACCCTGCCTGCCCACAGCCCCATGCTGGACCCCTCGGTGCCCCCACTGGCTCCCCACCTTCCCCAGCTGCCTCCATGCCAGCAGGGGCCCCGCATCCACCTCCCGGTCCCTATAGGCCTCCAGAGGGATTAGCCACCCAGGGGGGCCCCTCGGGTCCCTGGTCCTCCCTCCCATCACCGCCTGTCTCTCCAGACACAGAGGCCTCGCAGGACACCATTGGGGACATGGACAGCGGGGGGTAGTGGAGCTCCCAGAGCTCAGTGGTGCCCACAGGGCATTCAAAGGGGCACCCCCAGAAATGCAGGGGCTGGGGGGGGATGAGGGGGATGGGGGAGGGTGGTCTGATGGGGGGGTGCACCATGCGCTGTGGTGGGGAGGGAGGATGATGGGCTGGCAAGGTGGGGCACGTGTCTGTGGGTGATACAATAAATGCATTGAGCACACTACTGCCTCCTGTAGTCTGTTCAGGGGGCCAGAGGTGGG
The DNA here is from genome assembly GCA_003113815.1 of Sphenodon punctatus. Taxonomy (NCBI): domain Eukaryota; kingdom Metazoa; phylum Chordata; class Lepidosauria; order Sphenodontia; family Sphenodontidae; genus Sphenodon; species Sphenodon punctatus. Next base: position 2,865,140 of record QEPC01014935.1, read on the forward strand.
GGCGTGGGCTGCGCCAGTACTGGGGTCAACCAGGGATCCCCCAGGACCCCAGGGGGGTGGGCTGGGTGGTGGGCATCCTCACGGCTCGGCCTCCTGGCTGATGTGCCTGGATATGGTGGCACGTTTGTGCTTGGCATAACGGTACTCCCTCGGGTTGTCTGCGTTCATGTACAGAGGCACGGGGCTGGGAGGGATTGTACCGTGTAGGCATGGGGTATTCGAGGTCAGCCCCATTGGTATCGCACACGTTGTGCAGCACACAGCATGCACCGATCACCAGGGTCGAGGTCTTCACCGTGTAGTCCAGCCAGCCGGTGAGGCTCTTCCAGCACTGCTTGAGGGCCTCAAACGCCTGCTTGATCACGGTCCAGCTGGAACACAGGCAGGAACTGTACAGTGCCTCCACCGGACTCCGGGCGACCAGGTACACCTTCATCAGTCACTGGGTGAGGGGGTAGGCCGGGTCCCCCAGGATACAGGGGGGCATCAGCACCCCCTCAATCTAAGCCATCCCCATGTCTTCAAATTCCCCATGGTACATCCGGACATAGAAGGGGGAGATGGTCATAATCTGGGTATCATGGCTTCACCCGGAGTTGCCTGTGAAGATGTCAGTGAACCACACCCGATGGTCATCGACCACCTGCAACTGCACGGCGTGGTACCCATGCCTGTTGACATACTCCACGACCTCCCCCGCAGAGGAGTGGAGGATCTCTATGTGGGTGACATCCATGGCACCCATGCAGTTGGGGAACTCTCCAGCCGCGAAGCCAGCCATCACAGTCATCTGATCCACCAGCTGGATTGCTCTGTCCAGGAGAATACCCTCCACTGCCTCACAGACATCCCACAGGATACAGGCAATGGTTCTCACCCCGACACCAAAGTGCTGCGAGATGGACCAGCAGGAGTCAGGTGTTGCCAAGGCCCAGACCCTGATGGCCACCGACTGAACCAAGGGGATGGGGGTCTGCATGGGAGTATACTGCCACTCCATACAGGGCATGAGCTGCTTCGCGAGCTGCAGTAGGGTGAGCTTGTCCATCCGGAAGTGTGCCCTCCAGTCAGCCTCGTCCCACTGATCCAGCGCCTGGGACCACCACCCCTGTGCCTGCTCTGTGACCCATACCCACTGGGCAATGGGCATAGCGAGCAGGGCAGCCTGGCACATGGTCTCCCTCCTCCAGTGGAGGCACCTGGCCACCTCGCAGATTGCCGCAGCCCTGGTCCGGCCACAACTCATGGTCTTCCGGTCCTTCCCAGAAATCCGGTGAGCCCTGAGCCAGGCTAGGGCATGCATGTGGCTGTGGTGGGCCCTGCGGGCCCCTGCAGTGCTCTGGGCCATGGTAACCTGCAGGCAGGTGCCCAGGTGCACCTCAGAAGTCAGGATGTGCAGCTGATTGTTGTGGGTGCAGTACAACTCAGCACAGAGTGCTAGGTGCATTGTGCAGGCACCCAACCTGACCTGCTCCATGGTGCGGTGTGCCATGGGGGACCCGCGGACATCACAGGTGTAGGCTCGGATGGGTGGTGCCCTGTCCCCGGCTGCATGGGCCATCTCCTGCAGGGCAGGCAGTCCAGGGCGGTGGTGGTGGGGGCACTATGCAGCGCCCCTGCCATCCTGGCATGGGGCCGTGCACACAGCCCGGTACACACATGGGTGTGCAGGCTGCAGCTGCATGCCTCCTGTCATCACCTCCCACCACTCCCTATTCACAACATCATGTCCTTGCTGGCCTGATTAGTGTGTTGGCTGTCCTGTCTGTGTGCTCAGTTCCTGAATCTGTGCTGGGTCCGCACCCCACACCTTGTTCTGTTGCCATACATTGTTGCGGCCTAATGCTTTCTCGTCTGGACTTGGTGCCCCCCCCCGAGGCCCCTCCTGCCTGTCCAGGGAATGTGGGGCCCCTATCCATGGTGTTATTCTCCCTGGCGTGCTGGACCATGGCTGGCTGTGCTTCCACTGGGGTCCCTGCTTCGGGCCCCTATGGGGCCCCCCATACATGGACCTTCCATGAGACCATGGCCCTGTACGAACTGTGGCATACCCTGGCCATGCAATTGCTCCTGAGATGCTCGGACAGCATCTCAGGTGCCTATGCGATCCTGAGCTCTGGCCTTCATTACTTTGGCTATGAGGCAAGCGCCCGGGATTGCCGGCTGCATGCTGAGACGCTGGGACTGCTTCCCTTTCCTGATGGGCACATTCCAAACATGAGGTGCTCACATGTGGCCTGGTCTGCAGCAGAGACCGTGTCTGCTCTGTCTGTGTGCAGCCTGGCTGCCTACACGGTCTGTCTGGTGGAGGGGGGACCTGCCCTGGACGTGTCCTACTTTGGCTGTGTGCACGCGGCCCATGGGTACCAGCGCTCTCGTGGGATGGTGTATCACCGGCTGTTGGAGCTAGGTCACCTTCTGTGGCCCTCAGCTGCTGACTCCTGCTTGTCAAAGCCCTCCGCGGCAGAGCTGGCGGAGCTGTCAGGTGTGTGGTCCCATCCCAATGTGCACTTGGGACTTTCCATGCAGGATCTATTTGAGGCTTACTACATGCTCACCCACCACATGTCCATGCTGGGGTACCGCTGGGGCATGCTTCATCAGCCGCACTTCATTCTCCTGGTGGGTCACCCAGCCCCTGGCCCCTTGGTGGCCCCCTCCAGCTGGCTGTGAGTCCCTCTGTGCCTTCCGGGCCCCAGTTACCAGCCCCACTGTGAGCTCCTGCCTCCGCCCTGGTGCCTTGGTCCACTGCCTGTTCCCTCCTTGATGTCCCGGCTGTGCTGCTGTGCTGCCTGCTTCCTGGGGTACTGCTGCCCCTGCCTGTGGCTCCAGGCCCCCTCCGGGCCCCCCCCACCTGCTCCTGCAACCGGTGCTCCCCTCTGTGGCTGCCATCTACGGTCCGTGTCCAGCCCTCCAAATTCCCCCCCTGCTCCTCTGGGTGCTGCTGACCATTCTTGGACACCTGTGCTCCCTCCTGCACCCCCCATGGGTTCCTGTGTGACCTTGGGGTTCTGGGGGCCCCGGACCTCACCTCCTGGCTTCCAAGGAGGAGGGGGTGTTTGTGCCATTGGACCAGCTGCATGGCCCCATCTCTCCTGCCTGCCCTCCATGAGACCCTCGCCGGCGCTCGGGGTGCGTGTGGGCATCCTGGACCATTCTCGGATCGCTGCCTGTTCCGTGTGGCCTCCCGCAGTGCCTGTGCCCCAACCTTCTGGCTTCTCCCCATTCCGGGACTGCCTGTGTTGCTGGGTGGTCGCCCACGTGGACTGTGCTGTTGTTGGGGTTCTGCCTGCCATTGCCTGTGTCCTGCCCTGCCCCTGGGCCATTTCCCCTCTCTTCCCTTTCCAGTGCCCCCTACTCCCCCCCTGTGTCCGTTGTGCCATGTGTTGTCTGTCCCGCTGTGTCCCCCCTTCCCTTCCTTTCCTGTGTGTGTGTGTGTGTGTGCGCCCGGGCATGTGTGTGTGCTGTGTGTTCCACTGTTCCCTCATTGTCTCTGTGCCTGTTGTGTGCAGTACCTCAGTGGCTCTTCTCCCTCCTCCCTCTCCCATTTCCCTTGTGTGGGTGTTCCCTTTAGGCACTTTTGGCTTCATTTGCCCTTGGCTGGCCATGTCTGTATCCCACCCCTGCCCAGTGCCTTCTGGGTGTTTTGACCACGGCCAGGAATCGACGTCATGTCTGTTGCGCTGCCCCGGACCATGATCTGGCAGCCTGATTCCCTGCCATGGTCCCACTACCGTCATGTCTGTTTGGGGCTTTTATTGACCATGGGGGGTGATTGATCGGTTCACCGCTGCTGGGAATCCACTGTGGTGAATCGCAGCCGCCTTATGTCTGAAAACACCCAGAGGCTTAGGATTTTGTAAATAAGGTGGTCTAGTTACAGGACCAGGATTTGTCCTTAAGCAAGGTTCACACTGGGCCATATTCGTTTGGACTTGCTTTAATGCTTTTGCAATCCAGGCCACCAATAAGAATGCTGTAATGATTCTATTGTGGTATTAACACCTTGGTGAACATGTCCAAGACCACTTTGAGCCTCTTGTATCAATTTGATTCTCATATCAACAGGGGGTATTACACATTTCTCCCTGTTAGAGAATGTTACAACACACTTCCCAGCCTCTAGGGTATAATCATAGGCAGTGGGGTACCCCCTCAGAATCTGGATTTAGATACTGAGCCAGTTCCCCGTCTTAGTATTTCTTAACTTGAGCTCGGGTTAGTACACAGATTGAAGAGGCTTTCATCGCTTCCTGGGCCAGCATATCTGCGAGTGCATTTCCATTAGCATGTATCCTTGTTTAGAATGTGCTGGCCAATGTATAACAGATATCAATGGCTTTTCTTTCAAAAGATTGGCTATTTTCCCCCCATTTATGACCATGTTTCAATGGCTTTCATTTATTATCAAAAAAATCCATTAGATCGCCAGATTGGCAATTCTTCAGTGATTCCTCTAGCCAAATAGTAGGAACCAGTACAAATTAAAGTGGGTTTGCAAGTATCAGAAATTTCAATTACTTTATGAACTCCCAGCAATTTGGCATATTGAGCAGTATTATTTCCTAAAGGAATTTTAATACTGTCAGACATATGATATTTTCCTTGCTCATCATATGTCCCTATTACCACAGCACAACCTACTTTCCACATGTATTTACCTTATTTACAAGTTATGGCAGATCCATCAGTGTACATAACCTGATGATATTCATGGAGAGGTTTTTCTGGGGTTTGATTCTTAAAAGACATATATTCAATAGAAAAAGCTGGCAAGTGATCAATATTTCCACTTGGCTCCACATATTCAAACTCAATTTGAGGATTTTCAAAATGAGACATCCATTGTGCCCAACAGCTGTGAAGAGCCTTAGCATTAGGAATAGAAATAGAGCTCTTTTTAACTTGTCTCAAAGAGCAATAGGAGTTTTAACAACTATTTTTTGGCCTTGTGCAAGATTCTTTCCTTTTAAGATTGCAATATTGCGCATACATAACAATCTTTCAATTGGTAAAAATTTCTGTTCTGCATTTGTAAAGAAATATGAAATATATTGCAGAGGAATTCCATCTCCTGAATTAAAATAGGATGCTACACCTTCCATTGGTGAGGCATTAACTTGGATCTCCAAGGAAACTACACTGTTTCTAGTATGTAACTCTGCAGCCTGGTTAGTCAATGATATTCACTCATCCAGAGTTTGCTGAGCCTCTTGTGTCTTAAAGTGTCCTTATTTGCTAATGGAATCAGGTTATAAAGGATCTTGGTTTTCTGAGCATAGTCAGGGATCAAAATTCTAGCAACATTTAAAAAACATAAAACTGACTAATTCTTTTAAAGTCTTGGGGGCTTACAAAGTCAAAAGTTTCTCTTTAAACTCATGCATGAGTCCCCTGCCAGTATCTGTAACCTGAAATCTAGAAACTTCACTTTATTTCTAAAAATGTGTGACTTCTGCAAATTAACAATATATCCTGCTTCTCCCAGAATAGTAACAACTTTCTGTAATTTAGCTAAATGCTCATCAAAATCAGAATGGTCAATATAACAAAATACTCCAGGAATAGCCTTCAATAACTGTATTACATCAGCTGAAAATAAAGCTGGACTGTTGACATAGCCCTGGGGCAAGTGTGTCCAACAGAACTGAATTCCCTGCCAAGGAAAATCAGTCAAATATATATCTTCATCTCTAATGGGGTGTGCCCAAAAGCCATTGGATAAATCCAATGTGGTTTTATACTTGTGTCTTTCTAAATTTCCCAAAATGCCAGCTGAGTGGCAATTTTGTACTGTTATAGAAGGTGTCACTTTATTTAAAGCACGATAATCCAAAACCATAGGCCATTTCCCACTAGGTTTAGGAACTGGGTATAGGCGAGTATTCATAGTACTATATTGTTTAACTAACGCACCCTGTCTAAGTAAGTCATCAATTACTCATTGTATATCATCAGTTGCTGCTTTATTAATAGGATATTGTTTCTGAGGTTTTAGGAGAGTATGTACAGATAAATTATGAGGTGTTATTTTTCTACTTCCAATCCGATTGCCATATTGCTGAAAAAATGGTTTAAGAGAGTATAGAACCTAGCTTTGTTTTTTTTCCTCGATGTCCTCAGCTAGAGCAACATGCTCACTAATCTGATAATTCCTCTTATCTTTTTTTGTTCCTATTGTATTAATTTCACATAAGGGATATAAATCTTTCACCTCTTTATGTGTAATTATTACCGTTTGATCAAATGCAGCAAAATTAATTTCTAAACATCTATCTGCGATTTTGACAGGTAGACTAATTAAAGGAACTAACTTTTCCTCCCCAAAACAAGATTTTATAACACAGTGACTTTCAGGTTTATAATTTGATGGTATACGCATAGATTTTATGCAGGACAACTCAGCCCCTGTGTCAATTAAAGCAATTACAGGCTCATTTGCAACATGCTACTCGACTAGAGGGAAATCATTAAGCTGTGCCTGTCTGTTGCTTTCCATCCTGAGTCACAGGAGAAGATTCTGTGACTTTTGATAAAGGAGGAGGGATATACTGGTCAAAATGTCTTTGTGACTGATAGTTACCGCTATATGATTTGCAAAATCGATGCTTGTTTCCTCTAAATGTTCCATTTTGGAAGTCTTGCTTAGAACCTTGGTCACTTTCAAAATCTGTGTGGAAACTGGGATCCTTTCCTTAAATAATAACTGCCAGGGCGGGGCCCTGTAGGACAAGCTGCACTGCTGTGTTTGGGGCTGGGGCTGGGGCTGTTGGATTGGAGGAGCCTGTTGTCACTCTGCTTCTCCCTCCTCCTTCCCCAGGTAATAACTGCCAGGGCGGGGCCCTGTGGGCGCCAGCCCGAAGGGCGACACCCAAAGGGTGTCGGCCGTTGACTGGGGCCGTTCACTGGGCCGGGACGCCGGGGGCCCCTCTGCCGGACAGACATCTGTAGCTGTGCAGCTTATTTTATTTTGTTGTTGTTGTCACCACCCCATTAATATTACTGCTACTGTTGTTACGGGGGGGTGGTTTTTATTTTGTTTTTAACCTGTGGGTTTAAGGGGCTTGTGGGGATGCAGTGGGTGTGGGTTGAGGGTGGGGGGCATGGGGAGTGGGTTAGGGTGGATAGGGCCTACCCCCCTGGTGAGAGGAGGGGAGGTGGCCCTTGGGGAGGGTTTGGGGGACTCCCTGTGAGAGGGGGAGTCCTGGGGAGATGGGCCTTGCCCCCCGGTGAGACGGGGGGGCATGGCTCAAGGGGACTCCCAGTGAGAGGGGGAGTTCCATGGATTGGGGTGGGAGGTTGGGGTGGGTTGGTTAGGGGGGTGGGAGGTAGCTCCTGTGGTGAGAGCACAGGGGGGGAGGGTCGGGGGGGGAGGGTTGCCCACCAGTTGTAGAGGTGGGTAGGGGAGTTTGGGGGGGTGGGGCTCCTCTCGCCGGCCTGGCGGGGCAGCCTATGGAGGGTGGGTGTCTAACGGGGTTCTCTGAGGAGGGGAGGGGTTCCGCAGCTATCGGGGTTGTTACGGGTCAGGGGAGATATGGTCCCAGGGGGAGGTATGTTCCATCAGCGAAGAGGGGGCAGTGCCTTGTGCCCATTCCCCTCTCGAACCCCCATGCAGGTGGGTTGTGGGTCGAGGCCCAGGAGACCCCAGGCCTTGGTCTGGTGCTGCTGAACGCGAGGTCGGTTGTCAATAAGTCATCTACCATCCGGGAGTTAATCCCGGAGTGGGACGCCGACCTCGTGTGTATTACAGAGACCTGGCTGGACAATGAATCGGGTCCTATTTTGGCTGATCTTGTTCCGGCTGGGTTCTCTGTGCAGCATCAGCCTCGGCTGGAGGGAGGGGGGGGTGGTGTAGCCATTGTTATCAAGGATGCGTTGTCTTTTAGGAGATATCCGGTGCAGGCTCCACCAGGTGTTGATTGTCTCCATCTTGTGTTGGATTTGGCCGGGGATAGATTAGGGGTGCTGCTGGTGTACCGTGCACCCAACTGCCCGGCGGCATCCCTACATGCTCTTGCTGATTTGGTGTCAGATGTGATCCTCCGGACCCCTAGATTGGTGGTCCTGGGGGACTTTAATATCCACACTGACACCGATCTTGGAGGAGCGAGGCATGAGTTCATGGCCTCCATGACAACCATGGGCCTGTCCCAAATCATCTGTGGCCCCACACATGAGGAGGGACATACACTGGATTTGGTTTTCTGCACCGGCCTTGAGGCGGGGGGTCAGTTAGTAGGAGTTAAGGCTGTAGAGCCTTTGTCATGGTCTGACCATTACCTCCTTAAGACGTGCATCCTGGCGCACGATAGCCCCCGGCAGGGTGCAGGACCTATTAGATCGGTCCGCCCCCGGAGACTTATGGAACCGGATCGGTTCCGGAATGCTCTGGGGGAGTTTCCCCTGGACCTTGACACCCGCTCTGTCGATGATCTCGTAGCCTTCTGGAACACCTTGTTGGCCGAGACCATAGACAGGGTGGCTCCCAGGCGTCCGCTGCCCTCTCGAGTCTCCCGCAGGTCTCCTTGGTTTACTGAGGGTCTGCGGTGTTTGAAGCGGGAGAGCAGGCGGTTAGAGCGACGGTGGCGCCGGACTCGCGACCAGTATGATCGATCGCAGCATAAGAGCAGTTTAAAGGCTTATGCTGTGGCGGTGCAGGCAGCAAAGAAGCAGTTCTTTGCTGCTCTTATTGCATCTGCAAAGTCACGTCCAGCGGAGCTTTTCCGGGTGGTGAAAGGCTTGGTCAGTCCTGCCTGTCTCCGCCTGGACCTGGAGCAATCCAGTGACCGCTGTGACCGGTTTATCGAGTACTTTGTAGATAAGATCGCTCGCATCCGCCACGATTTCGGCACCACAGTTATTGCAGAGGATCATCTTGGGGCTATGGATGCCCCGTCCTGTCCTGTTTTGTGGGATCGGTTTCAGATGGTGTCGCCTGCCGATGTGGACTCCTTGTTGGGATCTGTTCGTGCCACTACCTGTGAGCAAGATCCATGCCCGTCCTGGCTGGTGAAAGCCAGCCAGGAGACGTTACGGCCGTTGTTGGCTGGGGTGGTTAGTGCCTCCCTTCGGGAGGGCAGGGTGCCTGACTGCCTAAAAGAGGCTGTGGTTAGACCCCTGCTCAAGAAACCATCTCTTGACGCTGATGCTCCTGCCAGTTATCGGCCGGTCTCTAATCTTCCCTTTTTAGGGAAGATTATTGAACGGGCTGTGGCACGACAGCTCCAGGAGCATCTGGACCACATCGGTTTCCTTGATCCCTCCCAGTCTGGGTTTCGGCCTGGGTATGGTACGGAGACGGCATTGGTGGCCTTGGTTGACGATCTCCGTCTGGCGTTGGACCAGGGTCGTCAGACCTTACTGGTCCTGCTAGACCTTTCGGCTGCATTCGACACAGTCGATCATGAGGTGTTGGTGACTCGCCTGCGGGACCGTGCTGGAATTGGCGGAACGGTCTTGGACTGGTTTCGTTCATTCCTGGCCGGGAGAACTCACCGGGTGGTCTTGGGGGAGTGTACGTCTTCCCCCCGGGACCTCACGTGTGGAGTCCCGCAGGGTGCCATTCTGTCCCCCCTCTTGTTTAACATCTATATGCAGCCGTTAGGGGAGATCGTGAGGGGGTTTCAGGGCATGCAGTGTCATCAGTATGCTGATGACACTCAGCTCTACCTCTCCTTTTCCACCGACCCAGGCCATGCAGTCTCCTTATTTTCCCAGTGCCTGTCAGCTGTGGGGGCTTGGATGAGGTTGAGCCATCTGCAACTGAATCCTGACAAGACGGAGGTGATGTTGGTGGGCGAGGGCTTGGGGAGCCTGGGGGTGGTTGAATCTCCTCTTGTTGGGGGGGTTCGCCCCCCCATGGTGTCTCAAGTGCGGAGTCTGGGTGTGCTCCTTGATTCGCGGCTCAGCTTGGAATCTCAGGTTGTGGCCGTGGCGGGGAGTGCGTTTCGGCAGTTACATCTTGTCCGGCGGCTTCGGCCGTATCTCTCAGACTCCGACCTCGCCACTGTCATCCATGCCTTCATCACCTCGAGGCTGGATTACTGCAACGCGCTCTACGTGGGGCTGCCCGAGAAGCTGGTCCGGAGGTTGCAGCTGGTGCAGAATGCCGCGGCCCGTCTCCTGACGGGGGCGGGTCGCAGGGAGCACATGACACCAGTGCTCCGGGCTCTGCACTGGCTGCCTATAAAGCACCGGGCCAGGTTCAAGGTGCTGGTTTTAACCTTTAAAGCCCTTCACGGCCTAGGCCCAGCCTATCTGCGGGATCGCCTCACTCCCCATGTACCCGTGCGACCCTTGAGATCGTCCGTGGGAGCCTTTTTGGAGGTTCCCCGGGCAAGGCGGGTGGCCACCGATGTTAGATCTTTTTCGGTGGTCGCCCCTGTGCTGTGGAATTCACTTCCGGAGGAGGCTCGGCTGGCTCCCACTCTCCTGCTGTTTCGGCGTATATGTAAGACCTGGCTGTTCCGTCAGGCTTTTGGCGGGGGGTAGGGGTGGGGTGGTGGTGGGGATAGGGATGGGGGTTTCCCCATGTAGTGTATTTTAAATTGTTTTTAAAAAATGTATTATTGTTTTAAACGAAATGCTGTTCGCTGCCCCGGGCTGCCTGTGGGCAGGAGGGGCGGGATATAAATTTTAAAATAAATAAATAAATAAATAAATAAATCATATCCCTGTGTAACATCTGAATTATCAGAGTCCTGGTTTCTCTGAGCCTGGAACTTTCTTCTATTTGTCCCTTGCTTCTTATCTTCCCTTCCTCTGAACCCTCCTTGGGAGCCCTGAGGGAAATATTTATTTTTAGGATTAGTATCAGAGAGGGTTTTTTATCCTTTGACACTAGCTCCTCTGTATTTTTACTGTCTTTGTCACCTAAATGGTTTCTGCCTAGAACTTTATAAATTATTTTCACAACCCCAGGGAAAGCCCTTGTATGTTCTCTGTCATCAGGTAAAACATCTAAAGAAGCTTGTATAGCTGCTCTAACAGTATCTCCCTTGCAAAGTCCTGTCAGTATAGCCCAAGTCAGCTCATGATTAGGAAAAAACTTAATTCCTACACCATATGCTCTCACAATTCCCTGATTCTGTGTTGTTATTTTTTTTTTTTTAAATTATGCAAATCAGCAACAGCCACTTGCCCATGAGTTTTAACATATAAGTTAGCTAGAATACTTTTCCAGTCTGTACATTCTTCCACGATCAAAGCATGTGTGGCTGGGACCAGACAATTACACAATCTCATTCTTTGCTGTGGGTTAACTGTCAGAGCCACAGCATCTAATGCAGATACATGAGATTCTAACCACATGGGGATATCTTTGAGGTCTTTTGGAGTGGGACCAGTTACTGCCCTTATATTTGACATATTAAGAGTAGAAGGGTCAACTGGATGTCCTCCAGGTGCCCCAGGCTGTCTAACAACATAATTTCTAGCAAATTCTCCAAGATTCAAATATTCCCTTCTTAATAGGATAAATTCTTGCAACAGCTGAGCTTGAGTAAGACCTTGCAATTCCTCTCCTGTAGCTGGAGTAAAGTTAAAGCCACTTGCAGATGTATAATCCACATTTACCACAGAAACAGGCCCATGCCTCCTGATGCTTCTAGTTATTTCAACAATCTGACCTGCCATCAGGTTTAAATCTTGCCTATTAATGGGTAATATAGTCATTGTCAATGGATCAAACACTATATTTCTCAGCCTCAAAGCTTCTATTACTGCATTATCATCTGTATCAAACTAAACTATCAGATATCTAAAGCCTAAACCCCATTCTCCATTTCTTATTTCTAAACAATAATCCTGTGATATTCTGCAAACTTGCAACCCATTGTGTGAAACATGCTCAATTCAATTGAATAGCCATGATATACTTAAATACACAAAAATCCTTTTTTAATTATTTAACAAAATAACTTATCATTAAGCTTAACTCAACTTGGATAGACCAAGAGGACAAATTTTAAATAGCTAATGGTTTTGTAAATGCACACATGTACTTAAAATTACTTAAACTCTTTAATTCTTGAGGCCCAACATTGGGCACCAAACTGTCATGGTTGCATCGGTTTCCCCAAAAAGGAAAAAGTACTTAGTGGTTCAAACCAGACATAATCTGACCTGAATATAGGGTACTAGTTTCCAATCTGAGGGTTAAACTGAGATCACACCTACTATGTGGGGAAGAGTAAACCCTCCTTAGTAAATATATGTAATGACAGTATATTTTGAAAGGAGAACTCAAGAATATAAAAAACATAGATTTACTTAAATTCAAATAAGGTTTCAGATAGTACAAAAAGGAAAACTCATTCAATTACAAATATGAGCAATGTGATACGAGACATTCAAAGAACATCATACATTGTCTAAGTCAGAACCTTAAAGAAAAAGCTGTTTTCTATCTATCTATCTGGTTCAGTGTCATAGTTACCAGTTCTTTAGGCCCGCATCTGTCTGGTTGAGAAGGCTTCAGGAAACCAAAAGCTTTCTAAATTTCTCCCTTCCAGGGATTTATCCTACATTTCTGTATGTATCCTACATTCCAGCACTTTCTGAAATTAATAAATGTCTACCCACTGACTGACTGGTCAAAATCAAAAATTTCAGACTAGGCACTTTTGCCAGAAACTGAACCCACAAAAACTGATTAATATCTTAAGCCTAGAATCAATTAAAGACACATGCGGCATGGCTATTGTAGGATGTCTATGGGATTGTCCGTTTATGTCCTTGTATTTGTCTTTGGTTGTTTTTTCCTACTTTATGTACTTATTTATTTTTATCTGTCGGGCAAAGACCTATGGTCACGCCAAATTGATGATGATGATGATGATGATGATGATGATGATGATGATGATGAAAGACACACAGAAATCCTACTGGTAGAAGTTGGAATGTTTCAGAATACACACTAGCTAATTTTTCTCACAATGCTTTATTTACAAGTGAGTTTCAGGTCAAGCCACTAACACACACAGGTGAAAAGGTAAAGCGAGGTTAACCAAAGAGAAAACTGGATAAAAAACAAACACAGAGTTTCAAAAACAAGTCTTCCTAGTCTCTCTCCTATTCAGCATTTTAGCTTTGTCAAACGGATCACTTCACATTTTGAATCAGAGATTTGCCAAGCACATATTTAAATACATCAAAATACATGCCAATACATGACAAGGTGCTAGCACCCTGTTCTGGCCTTGTGCTTGCTCATCTGCAGCTTAGGGTCACAGTGGGAGCACAGCATCTCTCCCAGGGGAATAGAAAGGTAGAAATGGACTCCGTGTAACAAAGGATGAACAGGATGGACACCGAGTAACGAAGTGGCCAGATGTGTGGCTCCCCAGGATGCTCTGTATGGAGACTGGTCTGTGGGAGCTTGGCTCCCACTTAGTTGGCACAAACTCAGGAATTTCCTTATCTTGTGTATTTATTTATTTTTCTTGTTTGAAAGCAGCTGTCACTGCTCCTGACCCCCATTCTGCTATTTCGGGCTCCATCTCTTTACTTGTCGCTGGACCGGCCCACCATGGCTGGTGTTTCAGCCTCTTCCTGCTGCTGCCACCTAGCATATGGGCCATAGAGAGGTTAGGGTGTCTGAAACCTTGACCTTGATTGACATTTGGTTGAAGGGGGGATGTGGAGAGGCTTCTGGATGATCCATCCTCCAGAGTGGCTGGCTATGGGGTCGTGAGCTGGTATATGTAGCTCCCAGGTCACCATGTGTGTGAATGGAGTGTGAGGGCCTCCGAGCTGGGCTTCTGGGTGTGTTGGTCCACTGCTGTGTCCCTACCCCAGGGGTGATGGGACTGTGGGAAGTGAATGAAAACACAACTTTGTAGGAGATTTCTGCACTCCATGAGTTTCACCTGTGCCTTATGGCAGCCAGACCCTCTCTGCCACTTTCATTCACCACTGCTCTTCTGACAGTGAGGGGACACATGTGGGGCTGGTATGAGTGCCCCTTGATCAGATGCTGGAACTCCACCTCTGGTGGGGGGCGGGGAGCAGGCAGGGAGGGCTTCCTACTAGGAGGAAGAACTGATAGCAGCCAAGCTTTGTGCCCTGTACAATGTCTGGACACAGCCACGGTGCAGGTCACACTGGAGCACAGGGATGCTTTCGACCCCCAAAATATGGTGGGCTGGTGGCACAGCATATGCTGGTGAGAAGCTACCAGAGGAGCATTTGTCAATTTTATTTATTTATTTATTTAGATCTCTACCCTACCCTTCCCGTAAGGCTCAGGGCAGCTTACATAATAAAAACACATTCATAAAAACACAATAGAACTTCATTTTAAAATCTCATTTAAAAAACCAGCCTCATCCCTAAACCCTCCCACCTCAACCCCTAACCTCACCTGCCAAATGCTTTTCCAAAAAGGAAAAGTTTTGCACTGCCTCTGGAAAATGCTCAGGTTCGTGCTCTGATGGACCTCTGGGGGAAGGGAATTCCATAACATAGCAGCAACAACTGAGATCTCCTCTATGCGGGCCCTTGTCTTATGAACAAGATTTTCAGGTGGAACCAGCAAGAGAGTACTCCAGTCGGATTGCAGGGGCTGAGGTGGAGCATGGAAGGAAAAGCTTTCTCTCAAATATGTGGGGCCCACGCTGTTTGTTTAGAGCTTTAAAAGTCAGAACCAGCACCTTCAAATGTGTCCAGAAAGCTATAGGAAGACAGTGTAGACTGTGAAGTACAGGTGTAATGTGCTCACGGCGACCCACCCCCAAAAGGATCCAGGTTGCCGCATTCTTCACCAGTTGCAGCTTCCAGACAGTCATCAAGGGCAGCTCCACGTAGAGCACATTGCAGTAATCTAGCCTCAATGTGATGAAACAGTGGATGATGGTGGCCACATCAGAATCAGAAAGAAAGGGATGCAGTCTCCTCACCAGATGGAGTTGGTGAAAAACACTCCTGGTCACTTCTGCTACCTGATGTTCCTGGTATAGCAAAGGGTCCAGAAGCACTACGAAGCTGTAAGCCTGAGTAAACAGAAGGGGCATGACCCCTTCAATAACAAGGGTCCAAATCGCAAAGTCCAAATCCCCTCCAAGTCGCAAGATCAGCCAATCATCATCACTTCAGTCTTATCTGGATTTAGTTTCAATCAGCTCACCCTCATCCAGTCCCCAACAGCAGTCAAGCATTGACTAAGCACTGAGACTGCAGGACATGGATCAGATGAAAAAGAGAAGTAGTGCTAGGTGTCATCAGCATACTGATTGCAGTTCACTCCAAACCTCTGAATGATCTTGCCCAGTGGCCTCTGATACACATTGAACAAGAGGGGAGACAAGATGGAGCTCTACAAGACACCACAGGCAAAATCCTGAGGGACAATGGGCAATCTCCCATCATTACACAATGGAATCTCACTGACAGGAATTTATAGAGTGGCTCCAGAACACTCCCATCCACCCCTGCCAAGATCTGCAGTTGTATCAACAAGACCTCATGCAGGGCCGGCCCAAGGGTTTCAGGGGCCATGTGCCAAGCCTTGCTGTGGGGCCCCAAAGGCCGGCCGGCACTCGCTAGAATTGTGGGGTGGGGGGATTTTTAAGGGATGGGCGGCTGTTTACTTACCTGCAACTTGACTGTGTCAACTCAGTTCCTCAGCGTATAACTGGCCAGGGATTCCCAAGGAGTTTACGCTCCCCCCCCCCCCGAGCACTGACTCGGAGACTCCCGGTGGGGAAAAAAACAAAAACCGGCAGGTTCTGTCAGTCTCTAGCCTGCGGTGGTGCGGGGCCCCTCCCCACTGCGGGGCCATGTGCCTGGGCACTGGTGGCACATGCCTCGAGTCGGCCCTGACTTCATGATAAATTGTATCAAAGACCACTGGAAGGTCTAACAGGATCAACAGGGCACAATTTCCCTTGTCGATCTCCAGATGTATATCATCAACCAAGGACACAAGCTCTGTCTCCATGCTGTACCTTAGACAAAAGCCTGACTGAAATGGGTCCAGGAATCTGATAGGATCAAGGTGAGTCTGAAGCTGCTGGGCAACAACCCATTCAGTAACCTTCTCTAAGAAGGGAAGGTTAGAGACAGGCAGATAGCTGGACAGAGAGTCAACATCCAAAGATGGTTTCTTGAGCAGGGGTCGGATGATTATATGTGGAGGAAGCAGGGCTCCACATGTCCCAGCTGCCAGGACTCCATTAGAACTTTCTGCTCTGGGCTGCTAGTGTGACTGATCAGTGGAGGGGGGTTCCCCAACCAAAAGTTACAAGAACCTCATTGGAACTTTGCATTATGGGCTCCTAGTGTGACTGATCTGTTGAGAGAGAGGGGGTTCCCCACTGGGCCACTCCCTCAAAGATGCTGGGACCCTGTTTTAACTTTGAACTATGGGCTGCCAGTCACTGACTAACCTGGGGAGGGAGAAGGGTTCCCCACCCTTCCAAAGGCACCAGCACCCCATTGGAACTTTGTGCTATGGACCGCCAGTCAGTGTGTCCAATCCATAGCCCATGATGTTAATGGAAGCTGGAAGGGACTGGTTGTTTGGGCTGCATACAGCTGGTTTCATTTCTCACTTCTGCTTTCCCCTTTTATACCTCTTCTCACTATAGGGTATGCACGTTGCTCCCTAAAGCCAGCTTCCCCAGGGTGGCAACTGGTTCCTCTTGTGTCTGGCTGACACCTCCATGTGCTGACATCGATGCCAGGGGCTGCGTTCTTCAGCCTCCACTCCCCCTTCCTCCCAGAGTACTGTGCAGAGTGGGTGAATGCAGCTGCTGTGACTTCTTTTGCTCACAGTTCACCATAGCTGTACATCATGGCAGGGTGCAGGGTGCTAGGAGTGGGAGTGGGACTGGGGCCGGGTGCCCGTCCATGTATTTGCTTCTTCCACTGTACCTGTGGTGTGGGGACAGTGTGATGGTTCTCTGCATGCACACAGGTTTGTTCTGCACTGCACACCAACTTGGGGAATGGCAGCTGTTGTGGCCTGCTCCAGGGCAGGCTGGAGAGCTGGCTGGAGGTGTCAGTTTCTTTGCCAATGGGCCCAATCCCATGCCCTGTCTGAGCGTGCACATGTGTGTAAAGTGAGTGCATGTCCACTGAAGGCACATTGTGCCACACGTAACCCATGCAGATCCTGTGTGGATCCCACTTGGGATTGTGACCACTGTCTTGCTTGTTTTCACCCAGTGAATAAATGAGCATCTGAGCCCTCAGGACATATGTTTGGTTGGCTGGGTGTGTTAATTAACTGACTAATAGATGGTATTCACAGACTAATTTTTGTATAAAGCTAATTAATAGAGAAGGAAAGGACAAGAAGGTTAACAGTTTAGATAAATCACTGTCAAAATTAGGCTCAGTTAAGAAAATGGAAGAAGAAAGCCTTCTTATTCTTATATTAATGAATCAAGTTAAACATGTCCCCTGAGAAAAAAACAGACGACCATACCTACCAATGAACATATTTTGTGCATGGTAAGGACTGCACTAATATTGAAGATAACGTGTGTGATAGAGGAAGGTGTCTGAAGTTGTATTTATTTTATATTTTTAGCATTTCACCTTTTTGTCAAAAAGGCCATTTTCATTATGTTGGGTTTTTTAAAAAAAAGTTGTTTGGCATGTTTTATAAAATAGATTTTTTTTTTTCATTCCAATTTATTTTAGTAACGACCATCTCTGGTTACTCTGTAAATAGCCTAATATGAAATGATCATAAAAAACTAAAGCATAAACCATCAGAGCCTTCTCTTTTCTACTTATTTTTTCTTAGAAAAAGCATGTTTTCTAGTTAAAATGGAACATTTATAAGAGAGTGAACATTTAACCATCTTAATCCATTTGCATTCTGTTGAGATAAGTTATCAGGACTTCAGTAATTGAATTTCTTTCTAATTTATATGGAGTCTGCCTGCAGGGGACACATTAACTGCTAGGTCCAAGATTACATAAACTTTAAAATGTTCTGCTAGAAATCAAATAATGGCAAGCCAAAAACAAACAATATACCCAAATGCTTTGAGCCAACAGAATTTTAAGTTCAGCATTTCAGAATTTAAAGTTTATTTTTTAGGAATAAAACGTCACCACTTTACTGAAGGGTTGCAAATAAATTTGGATATAGCTACTCTAAAACGTATATCATCACTATGAAAATTATATAAACAGTATCATGCACATTATGTGCTGAACGAATTATTCTAGCTTTCCATAATTTTATTTTTATTTATTTTATTTTATTTTCAATTTGTATCCCGCACCTCCTGCGAACAGCTCGGGGCAGCTAACAAGTTCATAATAAAAACAATGTAAAAAAATTAAAACATTACAGTAAAACAGGCTGGAATAATAATAAATAAGCCCTCCCTCCCCTCCCCAAAGGCCTGGGTGAACAGCCAGGTCTTACAAATTTGCCGAAATGTCAAAAGGCTTGGGGCCAGGCGAGCTTCCTTCGGGAGGGAGTTCCAAAGGCGTGGCCCGGCCACCAAGAATGCCCTCTCCATTGTGGCCCCCCATTTAACACGGGGGACCTCCAAGAAGGCACCCCCAGCGGACCGAAGGAGCCGCTCTGGGGTGCGGAAGGTGAGGCGGTCCCTGAGGTATGAGGGGCCCAGACCGTAGAGGGCCTTGTATATTAACGTCAATACCTTGAACCTATCTCGGCACGCTATCGGCAGTCAGTGCAGAGTCCAGAGCACAGGTGTAATATGCTCCTGACGGCCCATTCCCAACAGGAGGCGGGCTGCCACATTCTGCACTAGCTGCAGCCTCCGAACCAGGAACAAGAGCAGTCCCACATACAGCGCATTGCAGTAGTCCAGCCTCGAGGTGACAAAGGCATGGATGAGGGAGGCCAGGTCCAGGCCAGAGACGAACGGACACAACCTCCACACCAGATACAACTGGCAGAAGGCAGCCTTCGCCACTGCCTCCACCTGCTGCTCCAGGCGGAGGTCTGCATCCAAAATCACCCCCAGACTCTGAACCTGCCGAGCTATGGGAGGGCGCACCCCCCCCAACCAGATGGGCTGACACCTCCCTCGCTCTCCCCACCACCATCACCTCTGTCTTATTGGGGTTGAGCTTCAGACTGCTCTGCCACATCCACTCCGCCACGGCCTCCAAACACTGGGATAGCAGCGAGACGGCAGGGTCTGGGTCAGCTGAAAAAAAGAGGTACAACTGAGTATCATCAGCATATTGGTGACATCGCACCCTGAACCCTCTCACAACCTCCCCCAAGAGCTGCATGTATACATTAAATAACAATGGAGTCAGAATAGAACCCTGTGGAATGCCGCAGGATAAAGCACAGGGGCAAGATGTTTCAGCTCCCAGCACCACCTGCTGGCTTCTCCCTGAGAAGAATGAACGGAACCATTCAAGAACAGTCCCGTCCAGACCCCCCAGGTCATGCAGCCGTCTCAGCAGCAGCCCAGGGTCCACGGTATCAAAAGTGGCAGAGAGATCTAGCAGGATGAGAAATGTTGAACATCCTGCATCCATCTCCCAGCGGAGGTCGTCGACCAAGGCCACCAATGCCATCTCAGTACCATTGCCGGGGCAGAACCCAGATTGAAAAGGGTCCAGGAAGCCAATGCTATCTAGATGCGCCTGGAGCTGGGTAGCCACCGCCCGCTCAATAACCTTCCCTAAAAAGGGAAGGTTAGAGACAGGATGGTAGCTAGTGAGTGCATCCACATCCAATGATGGCTTTTTCAGCAGGGGGCACACCACAGCCTCTTTGAGACTAGGCGACAACCTCCCCTGCTGCAAGGACGCATTGACCACCCTCGCCAGCACCGTCCCCAACGTCTCCCTGGAGGCTTTCACCAGCCAGAACGGGCACGGATCAAGTTCACAACTGGTGGCTCGCACAGACCCCAGCACATCCACTGCATTGGCTGGCGTCACTTCCTGAAACTCCCCCCACAAAGTTGGACCAGATGGGGCCTCTACCCTCTTGCGCTCTCCGTCTACTGCCCCTAATCCAGTGTCAAAGTCGCTCTGAATCCAAGCGATCTTGTCTGCGAAGTAGGTGACAAACTCCTCACAGTGGGCCTGGGACAAGTCCCCATCCAGGTGGACGGAGGCTGGACTGACCAGCCCCCGCACCACCTGAAACAGCTCCGCCCGGTGTGACTTCGCAGATGCTATGAGGACAGCAAGGAACTCCCTCCTTGCTGTCCGCACAGTCTCATCATAGGACCGCAAATGGGC
Organism: Sphenodon punctatus; assembly: GCA_003113815.1. NCBI lineage: Eukaryota > Metazoa > Chordata > Lepidosauria > Sphenodontia > Sphenodontidae > Sphenodon > Sphenodon punctatus. The sequence continues at coordinate 2,885,339 of QEPC01014935.1, forward strand.
CCTATGGAGAAGTCGGTCAGAGTCAGATCGAGTCTGATGCCAGCATCGCTCCAGCCTCCTGCCTACTCGTCTCATACACCGCAGCCCCTCAGTAAACCAAGGGGCCCTGCATTGACAAGACAGAGGCAGAGGGCATCTCGGATCCACCCTGTCAGTGGCCTCCCCCAGCAAAGTGTTCCAAAGCTGAACCAACTCGTCGACTGAGTGACCGTCCATGTTCAGGGATAGCTCCCCCAGGGCTTCCTGGAACCGCTGGGGTTCCATCAGCCTCCGAGGGCAGACCATCCTAACTGGCCCATTCCACTTCTGGACGGGGTGCACTGAGAGACTGGCCTGAAGGAGATAATGGTCCGTCTATGACAAGGGCACTGCCCTAACCACCCCCACCACTGGACCCCCCGCCTCAAGCCTAGAACCGAAGATCAGGTCAAGGGTATGTCCCCCCATGTGGGTCGGGCAGATAACCTCCTGGGACAAATCCATGGATGCCATGGCGGCCATGAATTCTCGCTCTGCTCCTAAAAGGCTGGCATCAGCATGAATGTTGAAGTCCCCCAGGACCAAGGTCCTTGAGGAGCCCAATGCCACCTCTGAGGCCAGCTCTGCTAGAGTGATAAGGGATGCTGCCAGACAGGAAGGGGCCCGGTATACCAGCAGCACCCCTAGCTTGCCCCCAGCCAAATCAAACACCACATGGAGGGCCTCAATACAATCTCCTGAATGGATACCTCCTAACAGGCCAGTCCTCTCTAAAAACAATAGCTACACCACCTCCCCGGCCACCCGTGTGGGGCTGATGCTTCACGGCATACCCGGCCGGAACGAGGTCCACTAAGGTTGGTCCGGCCATCTCGTCCAGCCAGGTCTCCGTAATATACTCCGTAATAATATGGCTACTCTAATGGAGTCAGGAAAATGAAACTCCTCTTTTCTATCTGCCTATCAAGCAGTTACATGTAGTGTTTTGTTTCGGGGACTGGGTTTGCAGCCCTATTCATTAAAAGGGAATTACAAACGTCTAACATACTGATGCCTAAAACCATAGTTGGCTAGATGTAACTTAGGGGAAGTCCACCAGAGCAAATGTTTTCTTTCTGGTGGGAATCCAAATTTAATTCCAGATTCAGATTTACAGTTTTGAATTTTTCTAGGGTTGAAACTTGGTACTTGGATTTTCCTCAATTTTACTGAGTATCACCCTATTTGACTTTGTTTTTCCGAGTTCCAAATAGCCAAGGAATACTCCTTCCTTTTAGGTCTTGGAAAAACTCTTGACTGAGTGCTGGAAGGGAGGGAAAGAGAGGGCAGTGCATCCAGTAGCGCGGGCCAGGGAAGGGGCTATGGGGAGGGCAGCAGAGGGCAGGGAATGGGGGAAGGGGTGTCACTCACCTAAAAGCTACCAGGAGCTGGGTGCGCTGCAGTCTGTAGTGAACTCTGCCAAGCTGCGGGAGTTGGTCACCCTGCTCTGCTGCCTCTCACTGCCTCTTTTGAATGAGGTAAAGCTCTCTCAGAACATTAATGTGGTCCAACTTGTTCCGAGACAGCATTAGTTCTAATGCTGTCTGGGAGCAAGCCAGACTACATTTCCCAGCATGCTCCAAGAGAGCTTTAGGAGCATGCTCAAAAAAAAATTTCTGAACATACTGGAATTAGATTTCCGAGCATGGTCCTAAATCTCTTTTGGAGCATTAGAACTAACAATGCCTGGGGAAAAAATGGACTATATTTACCAGCATATTCCCAGAGAGCTTTATTTCATTCAAAAAAGGCAGCAAAGCAGTGCAACCAGCTCCCCCAGTTTGGCAGAGTCCACTCCAAACAGCAGTGCTTCCATTGGCTTTTAGGTGCGTGGCACCCCCCCCCCCCTTCTTGCCCTCCATGAACCCCCTTCACTACCACCCGGTGCCCTATTCCCTGACCCTCCTTTCCTGGCCTGTGCTGCTGTCTGAGTTGTGTGCTGTCCTTTGTCCCCACTTCTTGCCCCCTGCCTCTCCAAATCCCAAGTGTTCTCCAAGGTTCCAAAGACCAGCCAAAACACTCAAGAGTCTAGGGCTGAAGTAGCAACTCCTTTTTCCACTCTGATATTTCATTCTGCCATTTCAGAATTGCCCACAACTTTCTGAAGCTTTTCCTCTGGCATTCCGCTAATTCCACTGGCATTCTGCTGATTCAAAAACTGCCAGAACAATCTCAGAAACTGTCAGAACAAACATTGTTCTGCTACTTCACAGTGCCGGTGGAAATTGCGGAAGATCAAAGCTGTCAGAACAAACATCGTTCCACTACTTTCACAGCTTGTGGAAGTAGCAAAATGAAAGTAGTGGAATGGCAGAAGTAGTGGAATAAAAATAATGGAATAAACATCTGTCGCACCGTGTTGCTCATTGTGGAAGAGCTTTTTCCATTGGAAAAAGCTACTGCAGCGGCTTGCTGTTTCAGTCCTATTCTAGACTGGTACTCAGAACCTTAGAAATATGCAAGAATATATTTATGTCTATCGGAACAGCCCTAAATTTTTCCCATTTATGTCAATGGGAAACTGATCCGTAAACCCACACTGATTCCCTGGGACAGTGGGCCCGACATCCCCCCATTCCCCATTATGTTACTTACTTACTGGCCTTGGAGGGCTTGGTTGAAGCACCGCTGCTGCTGTGGGGGCTCCGGGATACTCCCTCATTGCAGCGCGCTCCCTGCTACAGATCGTGCATGTGCAAACCGGCCACCAGGCCATTTTGTGATTAGGCAAACTGGAAACTGCCCTTAATCAAAATGTCAGTGGCCAAAATTATGTTACCCCATTTTGGTTAAGGGCAATGGCCATTTTCTTCAAGCATCAAATTGTCCCGGCATCCATTTTGCACACACATGATCTGGAGCAGGGAGCATGTCATGGCAAGGGAGACTGCTGGAGCCCTCACAGCAGCAGTGGTGCTTCAAGTCAATCCCTCAAAGGCCAGTAAATACACTCCAGGGTCCCGGAGGATTGAGGTGGGAGGAAATACAGAACCATAACAATGAATCCATGAATGGCAGACCTGTTTACAGCCTGCTTTGGATTAACCCGTAATGGCCAGTGACAGGCAGTTATGGATTAATCCAAAATCAAAATTCCCATTCTTAGTAACTTGTATAAAACCTTGTGTGAATAGTACTATAGAGATATTGGACCAGACTCCCAGCTAATGTAAATCTGGTTCACGTAAACCACCTGTCAGTGGAATTACATTGCATATACCTCCACTGATGACACAGCATAATCAGTAGATCACCAGCAGAGTAGCAAAAAGTTTGAGGAAGCGTTATCCCATTCTTCATTCCGTTATCCCAAACCCACAATGTTTGAAATGCAAATGTTGAAATAAACAAGCAAGCAATGCTGTTGATCTGAAAGATACGAGTCCCAATTTGATTCTTTGATCACCAAATAGCCCAAATAATCATGAAGAAAACTTTCTGCAGCATACCCCAAATCCATGAGTTTTCTAAACTTTTAAGATCTAAACATTCATTAATTACACATTTTGTCTATATAAAAAATGAATCTTCCAGCTTTACAACTATATAATGTTTTCTGAAGTGTTACCGCTAATGATATAAAAATAAAATAATGCTTGCACATATGAAGAGTAAATAATTAAATATTTTCAAGTCATCTTGTGATTACAAATAGGCTTCATCTTGAATAATTTTTAAGGCTATGGCAATGTGGGTCTAGGAAACAACTGGGCAGGTGACTACTGAGGCTTTCTGGTATGCTAGTCTTATAGCTTCTTTGCAATAGTATATGACTTTGTTCCTAATTACTTGCTGTAGCTAGTTCATCTTCACTAGGACAGAACTGGGCCTCTCTTTCCCCAGAAATAAGACACCTCAGTCACCGTCTTCTTCCTCAATCCCCTCTTCAAGGTTGGTTTATTGTCCACAAGAGCAAAATCAGTCTCTGGGCACTTTCACACCTGCTCTAACGGGTCCTTAGAAGCTCAGGAAACATGCAAATCTGGCACATCTTTGATCAGGTGTGAATGCCCTGAGGCAGGTGATTGAAGAATTTATGCATTTTTACAACGACAATTGAGAGAGCTGGATTTTGCAGCTCAGTCAATCATCTTTGTAAACATGCAGAAAAGCTTCTATTACCTGCCTCGGGGTATTCACAAAGATGCACGTGATTTGCATGTGTGTCCCCTCTCCCGAGCTTCTAAAGATCTGTTCACGCAGGTGTGAAAGCAACCTCTGTTTCTAGCCTCACCAAAGCCCAAAACTTTCCCATCAAAGACTTTATTTACACCCAGTATTGCCAATCCTACCTTTTAAATCAAGATGCTTATGCAAAATACATGCAGGGCTACAATGGTTCCATGAAACGTATTTTTCATAAACCTCCTGATTTAAAGAAGAAGCTTGGCAATACTGCATTCCCCTGGAACATGCTTCCAAATTACTATTATTTATTTGTATAGCACTTCCATTGTACAAAGTGCTTTACAGTCCTTATCTAGTTCACCCTCACAACAACCCAGTGTGGTAGGTCAATATTATTCCTGTTTTACAGATCAGCAGCTGAGGTGCAGAGATAGTGACTTCTCCAATGTCATGCAATAATATTTGAACACTAGTCTCCCTGCTCCAAAAGTCCAATACCTTATCCACTAGGCTACCTTGTGTGTATAATTAAGCCCTCCCTTCAACCCATCACCTCATGGTACTTGCTTTACTATTGGCTGTCTTATCCACTGGCAGGGCTGTGGCCCTTTTGCCCAACCCTGAGGCCAGATATTCTCAGTCAGTTCATTAAGATAGACAGTCACATAGTATCCAAATCTAATTTTGGTTCCACTAAGTTAAATCATGAATGACTTCAGGCCCAGGGAGAGATTTTACACTGTACAGCTTTTCAACTAGGCATATACTGGTGCAATGCTTTGACTATATATTTGGTGGTTTGATGTAAGTGCTCTGTAGGGAGATGTGGTTTTGGATCCAGTTCATCATAGCTTCCTTCTAGTGACCTAAGGGAATATATTAAATAAATATAACAAGAAAAATGACCAGCCTTCAGGAAGCCACCATGAATCTTATAAGCTAAATAATGTAGATCTGTACCTTCTTATCAGTAAGAAAGGTCCATCACAAGAGGTATGCTAAAGTCTGTTACTCAGTACCAGCACAAAACACCTGCACAAGGCACACCATCTAACATCAACATTCAGGTACCATGGATCAGAAAATAATGTGATAATTGTACTCCAGGACTCTATGATTATGTTCTGACCTTCTCTCTCCTTAGACAGGCACTGAACAGCAGTTATCCCTTGGGGAAAAGTAGGTCTTAGTCTCCCACTATTACCATTAAAATTCCTCAACTTTCATGGTAAGTTATCCTCAACTAGTAATTCTAACAAATGGAAGCTGTGATGTAGTTGGAGGGAGGGAGGGAGGGGGCATGGAGGTGCACTCTAAAAGTGTTTGAATGGACTAATGGATCAATACCTTTCAAAAATGGCTTTCTCTTTCCAGGTAGAGCCTAAGAGCTCTGCACAGCAAAGGAAGTCTCTTTATCTCTTGTAATAAAGGTATCATTGGCTGTTCAAAAGCTTTATTGTGTCCTTGCTTTTTTTTTTTTACTACAACAAATATTTACAAGTAGGAACATCAGTAATCTTGCTCTTTAATTTCCTCTAGGAGAAACAGAGTGCTAAGAATCATTGGCTGTTCAAAAGCTTTATTGTGTCCTTGCTTTTTTTTTTTTACTACAACAAATATTTACAAGTATGAACATCAGTAATCTTGCTCTTTAATTTCCTCTAGGAGAAACAGAGTGCTAAGAAACATGGGTTCTTTTCAATTTATTTAAATGGATGTTTTCCTGAAGGATTACTCATGTTTACTCTCTCAAATGTCCACAATAGATAATCTTGAATGGACAATTCAAGCGAGCAGAGGCTAACGCTATGAAGGAAACATGAGGGGATTCAAGCCATCCAAAGTGCTGAAGAAGAAAAAGCAAGAGAAAAATACTTTGACAATTCAGAATTGGGGAGGAAGGCTGAGATGGTGGGTCTACAAGTTCTTGCGGAAGCACACGCCTGTGCATTTGAAGTTTGACTTGCTTCTTACTCTCTTTTTGCAGATTTTTAAAGGCATTGTGTTAATGCTGATCATCACCCACAACCATGGAAGAGTGAAGCAAATTTGATTCCCACTGACCCTTCACTGGTTTATACAGTAAAGGAAGTTTGTCCAGTGAATAGAAAGTAAAGGGGGGAGGGCCTTCACTACCAGTGCACCACAATGATTTGCTGGGACACACCTAGTCAATGAGCTGAAATGAATGGGGTCATTAGGGATGTGTGGACACGGTTTGGTCGTTCAGTGTTCGACCCGAACTCGGCCTGTTCAGTGTTTGGCCCAAACTCGGTCAGTTTAGAGGACCGAACCGAATGGTCGAACCGAACTCCCAAAGTCCCGAACAGTTTGGCCGCGTTAGGCCACGTTTGGGTGCGTTCGGGTGGGAAAAACAGGGCAGGCAGGCCCAGGGAGGTGGGGGGAGCTGAGGAGCAGACTTCCTGGCACCAGGGGTGGAGAGACTTGGAATAGCAGCCAACCTTCCCAATCACCATCCCTCTTTCCCTCAGACCACTGGCTTTGCAGTCTGTGTTTGGCCACAGGCTAGGCTGCATGGAGCCAATGGGGCTTGTGGTAAGGCGGGCACAGCAAGTAACAAAAATCATTGCCCTCCCCCCTTTCAATTCCTTCTGAGCTAGCCACTGATCCTGTCAGCAAGCGTTTTCAGAAGTCTCCCTCTCCCAGAAGTTTGTCTTCCTAATCCATTGCCATCCTCCTCCTATTTCACCCATTTCCAAACTTTTACTTCCATAGTTTCATTTATTTAGATTAGATTAGATAGATTTAGGTGTTATTTTTATTTTGTACCCCTCTCTGTGTTCTTTCTCCCTACCCTCCATTGAATCCTTCCCTCCTCCCTGTATATATTCCATCCCTGATTCGCTTCCCCTGTTTTTGGATTTATTTAGAGTAGCATTAGATTGATTTAGGTTTCATCTCAGTTTTGTACCCCTTCCTGTGTTGTTTGGTGTGAGCTGTCTGTGTCCCCACCTCCCATCCCTGTGTAAGACAGATATTAGATATTAGATAGTTACTATAGATAGATAGTTGTAGGACTTAGCTTAGTTATAGAGATAGATAGAGATAGTGTGTAGTAATTCCGTTTTAATATTTTATAATGTGTTTGTAGGACTAGGACTTTGTAGATATTACATAATATTCCATTTATTTCCACAAGTTTTAGAATGGGAAATGGAGAAGGGAAGCAGGAGAGGCTGGTCTGCTGCCCATAAGGCAGGCAATTGGGTACGTGACAGAGGTGGCAGGGACCATGCCAGCGGAGTGGCAGCAGGCATCAGCAGCAGCCCGAGCCCATCACCACACCCCAAACTGCACAGGCCTGATCTTGGCAGTCAGGTTTCAGAGGCTCCCAGTAGTGGCACTAGCCGGGGTGTGGTTTGGCGGCACCTCCTGCCAACATCATCCACTGTCATATAGAGCAATGGAAGACCTTCAGTGCAGGAGTCTGTGACTGTCTCTGCTGCGACTGTAGGAGCAGGTGCTTCGGGGTCAGGTGTTCCTCAAGGACCACCAATGTCCACCATTGTTAAGGTGATCCCCAGAAGTCCAGGGCTGGTGGATCCTACCCCAGCTGCTAGAGGCAGGGCCCAATCCCTGGGCAATGGCAGCAGGGAGAGGAGCAGCAGTAGCAGCAGCAGCAGCTATAGGGGGCACAGGGAGAGTGTCAGCAGCATGGTGGGCAGTCCGTCAGCCTCAGGGTCCCAGTACTCCCCTTTGCGAGGGGACATGACTCATATTGGGGACAGCGAGGCAGACACTAGTCCTGTGGAGTAGATATCTGGTGCTGAGGTGATTGTTGTCCCTCCTAGAGCTGTGTTGCCACCATGTTCTGCCCTCCGAGCAGTGCTGTCAGCGGTACATCACCCGGTGTGGGCCAGAAGGCAGGAGGAAGCAAATAATCCTCCATCTGGGTGCATTTTAAGTTGTTGCGGGTGGATGATCCCAGGGAGGTGCAGTGCATTTTGTGCAATAAGGTGGTGAAGCATGGGCAGGTGCTCACCAACCTTGGCACAACTGCCATGGCGAGGCACCTTAAGGGATGCCACAGTGCTGTGCTGCTAAGCAGGCAAGCGTCCTGCTCTAACAGCTGCCTCTAGCTGCTAGGGGGAGCAGCAGCAACAACAGGAGCAGCAGCATCAGTGCACCATGGAGGAGCTCAGGTGGTGGCAGCTGGCAAGTCCCTCATCAGCTGCAGGACATGGAGGGCGGCGTGGCTTTCAACTGAATGCCACGCGCATGTTGGGGGAAATGATAGCTCTGGATGGGAACCTCTTCTCGGTGGTCGGGGACATGGGGTTTAGGTGCCTGATTGGGTCCCTGCCCCCCCCAGTTTAAGCTGCCCTCGTGCACCACTCTGAGTCAACCAGTGGTGCCAGCCCTCTACCGGGCTTTAAAGGAGCAGGTGAAGGAGCAGCTAGCAAGTGCTGGGGGTACCATCATCCACTTCACCATAGATCTGTGGTCAAGCATGAATGCGCAGCACGCCTACCTGGCAGTCACGGCGCACTGGTGGCAGTACCCAGAGGCAGCGTTTGGCAGTGGCAGGAGGAGTCCCAAAGCAGGGTATAGGTGGGCCCTCCTTCAGGCGGAAGTAATGGATGGCACCCACACTGCTCAGAACATCGAGTCATCTCTGACCACCCTGGTGAGGGAGTGGGTCACGCCAGGTGCACCCTGCACCAAGGGGTGCGTGGTGACGGACAACGCGCCCAATATACTGAGGGCAGTTAGCAAGGGGGACTTCACCAGCATCCCTTGCACTGCAAACACCCTTCACATGGTGATCAAGGATGCTCTGGGCTTGGGGGAGAAGGCGATTGGGGCAGGCACCCTTAGCTCCCTGATCGAGCGGGGGAGGAAGCTGGCTGGTTTCTTTAACCGGAGCATGAAGGACAGCGACCTCTTCCAGGCAAAGCAGACCTAGCAAGGCTCCCCAGTGCGCCAGCTGGTGCTGGATGTGTCCACATGGTGGAATTCGACCTTCCTGATGCTCGAGTGGCTTCTTGAGCATCAGGTTCAACTGGTGACGGACAACGGGGCACCTCCAGGGTACGGTGGGGTGGAATGGGAGATCCTGGCTCACACGGTCTTCGTATTGAGACTGTTCCTGGATGTGATGGAGACCATCAGCTCCTCCATGGTCACTATCAGCCAGGTGACCACTCTTGTCCAGAGTCTCTTCAAGAGACTGGAGGAGATTCTGAAGGGGTGGGATTGTGGCCCTCAGGGCAGGAAGCTGGCGGATGAGGAGGTTGACCTGGTGTGGCAGCTGAAGGTAGGACTGAAGATGCGCTTCGATGATCTCCTGAAGAAGGCCAAATATGTGTTGGCAACCATGCTGGACCCCTGGGTCAAGGGCAGCGTGGCACGCCAGACAGCACTCTATGGGCACTGGAAGGGTGATCTGGTGGAGAGGGTCCAGGAGGCAGAGAGGGCTCTTGAGAGTGTGCAGCAGCAGCAGCAGGATGCCCCTGGGGATGGTGGGGGTGGAAGCAGCCACCCCTTTCAGCCGGCAGGGACTATCCCTACCCGCATCCCTAGCACCAGCAGCACCAGCAGTAGGCTGAGCAGCAGCAGCACCCCTATTGCGAGCAGCAGCAGTTCATATGTGCAGGGCACTCTAGCAAGCATGGGCTCATGCACAGCAGGGAAGGCAGCATGACTGAGGGCAGTCGTGGAGGTGGTGCCCAAGGACAGCTATGTGATGGACTATGACAGCATCTCAGCAGCAGTGGAGAGCTACCTGGAGGAGGATCCGTGCATAGAACCCAGCAGCGATCCCTTGGCCTACTGGGCCGGCAAGACCAACATGTGGCCAGCCCTGTCCAAAGTGGCCAAGGGTCTTTTGTCTTGTCCACCAATAAGTGTCTCCAGTGAGCAGGTGTTCTCCATTGCGGGGGACATTTGCTCTCTGCACCGCCTGAGACTGGGGTCCAAGTTGGTGGAGCAGTTGCTGTTCATCAAGGTGAACCTTATGCTGCTGGGATTCCCTGAGCTGCCCCTGGACATGGATTGATGGTGCAGTGGCACACGCCATCCCATGACAGGGGCAGCTTTGGGACAGAGCTCCTCCTCAATCTGGGCTGCTACTGCTGAGGTGCTGTCCCTCAATCTCAATGCCTGGCACCCGCGCTGCCCCCCCTCTAACTAAATGGCCTTGGCTGGCCTATCTGACTGTCCCCAAGACACAGGGGGGCATTGGGAATCTATAAGCCTGCCAGCCAGTCTCTGGCTAGATGATCTCAGACCACCTATCTGACTGGCTTACTCTCTCTCATGCTGCACAGCCTTCGCCAGCCTATTTGAGTGCCTTACCAAGGTCCCAGCCTGCCTTCCCTACTGCCTTTCATGCCACGCTGCCTGTCTGTCTGCCCAGGTGGCCAAGATCAAAGTCTGCCTCAGTCGGTCTTCTGCTCATGCCACGCTGCCTGTCTGCCCACCCACCCAGGTGGCCTAGATCACAGCCTGCCTCAGTCTGCCCTCTGCTGCTCATGCCATGCTGCCTGCCTGCCTGCCTGCCCACCCACCCTCCCAGGTGGCCTAGATCAAAGCCTGCCTCAGTCTGCCTTCTGCTCATGCCACGCTGCCTGTCTGCCCACCCAGCCGCCCAGGTGGCCTAGATCAAAGCCTGCCTGTCTGCCTTCCCATGCTCATGCTACGCTGCCTGTCTGCCTGCCCACCTGCCCTGGTGGCCAAGATCGAACCCTGCCTCAGCCAGCCTTCTGCTGCTCATGCCACGCTGCCTGTCTGCCCACTTGCCCACCCAGGTGGTCAGGCCTAGATCAAAGCCTGCCTAAGTCTGCCTTCTGCTCATGCCACGCTGCCTGTTTGCCCACCCAGCCGCCCAGGTGGCCTAGATCAAAGCCTGCCTTAGTCTGCCTACTGCTCATGCCATGCTGCCTGTCTGCCCGCCTGCCCGTCCAGGTGGCTAAGATCAAACCCTGCCTCAGCCAACCTTCTGCTGCTCATGCCATGCTGCCTGTCTGCCCGTCCGCCCAGGTGGCCTAGATCAAAGTCTGCCTCAGTCTACCTTCTGCTCATGCCACACTACCTGTCTGTCTGCCTGCCCGCCCGCCCAGGTGGCCAAGATCAAACCCTGCCTCAGCCAGCCTTCTGCCTCTCATGCCATGCTGCCTGTCTGCCCACCCTGTGGGCAAAGCTGAAGCCCTGTCCCTGCCTGCCTACCTGCCTATCCAATGTCTGCTGCTGCTGCCAATGCCTCCTCTGCTGTCTGTGCCATGCATTCTGCTACCGGGCAATCCAATGTCTTCCGCTGCTGCCAATGCTGCCTCTGCTGTCTGTGCCATGGGTTCTGCTACCGGGCAATCCAGTGTCTGCTGCTGCTGCTGCCAATGCTGCCTCTGCTCTCTGTGCCATGGGTTCTGTGCCCCAGCAATCCAGTTTCTGCTGCTGATGCCAATGCTGCCTCTGCTGTCTGTGCCATGGGTTCTGTGCCCCGGCAATCCAATGTCTGCTGCTGCCAATGCTGCCTCTGATGTTGGTGCCATGGGTTCTGTGCCCTAGTATCCAATGTCAGCTGTTTCTGCCAATGCCACCTCTGCTATCTGTGCCACGGGTTCTGTGCCCCGGCAACCCAATGTCTGCTGCTGCTGGCAATGCCACCTCTGCTCTCTGTGCCATGGGTTCTGTGTCCCAGCAACCCAGTGTCTGCTGCTGCTGCTGCTGGTGGTGGTGGTGGTGGTGCTGCTGTGCCATGGGTACTGTGCCCCGGAAATCCAATGTCTGCTACTGGGTGGTCACGAGATTCACCACTGGGCAAGGCTTGACCAATTGGCAGAACAGTTTGTTGAGATCCTGAGAGTAGGATGCCAGTCTGCAATGCCCGACTGAGCAGGGGTGCCATGCACTGAGCCCTGGCTGGGCCTCTGCTGCTGCTCCACCAATGCCAATCAACCTGAAACTTCTGGCTGAGCAGGGGTGCGAGGCATTGAGCCCTGGCTGGGCCTGTGTTGCTGCTCCACCAATGCCAGCCAGCCTGCAATGCCCAGCCGAGCATGGATGCCAGCCACTCCAGCTCCACCCTCAGGGTTCTTGGGGCTGTAGTTAAAGTCAGGAAGGGCTGTCGTTTCACTTCAATGTCCACAAGTGTCCCACATGGAGGCCAGACAGCCTGAAACACCTGTCTGAGCATGGGTGCCAGGCACCGAGCCCTGGCTGGGCCTCTGCTCCACGAATTCCAGCCAGCCTGCAATGCCCGGTCGAGCAGCCCCAGGACCCACCCTCAGGGTTTTGGGGCATATGTTCCAGGCAGGAAGGGCTGTCATTTCACTTCATTGTCCACAAGTGTCCCACACAGAGGCCAGCCAGTCTCCAATGCCCGGCCGAGAAGGGATGCCAGGCACTCAGCCCTGACTGGGCCTTTGCTGCTGCTCCACCAATCCCAGTCAGCCTGCAACGCCTGGCTGAGCAGGGTTGCCAGGCACCAAGCTCAGGCCAGGCCTCTGCCACTGCTCCACCAATGTCAATCAGCCTGAAACGCCCAACCGAGCAGAGGTGCCGGCCACTCCAGCCCCAGGACCCCCCCCCTCAGGGTACTGGGGCCTATGTTCCAGACAGGAAGGACTGTCATTTCACTTCATTGTCTGTAAGTGTCTGACACAGAGGCCAGCCAGCCTGCAATGCCCAGCCGAACAGGGGTGTCAGGCACTGAGCTCTGGCTGGGCCTCTGTCACTGCTCTACCAATGCCAACCAGCCTACAACACCCAGCTGAGCAGGGATGCCAGCCACTCCAGCTCCAGGACCCCCTCCCTCAGGGTACTGGGGCCTACATTCCAGGCAGGAAGGGCTGTCGTTTCATTTCATTGTCTGCAAGTGTCCCACACAGAGGCCAGCTAGCTTGCAATGCCCGGCTGAGCAGGGGTGCCAGGCAGGCACCGAACCCTGGCCAGGCCTCTGCCTCTGCTCCACCAATGCCAGCCAGCCTGCAATGCCCGGCCGAGCAGGGATGTCAGCCACTCCAGCCACAGAACCCACCCTCAGGGTTCTGGGGCCTATGTTCCAGGCAGGAAGGGCTGTCAATTTCATTTCATTGTCAGCAAGTGCTTGACACAGAGGCCAGTCAGCCTGCAACACTCAGCCGAGTAGGGGTGCCAGGCACCGAGCCTGACTGGGCCGCTGCCGCTACTCCACCAATGCCAGCCAGCCTGCTGAATTGAGCAGGTGTGCCAGCCACTCCATCCCCAGGACCAGCCCCAGAACACTCCAGCCCCAGGATACTCAGGGTTCTGGGGCCATCATTCCGCACATGGAAAGCAGTCATTCCACTGCATCTAGAAGCTGCCACTCTAGTCCCAGGACCCACCATCAGGGTTCTGGGAACGTCATTACGCTCACGAGGAGCTGTCATTTCACTGCATCAAGAAGTAGCCAACCACTTCATCCCCAGGACCCACCATCAGGGTTCTTGGGCCATCATTCCACTGTATCAAGAAGCAGCCACTCCAGCCCCAGGACCCACAATCAGGGTTCTGGGGACTACATTCTAGGCAGGGAGGCTGTCATTCCACATCATCCAGAAGCTGCCACTCTAGTCCCAGGACCCACCATCAGGGTTCTGAGACCGTCATTCCGCTCATGGGGAGTGGTCATTCCACTGCAACTAGAAGCTGCCACTCTAGTCCCAGGACCCACCATCAGGGTCCTGGGGCTGTCATTCCACTCACAGGCAGCTGTCATTCCACTGCATCTAGAAGCTTCCACTCTAGTCCCAGGATCCACCATCAGGGTTCTGGGGCCTACATTCCAGGCAGGGAGGGCTGTCATTCCACTTCATCCAGAAGCTGCCACTCCATCCCCATGACTCACCATCAGGGTTAGTTATATATATATATATATATATATATATATATATATATATATATATATGTGTGTGTGTGTGTGTGTGTGTGTTTATTGTTCAACCATTGGTTTTAACAAAACAGAATAATTAAAAAAGACACATATGTCAATAAAGCAGTAACAAAGTTATACAGAGTCCTAAAATCAAACATTGGAAGTAACAAGAATCTTCCTACAAATATAAAAAATTTCCCTAGCTCTTCTACGGCGCTTAAGTGCGGGAGCTTTTGACCCCTGAAAGCAAATTTCCCAAACTCGTTGCCTAGGCTCTAGATGCAAGGATTAATATTCCTCAGGATCCGACTATCCAGAGAAGAACCTAGGTACATTTGGGGCTTCTGGCAGGACCACCCTGCCCCTGCTGACTAATGAATCTAGATCCTTAACTCCTCACGTAATGTCTTCACTTACCCTGGGGCGGGGGGGATACCCCCACCATTTAAGGATAGACATTCTTATAATTAACACCGCCTTGGCAAAATCAGCCACTGCTCTAGTGACTACGTTGTCGTTGGGACTCATCAGCCTCCTCAGAACCCACACATTGGGTCTGGGATGGAAGTCCATCAAAATTTCCCCCAAGTATTTTGACCGAGGACCCATCAACGTTGGGCAGTTCAGCAAAATATGAGACACCGTATCCACTTCCCCTTGCTCACAAAGCTGGTAGATCCTCTGCGGTTTGGGCATACCCTTATATCTCCCCTCCACCAGCACTGAGGGGAATGAATTATAACGTAGTTTGGTAAACGCTGTACGCCTCTCCGGATCCGTCCATGTAAAAGGGTTGTTAGAATTCACTGAGTTGGGCTTGTGGATCTCAATCTCTGGGCTGACCTGTTGTGAATTCAGCAGTATATGTTCTGTCTGCCTAGTTTGAGCCTGTAGTTTTTGATGGGCCAGCTTCCTAAAGGTCTTTATCCCAAGTCTCCCAGGGGTCCTGACCTCCAATCCCAGCTGCTGGACCATCAATTTGACATGGTTTCCCATGGCTCCAACAAGTCACTCGTCAGTGCCCCATTTATTAGAGAGTTGTCTGAACTGGGAGCTGCGGTTAATTTAGCCCAGTAGTTTATTATCTGTTGTATTGCTAGGGACCTTATTGGTACTGAGACTTTCTCCAACCAAGAGATTACCTGGGGGGAACTCCTCGGGATACCCAATACTGAGGCCAAAAAGCCATTTTGAATCTCCTCTAACTGGTCCATATATGTTAAGTCCCAAACTTGGATAGCGTACAATGCCTGGCTCAGAACCTTGGCTCTGAACAATGTAATTGCGGCCGTTATCACACGTCCACCTTGCCCATAATGGAATTGCAGAATTGCAGCAGCTGTCTTCCTTGCCTGAAGCTTGATTTGGTCATAGTGTTTTTTCCAGGTTGTTTTCTCCGAAAAGACAACCCCCAGATATTTAAAGCAAGGTACTTGTTCTATGATCTTCCCCCTAAGCATCCATTTCCTAGACTTTCCTTTTTTCCCCAACGCTACCACTAGAATCTTAGACTTAGAGTAGTTCAAAGTCAATAGTTCCCTACTACAGTAGTTCTCAAACAATACCAGCTGTCTCTGCAGTCCTATAGCTGTTTAGGAGACCAAGACCGAATCGTCAGCATAAAGTATGATTTGAAGGCGCCTTTGGGCCACTTGGGGAGCATGAATGTCTTGAATGTTCATATGTTGGACCACATCATTCACATACAAATTGAATAATGTCGGCGCCAATAGACACCCCTGTCTAACCCCTCTCTGCACCAGAATTGGGTTGGACAAAGACCCTTCCTTGTCCAACCTCACCTGCAGCAAATTATCTAGATGTAGTTGGATAATCAAAAAAAGGAGTCTAGGCTCCATATCTAAGTCTCTCAGCTTTAGCCATAGGCGTTCCCTGCTGGTGGAGTCAAACACCTTCTCCAAATCCATGAATCCCAGATATAATCTTCCCTTCCGGACAGTATGCTTCTGGATCAGAAAAGACAACAGCAGAACATGATCTACTGTTGCCTTCCCTGTGCAGAAGCCAATTTGTTCAGGCGCCACCTGCTCTGTCCCCTATACCCATAATTTCACTTTCCCAACTAGGAAGCGAGCATACAGTTTGCCTACTATACTTAGGAGGCTGATGGGCCGATAGTTAGTCAGGGTACTGGGATCTCCCTTTTTGAAGATGGGTACTAAAATACTCTGCAGCCAAGACCTAGGGATCTTTCCGGTTCTGTAAAAAGAGGGGCCAATAATTATGCCCACCATGCTGCGTGAGACTTTAATAGTTCAGTCATGATTCCGTTAGGCCCCGGAGCCTTGCCTGATTTTGAGGCCAGAATCAAAGTCTTAACCTCATCGGGGGTTACTGGTGGCCAACTATTAAACCTATTACATGGTTCTATTTTGATGGTACTACCATCTGACAAAGGTGCGGCATATAGTGTACTATAAAAGGTTTCCCATACCCGGGGCGAGACTGGGGTGTTTATCAGAGCTTCCCTACCCCTGCTCAGAGAGCGAATTAGAGACCAAAATTGCACTGAATCCTTTCTCTGTGCTACCCTAAAAAGGGCCAGCCACTGAAGTTTGCTATGGGCAAGCCTTTTACAATTGAGCAGGTCCCTATAGTGCCGCTTCATAGCTTGAACCTGCTCTCGGAGGTGATCCGATGGAGATTTTCTCAGATCCCTCACCAGGCCTCTAAGCTGGGTCCTGGTATTCCTGCAAGTGCCATAAAACCAAGAGGAGATTCTTAATTGCCAGCCATGAGTCCTTTTTACTGGGACCGCCCAGGAGGTCAAAGGAATCACCAGCTGTAAGAGCCGGTCATAACCTTGAAGATTATTGACCTTACTCCCTTTACTGACAAATGCAGTTCCTTGACTTCCTGTTTTTCCATTAGGATTTTAAAGTCTGCTAACAACTCAGCTGGCCGCCTCCTTTGTCGACTTGTCTTCTCCTCCTGCATCCCCCCCCCCCCAGCTCTGTTTATAGCTAATTGATTTCTCCGGCTTCCTGCCTGCTCCAGACTCAGCAAAATCGGGAGATGGACTGTATCNAGGAATCACCAGCTGTAAGAGCTGGTCATAACCTTGAAGATTATTGACCTTACCCCCCCTTTGCTGACAAATGCAGTTCCTTGACTTCCTGTATTTTGCTTCTCATTGATCAGGATTTTGACTACACAGCTCCACTTAGCTATTGTAAACTTTGAATCTCTCCGTGACTCCTCCTGCATCCCCCCCCCCCAGCTCTGTTTATAGCTAATTGATTTCTCCGGCTTCCTGCCTGCTCCAGACTCAGCAAAATCGGGAGATGGACTGTATCTGCTCTCGTAAGCACTTCCATCCTCTGAATATTTCCAAAACCATTACTAGGGGCCAGAAAGTAATCCACCACGCTCGACCCATTTGGCATATGCCTAGTAAAATTACCCTCCCTGTTGCCTGCAACTTGCCCATTGACTACCCTTAAGTCAAGAGCAGCCATCATGGCTTCCATTAATTTCCATGTTAGACTCACATACTCATCTTGTGAGGTTCGAGGTGGAACTAGTAGGTCAGCCACATCATTTTCCAATTGTATTATGCCCTTACGTTTGGCTGGGTTCCCCAACCGCACATTAAAATCTCCTGTGATATAAAGGGGGATTTCTGGAAATTCCCCCAGAGCTTCCATCAATATAGCCATCATTTCTACCCATACAGCCGTTGAGTAGTAGCTAGATCCTAGAGGGGGCATGTAAACATTTCCCAACAGAAATTTCCCTCCATTCGGCATTATACAAATATACAGAGCGAAATTTGACTTATATGAACCAATTTCTTTAATTTGCATGTTTAAATCCTTTGCCACCAATAAAATTAACCCCCCACTGGGTCTACCTCCTAACACTGAGGGAGTGACCCCTAGACTGAAACTCATAAAACCACTTAGAAAGGCATCATTGGTGCCCCCAGGCAGCCAAGTCTCCTGAAGAAGAATTAGATCAAACTGCCCTAGGAATAGCAGAAAGTCAAAGTCCAGGCAGCGTGCTCTCCACCCGGCTATATTCCAAGATAGGATGGAGAGTTTGTCCCAGTAATCTCCTCCTAGTCAGTCCGATGTAAAGGGGACCTGAATATTATGTAATTGGTGGGTTTGTCCCCCATTAGGGCTCGAGATTGCCAGCGGGGCACCCATTGAAGGTCTATGTTGCTGGGACTGGTCCTGCTTGGGGGAAAGTACTTCCCCCTGTATGGTGGACCTCCTCCATCCCTGAGACTCTTGCTCCTGCTCAACTAAGTGACCCTCGCTGCTAGATATTATTGCCACTGATTGACTAATCTGAGGGGCCATAGGGAGATGGTCACCCCTCTTACTAAGGGTCCCTTCCGATTCCCCCTCCTGATAATCCACTTGTATTGGGGAGACCAGTATATTTTCCCTTCGTCACTGTAGGGTAACTCCCCTTACAGCGTATTCCTCCCGCCTTGTGATACCTGATGTTATAGGAAGGGCCCCTTCATGAATAGATGCTTTTTACCTAAAGCTTCCTTCTCCTAGAGTATGGTCATTACCTTTAAACTTCAATGATACTAGTTGTCGCTGGACAATTTCCAGTCTCTCAGCCAACTTAGCAGTGGTTACTGGGGAAGATCATACTCCTCTTAGGTAGGAATCCTTTGACAGTTCAATCTCTACTCTCGCTTTCTCCTCCCTCACAAATTCCACCTCCATGCTGTATAAACCCTGCACTGTACTCTCCTGCTGGTTCATCATTCCAGAGGGCTCTTCACCATAGGACCCTCCTTCTTGTATCCCCTTTCTAATTGGGGGTATCTTAGGCTGTTCCTCACTTTGTCTCCTTAGGGAGTCCCTCCCAGGTCATCGGTTCACCTTCTTTTGTATAATATTGGGCCCCTCTCGGGGTTGGAATATACAGGATATAAAGATGTCCCTGCTTTCTAATTTGGCTCATTGTGCTACGATTTCTTTAATTAGTGCTGTTGGTAGAAAGGTTACCAAAATTGTTTGTCTGCCCCTATCTGAAGGTAAATGGTCCACAGAGGCAAAGTCGCTTCTCGTTATTCTTAAATGCAATAACACCTGTAAATGTTCTGCCACATCAAGCACTGTGGCCCATTTTGGTTTTGGCCAACTCCCCTCAGGGTATACAGTAAATAATAGTATATTAGCTACTGGGCCAATTGTCCCTCCATCCTCACACTGGATTAATGAAGGAACTTGATTAACACATAACTGCGAGTCTAGATGGGGTTGGGCTTGCAAGGGGGATGTCTGACCCTGAGAGTGTGTCTCTCCTCCTGTCCCCCTAAGTCCCTGACTTGGGTTTCCTAAATTGATTTCAGATAATTTATCATTTACTACATTCATGTCCTCTTGTAAATTGGTAATCCGTGTTAGGGCAAAATTTAAAGTATCCGCAGTCAGCAGGAGATGTTCTGTTAGAAAAGTTACTAATCTATTCCCTGCTTGCAGACCTGAGGATACTGACAATTTTCCTGGGGGTGGGGGGACCATAGACTCATTCCCTAAAAATTGCTGCCCAGGCTGTGTTTGGAGATGGTGCCTGCTTACTCCCATTTCCGTGGAATCTTCGTGAACCTGAGGTTGCTTTATCCCTGAAAACTGTACACAAGGAACCGGCAACCTAGTGCCTTCTGATACCCATTTAGTAAGGAAGTTATCTATTTTCCGTTGTTTGGGCGATTTTACCTTAACAGGAACAGTTTCAAATGAATCCCCTCTCCCCCGTTTAACAGTAGACATTGTCACCACCTCTCGTTAGTCCCAGACGCTAGCTTATATCCACTGTAAAGTGGACGGCCCACTCTCCTGTGATCTCCGAAGGGCACTCCAAAGGGCTTGCACCACCTCCATAGGCTGACCTGTCCTTTTGTTCCTTCCCAGGTCGGGTCTCTGCCCCCTTCACCGGCTCCAGCCCCGCCAAGCCGCAGCTGCCAGGTGAGTATCTCTAGCACTGCTGCCCCACTGCTGTGTTATCTGGGCAAGCTCAGGATTTCCTACACACTGCCATAGGCTGACCTGTCCTTTTGTTCCTTCCCAGGTCGGGTATCCAACCCCTTCACCGGCTCCAGCCCCGCCAAGCCGCAGCTGCCAGGTGAGTATCTCTAGCGCTGCTGCCACGCTGCTGTGTTACTTGGGCGAGCTCAGGCTTTTCTTTACACTTCCTTAGGTTGACCTGTCCTTTTGTTCCTTCCCAGGTCTGGTCTCCTCCCCCTTCACCTGCTCCAGCCCCGCTAAGCTGCAGCTGCCAGGTGAGTATCTCTAGCTCTGCTGCCCCACTGCTGTGTCATCTGGGAGAGCTCAGGCTTTCCTGCACAGTGCCATAGGCTGACCTGTCCTTTTGTCCTTCCCAGGTCGGGTCTCCACCCCCTTCACCAGCTCCAGCCCCGCCAAGCCGCAGCTGCCAGGTGAGTATCTCTAGCGCTGCTGTCCCGCTGCTGTGTTATCTGGGCAAGCTCGGGCTTTCCTGCACCACCACCAGTGGTCTTCTTTCCAGGCAGGGAGGGCTGTCCATCCATGTCATCCAGAAGAAATAGGGGTGCTGCTGCTGCTGCTGCTTAACCTGATGCTGGTGATGCCACTGCTAGGGCTGGGTCAGGAATAGATCCCGCTGACTGAAAGGAGTGGCTGCTCCCACCATCCCCCGGGGTGTCCTGCTACTGCTGCCGGGCACTCTCCAGAGTGCCTGGCAGCAGGAAAGCCTGAGCTCTCTGCCTGCCAGACCCTCTCCACAAGCTCACCTTTCCAGTGGTCATAGAGAGGTGTCTGGCATGCCACGTTTACCTTGACCCTGGGCTCCAGCATGGTTACCAACACATATTCCTCCCACTGCAGGAGCTCATCAAACTACGCCTTCAGCCCTGCCTTCAGCTGCCGCACCAGGGCAACCACCTCAGCTGCCAGCTTCTTGCCCTGAGGGCCACAATCCTGCCCCTGTAGAATCTCCTCCAGCCTCCTGAGCAGACTCTGGACCAGAGGGGTCACCTGGCTGATAGTGGCCGTGGAGGAGCTGATGGTCTCCATCATGGCCAGGAACAGTCTCAGAACAAAGACTGTGTGAGCCAGGATCTCCCATTGTACCCTGGAGGTGCCCTGCTGTCTGTCACCAATTTAACCTGATGCAAGACTCGAGAAGTCACTCGAGCATCCGGAACGTGGAATTCCACCTGGTGGACACATCCTGCACCAGCTGGTGCACTTGGGAGCCTTGCTCAGCCTGCTTCACCCAGAGGAGGTCACTGCCCTTCAAGCTTTGGTTAAAGAAACCGGCCAGCTTCCTCCCCCGCTCGATTAGGGAGTTAAGGGTGCCTGCCCCTATCCCCTTCTCCCCCAAACCCAGAGCATCCCTGACCACCTGGTGAAGGACATGTGTGGCACAAGGGATGATGGTGAAGCCCCCTTGCTGACTGCCCTCAATACATTGACCGTGCAGTGTGTCACCACACAACCCTTGATGCAGGGCGCGCCTGGGGTGACCCACTCCCTCACCATGGCAGTCATGGCTGCCTCAGTGTTCCGAGACGTGTGGGGGTGTGGCGTCCATGACTTCTGCCACTCCCAAATGCTGCCTCTGAATTCTGCCACCAGTGCGCTTTCACTGCCAGGTAGGCATGCAGTGCGTTTCTGCTCAACCACAGATCAGTGGTGTAGTGGAAAGTTTCACCCTGAGCCCCTGCCAGCTTTTCCCTCACCTGCTCCTTTAGAACCCGGTACAAGGCTGGCACCACTTGCTGACTCAGGGTAATGTGTGAGGGTAGCTTAAACTGGGGGGCCAGGAACCCAATCAGGCGCCTAAACCCCATGTCCCGAACTACTGGGAAGGGCTGCACATTGAGAACAGTCATTTCCCCCAACATGCACGTAGCTTTCAATTGAAAGCCACACCACCCTCCACGTCCTGCAGCTGCCGATGGACTTGGCAGCTTCCCCCACTCCAGCTCCTCGATGGTGCACTGACGCTTCTGGGTCTCAACTAGTTGCTGCTGCTGCTGCTGCTGCTACACCACTGACAGCACTTATGGGAGGGACAGAACATGGTGATGACACAGCTCTCAGAGGGACGTGTAGCCGGTCCTGTCCCAAGTCTGTTGTCCTGCCCACCAATGAGTATCCCCAGCGAGCGGGTGTTCTCTTTGACTGGGGACATTTGCTCACCGCACCGCCTGAGACTGGGGGCCAAGTTGGTGGAGCAGTTGCTTTTCATCTAGGTGAACCTTCTGCTGCTGGGATTCCCCAAGCTGCCCCTGGACATGGATTGATGGTGTAGTGGCACACGCCATCCCATGCCAGGGGCAGTCTTGGGATGGGGCTCCTCCTCAATTTGGACTGCTGCTGCTGAGGTGCTGTCCCTGCCTTCCGCTGCTCATGCCATGCTGCCTGTCTGCTGCTGCTGCCACAGCTGCCTCTAATGTCCCATGGGTTCTGCTACAGGGCAATCCAATGTCTGCTGCTGCTCCACCGACGCCTGGCAGCCTGAAATGCCCAGCCAAGTAGGGGTGCCAGGCCAGCCACCAAGCCCCAAGCCTTCCCATCTTATGCTGCTGTTGCTGGGTCTCTGATGGCCAGCCCTGGTGCCACGGGCACCCCCAGGGGCCAAGGGCCAAGCCTGCCTGCCTGGGCAACCCGGGGTGCCAAGCATCAAGTCTTCCCAGTCTCTGCTGCTTCTGCTGCTGCTGCCACTGCTGGGTCTCCGACGGCCAACCCTGGTGCCATGGGCACCCCCAGGGGCCAAGTTCTGAGCCTGCCTGACCGGGCAAGCTGGGGTGCCAAGCGCCAAGCCTTCCTGGTCTCTGCTTCTGCTTCTGGTCTCTGATGGCCTGCCATGTCACCACGGGTCCCCCTGGGGGTCCCTGGAGCACCCCAAGCCTCCTTGCGGCACCAAACTCCGCAGAATGTTCGGGGGGGGGTGTCCAAACTCCGCTGGCCCAAACCCCTGAAACCAAACTAAATTTTTAGTCCAAATGGCTGAACGTATGAACTCAGTCCTTTTCTCACATCCCTAGGGGTCACACAATTTGGACTGTCAAAAATATCACACAAAACCTGGGTAAGAGTGGGCAAGCTCTTCAAATCTCATGGTATTTAGAAAATTGTATGGGGGCTTGACTAGTTCCCTTTGTTTTCCCAACATAATTGCGCTCACAGACACGGTTGGCCTTACTGTGGGGTAGTCCAGGGCAGGCGCCCCGGGCTCCGCTCCTGGGGGAGGCCACGCTTGGGGGCCCCAGATCCTGGTCTGACAGTGGCCGGGAGCCGGGGCCCCTGAGCATGGGGTCCCCCTGAGTCTCAGTCAGGGGGAATGAGGGAGAGGCGGGGTCTCTGCCTCTCTCTTACTCCCCCTGTTCGAATATGAGACAGGCAGTGGAGGGGGCCAGCAGGAGTGAGGGAGAGGCAGAGGCCCCACCTCTCCCTCACTCCATGCCCCCCCCTCTGCTGCCTGTCAGTTTTGGCCAGGGGGAATGAGAGAGAGGTGGGGCCTCTGCCTCTCTCTCACTCCCCCATCTGAGACTGACAGGCAGTGGAGGGGGCCAGCGGGAGTGAGGGAGAGGCATAGGCCCCACCGCTTCCTCACTCCGTGCCCCCTCTCCATTGCCTGTCAGTCTCAGCCAGGGGGAAAGGAGAGGTGGGGCCTCTACCTCTCTTTCACTCCCCCTGGATGAGACCAACAGGCAGCAGAGGGGGCCAGCGGGAGTGACGGAGAGGCAGAGGCCCCGTCTCTCCCACACTCCCTAGCAATGTCCGGTGTTGGCGGATGGTGCGGCGGCAGATTTAATCTGCTGCTGCTGCACCCATCCACACAGAAGTAGGGAGCCATCCCAGAATGGGGCCCAGGATATTGGCAGATGGGGTAAGTCCCCCAAAATTGCTGGGCTTGGGAATGGGTGGAGGGGAGTGTACCTCCATCCGTCCCTGAGCCCAGGCCCGGGGAGTGCCCCCAGACTGAGACAGGGATTGCCCCCTTAGCCAGGGAGCACTCCTAGGCCCAGTGAGAGAGTAGGGCCCCACATTTCTCCCTCACCCTCAGTCCCGCAAATCCTAAGGCCGGCCCTGCTCACAGAACACCTGTTCCTTTGAAGTATGACCCAGGCCGTTTTTAGACAAGCGTGCGGTGCGCTCGTGCGTGGTTTCCAAAATCCCGCGAGGTGGGATTAGACGAGATGCTGCCATGAGTCACGCGCACAGGAGAGGGATGCGTATTCTTTTCCGGCCGCGATTTGACCACCTTGATTGCCGACCTGGTCAAATAGCAGCCGGAAAAGAATGCCCGTCCCCCTCCCGTGGGCGTGACTCGCAGCAGCATCTCGTCTAATCCCATCTCACGGGATTTTGGAAACCACGCACAAGCCCACCACGTGCTCATCTAAAAATGGCCTCAGTGAAGTGTCCTGGTCACTGGTGCAAGCAGTTACTAATTGTAATTGTTTTATTGGGGGCCGAGGTTTGTTTGTTTTTCTGGCACTACTATGTTGGCCCAAGGAATGCAGAACTGCTCCAACTACTCTCCAACATTTAACAGAGAGAAATAGGTATTCTTCATGCCACCCCTAATTGGCATACCTTTGCACGTGTTTATGAAAATTTGTAATAGCCCACTTTGGGACTGAACTGGGGGGGGGGAGGATGTCTGTGTGAGAGGCTCTGTGTACACATGTTTGTATTGGAGGACTGATGGTTCAAGTTAAAGTTTTAGTTCTAAATGTCACTCAGAGGATCTTAGGTGGAAGCAGTGACAGTCCCTTTTGGCATGTTTCACACACCATTCCTACTATTTTTCTTAGTTGATCCCAGGTGCACAGCTGCCTCCTTATGGGATGTTATGTTTTTTTTATAGCAGTGCTTATCCCAAGCTTGTTAAAGTGAAAAAAGTGCCAGAAATAAAAAAACAGTAACTGCAGCCAGGATAGTGAGGGAGTCAGTAACAGCAGTCAGGGAGTTAGCCAGGTCTTTCTTCTGCTGGATTAATGAGGTGCTAACAACCTCCACTGTCTGCTGAAACTGGTACAAACCTCATTTTGCTGGGAGCCTGGTACAACATAACACAACTCATGAATGTATCGGGTTGAAGCATATGGAAGTGTGGGTACTGGGAATCAATCGGAATAGAGAAGTGTGGTGGTTGGTAGAAAGTGTTTCAGGTGTATTTGAATTTTATCATTTTGCCACAAGATTTGGCAGGAATTTAGTCCAGGAACTCCAGAAATTCAAGTAAAATCAAAAATCAGACTAAACTTGGAAAGCATATCTGGAAGCAGGTCCTGTGTGGGCATTTCCAATATTCTTATGGAAGGGAGACCAAAGCCCTCTAGGACTGTGCACAGATGGTGGATGTCCCTCCTGCTTCCAAATTACCTTACTCCTGCCTCGGGAAGGCAGATTAGTCATAGCAAATTCTGTGACTCATGCTCAGAATAGATCTGTTGACAGCCCTCAGGACTAAGTGGGGGCAGGGGTTCCTCTTTAAGAATCTTTATGGATGGTGATATGGAGAAGATGATAGCAGTCTCTACTCTTTGATGAGAGTTCAAAAGGACCTGCGACCCCTCTCTCTCACTTGAACTGGATTCAGATAATTTCCCTCAGCAAACTTCGCAACCTAGTTCTTCAGATTTTATAAATAAAATTTGTGCCCTATATTTAATTCACCGACATACTCTAGACTTTCATTCTGTGTTACAAAAACCTGGCTTGGTGGAAAAGATGACCAAAACTGCAGAAATGAGACATCTAAGGGTGATTTCAGATGTGAAATCACCCCGCACCGGGATCCCGGTGAGGAATCAGTCTGGCCGTCCTTCAGACATGCCCTCCTGATTCCCAATGGGGATCAGGGAGGGGGTGGGGCTGCGCAGCATGACGTGCGGCCGCACAGCCCCACCCCCCACGGTCCTCCTGGCCGGCCGCCCTCCGGGAGACGGGCGGGCCGCTGCACCCGATCCTGCATCATGGTCTGGGCCACGATCCGGCCGGCGGAAGGTAACAGATGTTACTTTCTGCCGATTCCTGATCATGGCCACCAGGATCATGCTTGGGGCTCGATCCAACCATGCTTTTGGACCTCCAGAAGGCAGGTCCGGAAGTGTGGTCAAAGAGATTCTCACCGGGGGTTCACTGGGGTGAACATCTGGTGGGAATTTTTTTGGGTGCTATCAGACATTACGCTACCATGGCCACCACAGGGGTTTCACTGTGGTTGACCATGGTAACGTAATGTCTGAAATTACCCTAAGTTAACCAAATAAATAGCATCTGCACAACTGACAAAGATAAGCTGGTTTATGAGTGGTTATTGAGGCATTGCCAGTCAATAATTAATTAATAATTTCCTGTTGCTGTGACTGCAAGAGTGTTGATTTTGCCATAATATTATATTAATTTTATTTCTATACCCTACCACTGCCACCAAAATAGTGCTTGGAGTGCTTTACAGTGGGTGTTTTTACAAACACATTTCTCCTGGATGTTTGCTGTTACATTCTGCTAAACCACTCACTCAGATCTTAAACATCCGGATCTTTGAACTTCTGCGTAGAACTTCTCCCAGAACGTTTGTGTGTAAAACGTTCTCCTGGTAAACTGCTTTGCTCCAGGCAGCTGTGGTCACTTGGTTTCCATGGCAGCCTGTCACATCTACAGCTGTGGCTACTTTAGGCTGCCTCAGGGCAGTGTTTGTGTGAAGAATGCATCCAGGAACTGCCTCAGGGCAGTGTGTGTGTGAAAAATGAATCCGGAACTTACTTGTGGACTTGTAAACCCAGAAGATTGAAAAATCCAGAACTTTAACATGTGTGTAAAAATGCCCAATATAAAACAATTAAAAATACATGCAAATTAAATCAATTTAAAAGTAGAAGGTAAAGAGGGAGGGAAAGGACACTTAAAAAGAAACCGGCAGTGAATCCTAAAAGCACCTGAAAAATAAATAAATCTTCAAGTGCTTTTTAAAGGTGAGGAGGGAGGAACTATGATGGACATCTGGAAGGAGCGAGTTCCACACTGAAGGTCCCCGCCACATCAGTGTGGCAGAGTATAGAGACACAGTGTAACAGATATAACAGTTTATACTGGGTAAATCACAGTTATTTGCTGTTTAGATTGGCTTTGGCAACAAAGTTCATAACACAGAGGGACTGATTCATTTTAATGACTATTTGGGGCCTGATGATATGGGACCTTAATTTCTTTAAACTGATGGCTTGAACATTACTTAAACTTATTCATTTTGTGCAGCATAGCTTTTTGTGCCAACAAATTACCATTCATTTACAGTTCTGCTTGAGTTAATCTACTGCATAAAACAGGCTATAGATCTTATTTAAATAATTACAAAACTATTTCTAGTCAGGCTGTCTCTCCCCAAACGCCTTTTTTATTTTTAAAAACTCAATTTCATGCTATTTGTTTTGTCTGACTAATGTACATGTATCAAATACTAAACCATTTGATTCTTTGGACCTGATTTTCCCTCCTTACGCTGCTGTAAATGAGCGTAAGGTAGATTTTGGAAGGCAATAATGGCACCCAGTAGGGATGGGCAAATGCGGTTCAGAAGTTCGGTGTTCGGTGTTCAGCCCAAACTTGGGCTGTTCAGATGACCGAACCCAAACCCAAACCATTGAGAGGCTTACAGGGGGATATTGACAACACTCACCTGCTGTTGCTGCTGCGGGGGGCTCTGGAGCTCCGCCTGCCCTACCATCGCCGCCGCCGCTGCCGCCGCC
>QEPC01014935.1:2916796-2929833 GCA_003113815.1 Sphenodon punctatus
GCAGCAGCAGTAGCCAGAGGCAGAGCGCATCACACACACACACACCCAAACTCAGCAGGCCTGCTTTAGGGCAACAGGCTTCAGTGGCTCTGCATCGCCTCGTGGCAGTGCCCACCTCCACTGCCACTCAGGGCACTGGAAGGCCTGCAGGACTTGAGGCTC
This sequence comes from Sphenodon punctatus, assembly GCA_003113815.1. Lineage (NCBI taxonomy): Eukaryota > Metazoa > Chordata > Lepidosauria > Sphenodontia > Sphenodontidae > Sphenodon > Sphenodon punctatus. The sequence goes on from QEPC01014935.1 coordinate 2,916,959, forward strand.
AGGCTGCATCTGTCTCTGCTGCGGGTGGTTCTGGAACAGGTGCTGGGGCTGCTTCTACCGATGTTCCTTCAGGGCCACCAATGTCCCCCACTGTCGAGGCAATCCCCAGCAGTCCAGAGCTGGTGGATCCCACCCCGGCTGTTAGAGGCAGGGCCCAATCACCGGGCAATGTCAGTACTAGGGAGAGGAGAAGCAGCAGCAGCAGCACTAGCAGCTACAGAGCGGGGCACAGGGAGAGTGCCAGCAGCATGGCGGGCACAGGCAGTCTAGCCTCTGGGTCACAGTACTCCCCTTCATGGGACATCACTGTGATCAGGGACAGTGAGGAAGAGGCATACACTAGTGCTGCAGAGATGTCTGCAGCTGAGGCGATGTCTGAGCCTCCTCCCAGAGCTGCATCGCCAGTGCCAGTGCCACGAACATCTCCCCCTCCCAGCAGTGCTGGCAGCAGTGCGTCCGCTGGGGTGAGCAAGAAGGCAGGAAGGGGGGGAAAATCCTCTGTCTGGGATCATTTTAAGCCAGTGCGGAGAGATGATCCCAGAGAGGTGCAGTGCACGCTGTGCAATAAGGTGGTGAAGCGCGGGCAGGTGCTTGCTAACCTTGGCACAACTGTAATGGCCAGGCACCTCAAGGCATGCCACAGTGCTGTGTTACTGAGTGGGAAGGCAGGAGAAGTGGATGTCAGCGGGATCCCAACTGCAGTGGTCAGTCGCCTGGTTCATTCAGCAGGCCAGTAACCTGCACCAACTGCTGTTGCCTCTACCAGCAGGAGCAGTATGGGGGCAGAAAAACAGCAGGATCCTCCCCAGCAGCACTGTCAGTCCACCATGGAGGAGATGGGGTGGGGCGATGTGTCAAGGCCATCGGCAGGGCGCCGTGGCACAGGCTTCCAGGAGAAAGGCAAGAGCCTGTTGACCGAGATGATTGCCCTTGATGGCCAGCCCTTGTCCATTGTGGAGGACAAGGGCTTCCAGCAGTGATTGGGTTCCTGGCCCCCAACTTTAAGCTGCCTTCCTGCTGCACCCTGAGTTGGACTGTGGTGCCACAACTCTATAGGACTTTGAAGGAGCGGGTGAGGGAGCAGCTTGCAGGGGCTGGGGGGGCAACGGTCCACTTCACGATAGACCTGTGGTTCACCAGAAATGCCCAGCATGCCTACCTGACGGTGATGGCACACTGGTGGCAGGACGCAGAGGTAGCACTTGGCAGTGGCAGGAGGGGACCTGAAGCAGGGTATAGGTTGGCCCTGCTTCAGGCCCAAGTTATGGACAGATCCCACACCGTGAGGAACCTCGAGGCAGCCCTGGCCACCATGGTGAGGGAGTGGCTCACGCCAGGCACGGGCTTCACCAAGGGTTGTGTGGTCACGGACAATGTGGCCAATATCCTTAAGGCAGTCCATGATGGGGGCTTCATGAGCATCCCTTGTGCTGCACACACCCTCCATCTTGTGATGAAGGACGCTCTGGGCTTGGGGGAGAAGGGGATTGGGCCAGGCACTCTTAGCTTCCTGGTCAGGCGGGGGAGAAAGCTGGCGGGCTTCTTCAACTGCAGCATGAAGGGCAGTGAACTCCTCCGGGAGAAGCAGGACGAGCAAGGGTCCCCGGTGCACACCCTTATCCAGGATGTCTCCACCCAGTGGAACTCCACCTTCCTGATGCTTGAGCGGCTTCTTGAACTGAAAGCCGCCCTGCATCAGGTTGAACTGGAAACAGAAATCGAGGCACCTCCAGGGTACAACAGGGGAGGAATGGGATATTATTTCCCAAAATGTATTTGTCCTGAGACAATTCGTGGGTGTCACGGAGACACTGAGAAGCTCCACTGCCACCCTCAGTAAGGTGACCCCGCTGGTGCATACACTCCGCAGCAGCCTAGATGAGATTCTGGGGGGGGGGGATCGTGGCCCTCAGTGAAGGAGAATGTGCGATGAGGTGATTGACCTTGCTCAGAAGTTGAAGGCGGGGCTGAGTGCGTGCTTCGAAGAGCTCCTGTGCTGGGACAAATATGTCTTGGCAACCATGCTGGACCCCAGGATCAAGGGCAGCATGGCACGTGAGACTGCAGTCTACGGCCTATGGAAGGTTACGCTGGTCCAGAAGGTCAGGCAGGCAGAGTGGGCCATGCAGCGGGATGCCCCTGGGGATGGTGGGAGTGGGAGCAGCGACCCCTTCCAGCCATCTGGGTCTATCCTTGCCTCCAGCCCTAGGGGTAGCAGCAGCAGCAGCAGGACCCCTACTTCCAGCAGCTCCTCCTCTGTTCAGTCCACTCTGGGGAACATGGGGCCCAGCACAAAAGGGCAAGCAGCATGGCTGAGGGCAGTGGGGCAGGTGGTGCCCACCCAGAGCTACCAGAGGGAGTATGATTGCACCTCAGCAGCAGTGGAGACCTATCTGGAGGAGGAGCCATGCATAGATCCCAGCACCGCTCCCTTGGCCTACTGGGCCGGCAAGGCCAACGTGTGGCCGGCCCTATCCAAAGTGGCCAAGGGTATCCTGTCCTGCCCACCAACCAGTGTCCCCAGTGAGAGAGTGTTCTCCATCGTGGGGGACATATGCACCCCGCACCACCTGAGACTGGGGGCCAAGTTGGTGGAGCAGTTGCTCTTTCTGAAGGTTAACCTTCCGCTGCTGGGATTCCCCGAGCTGGCCCTGGACAAGGAGTGATGGTGCAGTGGCACACACCATCCCATGCCAGGGGCAGTCTTGGGACAGGGCTCCTCCTCCACCTCCTCCTCAATCTGGGCTATGGCTATTGCTCCTGTGCTGCTGAGGTGCTGGCCCTCCCTCCCAATGCATGGCAGCTGCCCTGCCTCTCTCTCTGTCTCTCTCTGTCTCTGTCTCTCTCTCTCATACTAGACGGCCTCGGCCGCCTTATCTGACTGACCTCAGGATGCAGGGTGGCATTGGGAAACAAACTGTAAACCTGCCAGCCAGCCTATGGCTAGCTACACGATCTCGACCCGCCTATGTGATGCTGACTGGCTCTCACTCTCTTGCGCTGCACAGTCTTTGCTAGCCTATCTGATTGCCCTGCTGCCAATGTTCCAGTTTGCCTGCCCTACTGGCTCTCATGCAATGCTGCCTGTCTCCCCACCCTGTTTGATGCCAAGCTCAAAGTATGCATCAGTCCTGCCTCCTATGTCAAGGTGCTTGTCTTCCCATCCAGGTTGCCTAGCTAAAAGCCTGCCCAAGCCCACCTGACCAGCCCTACTGCCTCTCATGACATGCTTCCTGCCTACCTGCCCAGGTTGCAAAGCTTGAATCCTTCCTCAGTCGACCTGACTGCCGCTCATGCCACGCCACCTGACAGCCTACCCAGGCAACCAATGTCTCCTGCTGCTAGTGGCACTAGCTATTCCACTGCATGACAAGAGGCAGCCACTCCAGCCCCAGAACCTGCCGTCAGGGTCCTGGGGACAAGCTACAGGCAGGGAGGGCTATGGCCAATACCTTGAAGCTGCCACTCCATCCCCAGCACTCACCATGATGGGTCTGGGGCCTTCATTCCTCGCACACTGCGATGTCTTTCCACCTCATTCAGAAGCAGCCACTCCTGCCCCAGGACCCGCCACCAGGGTCCTGGGGCCAAGTTACAGGCCAGGAGGGCTGTGGCAGATTCAGAAGCTGCCACTTCATCCCCGGAATCCACCGTGATGGGTTTGGGGCAATAATTCCTCGCACACTGCGATGTCTTTCCACCTCATTCAGAAGCAGCCACTCCAGCCCCAGGACCCGCCGCCAGGGTCCCAGGGTCAAGTTACAGGCAGGGAGGGCTGTGGCCAATACCTTGAAGCTGCCACTCCATCCCCAGCACCCACCGTGATGGGTCTGGGGCCTTCATTCCTCACACACTGCTATGTCTTTCTACCTCATTCAGAAGCAGCCACTCCTGCCCCAGGACCCACTGTCAGGGTCCCGGGGCCAAGTTACAGGCAGAGAGGCTGTGGCCAATACCTTGACACTGCCACTCCATCCCCGGCACCCACCATGATGGGTCTGGGGCCTTCATTCCTCGCACACTGCAATGTCTTTCCACCTCATTCAGAAGCAGCCACTCCAGTTCCAGGACCTGCCACCAGGGTCCTGGGGCCAAGTTACAGGCAGCGAGGGCTGTGGCCAATACCTTGAAGCTGCCACTCCATCCCCGGCACCCAACGTGATGGGTCTGGGGCCTTCATTCCTCGCACACTGCAATGTCTTTCCACCTCATTCAGAAGCATCCACTCCTGCCCCAGGACCCTCCATCAGGGTCCAAGGGCCAAGATACAGGCAGGGAGGGCTGTCTTGCCTATCCACTTTATTTTAAAAATTAAATATTAAAAAAATCAACCACTCACAAAGCTGAGGTATCAGTACTGTTATATACAAACCAGCTCATGGGAGAGGGAGCTCAGCAGAGATGGGTGTGGGGAGATCCCACCTGTCCCAGGGGGAGTGAAAAAAAAATACATTCTCAAGTGGCAATAGGACTAGAGGAGAAGCCCAACTCGGGGTGGGGAGAGGTATGTACTTCACTCTTGTGCTTGAGGGAAGATGGCTGTCTGAAAAGCAGGGGGGAGAGCAGTGAGATCTGCAGAGTGGGGTGGGGGGTGTTATACACACACACACACACACACGATCCCTTCTATGGGGAGAAGCAGGTAAGCAGCCACCATCTTCCCCAGGATCTAACACAGATCCATTCCCACTGCTCCCGTCTGGATTGGGGGGGGATGCTTTGTACCCAGAATGAGGGGGTGGGGAGCTCTGTCTGCCCCTCCTCTTCCCAAGCACCAACCTGTCCCTTCACAACACCGCTCGCCTATCTCTTAGGATCGACTGTCTAAGAGATCCTTGGCCTATACGCTATTCGTGTCAAAGGTTCTGTACCATGGCCACCAATGTCTGCTTCTTCCAATGCCAAATGGCCCCCAGGCCAGGCCTATATGCTGTCTGTGCCATGGTACCATGGCATAAAGAAACAGATGCTGCTGCTGCCAGATCTATATGCTGTGTCTGTGCCAAGTGTTCTGTACCTCAGGTTGCTGCCAAACTCAAAGCCTGGCTTAGCCCACCTTCCTGCCTCTCATGCTAAGGTGCCAGTCTGCCCACTAAGATTACTACCTAGAGAGAGAGTGAGAAAAAGAAAGTCCACCTACTGCTTGAAGGAGAGACAGACACGATCCCACTCATGCTGTCGCCGGCACTATATGGCCAGAGAGAGAGACAGAGAGGTTCCCAGAAAGAATGAGGGAGATGGGGTTGGAGGGGGAGAGGTAGGTATATCGTGGCTGCCACCTGACAGAACCAGGAAGAACTCCCATCTGTGCTCATGCGCCCATTAATGTCCATTGCCCACATCCAGCACACAGCAAACCTACCATAATGAGATGGAATATAACCCACAACATATTATACGTGCCTGTCTGCCTGTGTGCATCCCTGTACCTGCTGCCCTGCTACCACCTCTCGCCTGATCAAATTAAGTGTGCCCCATAGGCTTTAGGCTGTCATTCCACTATTCCTGATTTAGTCATGCCCGTCCATCCCAGGGACCATCAACGAGATTATGGGACCATCATTCCAGTCACTGGGGGCTGCATTCCATTCAATTGCATCCAGAAGCCCAGTGCCCACATGCCAGCCTGCCCCCTCCCCAAACGCCTACTCCTCTGCACCCACCCATGGATGTCCAATGAAGCTGGCTGCTGAATCTAAAAGCCCTTCTGACCACCAGCGCACGCCGCCTGCTGCCTACTGCCGAGGAGTCTGTCTCTCTTTCTCTCTGTCACACCTACCCAAACAAACACACGCCCTGCACCTCCTGGGGGAATTTCTGCAAGTTGAGACCCTGCTGCTGGCACAGCATATCTTTGAGTTCATAACTATGCTACATGAATTGGGAAATGCTGCTGGAAGGGATTGACAAGCTGTATGAGATTCTGCCACCTGCCAGCCAGAACTTCAGCACAAAGGGATAAAAAAAATATTGGACAGGTCAAACGAAACTCGTAACAAGAAATACTTTACAACTATTTTTATTATAACAATTTTAATAACATCAACAATAACAAAGCAACAACAACAACATTAAATAAAACAAAAGCAAACATGGAAATGAAACTTAATAATAAACCTAAGAGTCTGTGGCTCTGCTGCCACCGGATCAATCCCCCGGGAATTGGGATAAGGGCAGGAGAGGTAGGGGCACTTCACAGGGCAGAGGGCCTTCAATCTCTTGCGCGCTCAGCATGCCATTTAGCACGGTGTTATCCAAGCCCTCTTGCATCGTCCTATGCCACCTGGAGAGCGCCTGGTGATAGAGCTGCATGCAGCAGAGCTAGGCGGAGACATACTGGGCGTATGCCGCCACCTTCTGCCACTCCGCCTGGACCGCCTACAGCTCATCCATGAGGCCCTTCTCCAGGTTGGCAGAAGACAACTGGACCACCTCAATATGGGCCTGGGTGCACCGCTGCATCCTGTCCTGAAAGGTCTTGATCTCCACATCCTCCAGGGGCTCAGGGGTCTCCACGTCGGGGCTGGAGGGGTGAGAGAGGAAGGGCTTGTATGCCTTCTTTTGTGGGTTGTCTTCCGCCCCTTCTTCGGGCACTGAGACTCCACGGGCGCCACTCCAGACTCCTCCTCGCCCGCCTGACTCACTCTCATATCATGCCGCCGCTCTATATGATTGATGAGCCCCGACGTGGTCCCCTCCCTCTGCCNTCACTCTCATATCATGCCGCCGCTCTATATGATTGATGAGCCCCGACGTGGTCCCCTCCCTCTGCCAGCGGACAACTTTATTGCAGATCTAAAAAGAGCAGAAAAATATAGGAACATAAGAAGTGTCATACTGTGTCAGAAGGTTTGTTTTTTATCTAAGAATTAAGAGTATGGGTTACCCCTAAAAACAATCAGTCTTCATACACCTCTCACACTGGTTTCACAATTGCATTGGCATCACACTACATTTAGTGGTTCATTTTCCAAGGCAAAATGACATTTAGCACCTAATGCTCATGGGATATTAATTGCAGTTCAATAACCTGGGTGCTAGGAATGGGCGAACAGACCACGGTTCAGGTTTGACCGTTTGGTTCAGCCACGTTCGGTTCAGCCATTCAGGTTCGGCCATTCGGGCAGTTTGCCGGGTTCAGGTTCGGCCATTCGGTTCGGCTGTTAAGTTCGGGTTTGGCCGTTCATCCCCAAAAATTGCGCAAGAGCCGGAAAGCGTGCTGGAAACCGGATTCAAGTGCGTGCAGAGTTGTGTGGTGAGTGAGTGTGTGTTTGACTCAGTGGCTGCTCGGTTTGTGTGTTTTGGCATGTGATTGTGTTGTTTGACTGTGCTGTGTGTTTGGGTGGTTGGTGTGTGTTGTGGGTGACTTTGGGTGTGAGTGTTTAACAAAAAAAAAAATGAAGAAGGCTCAGGCTGTGGTGCTGATCCCCCGGCTGGAGGCCAACTTGCCATTCGAGGTAGTGGTGGTGGTGGAGGAGGAAGAGGAGGAGGAGGAGGAGGTGGTGGTAGCGGTCAAGGCCGCTGCCCCAGCTACTATACCTCACGTGGCACCAGTGGTGTCTTACTCCTCGGATGAGGAAGAAGCAGCGGGCTCTGGAGGTGCTGCCAGGTTTGTAAACTTTTTTTTTTACTTTGAGGACAAGAAAGGCTCTATTCGTTGGAGAGAGCTCACTGGTGTGTGGGTGGGTGTGTGGGTGGTGGTCATCAGTCAGGCACAAACACTACAGTGGGCATCAGCGGGTGGCAGCAGATGTCTGCAATAGAGAGAGAGGATAGTGTGGGGGACTTTGGCACGAGCAGCACCCTCACCCAAACATGTTTCAGGCTAGCAAGGGTCTCCACTCTCTAGCCATCCCATTCCCTACACACACCCAAATAAGGGCAGACTCTTTCCTCCAGCCAGGGTTCCATCTCCCGTCACCATCCCTAGCACCCCAAGGAGGTCAGGATTTTCACATGCCAGCCAGGGCCTTCCTAGTTGCAATCCCTAGCATCTGCTAGCACCTCCGGGAGGGCAGGATTTGCCTGAAATATCTAGTTGCAATCCCTACTAGCACCCCAAGGAGGGAGGACTAGAGAGGCATCATCATAAATGCATGATATTTATTTGGTGTTCTTATGTGTTCCCATTTCAGAGAGGAATCGGATTCCGTCCACAGCCCTGCTGCTGTTGCCAGGACCACGCCAAGGCAGAGGACTCGCTGGACACCTAGGCAGACCTTCAGTTTAAAACTTCAGTTTAAAAGACTTTTACAAATTCAGCCATGCTCCAAAAAGCATGGAAATATTTGTAAGTTAATACTCCTGCCTTGACTTGCGTGCCATGTATGTAGGAAAGGTGTTGTACAGTCTCACATGTTGTGCTTGCTTACAACATAAGATGAAATCAAATGAGACAATAGCTTGCTGCAGTCTGTGTTTCACCAGCCAGGATGGGCAAGGATATAATTCACAGCTGGTCACCTGCATCACTCCAGGCACACACTGCATCGGTAGGTGAAACTGATTGAAGTTGATCCAAGCAAACCGGACAAGATCAAGCCTCCCCAACCCCAAACTCTGACAACATCTGCATCAGTCCATGCACGCCCCCCTCACTGTTTTTCGAGCAATTCACCTGATATAGATAGGCAGGAATTTTTGCCCGTCGCACTCTCCCTCCCTTCCACCACTGAGAAGCAGTCGCTCCTCGCCCGTGAGTTTATGGTGCTGTATGTATGCGAGGCTGTGCACAACTTAACTGACAGGGCATGGACAAGTGGGCACACTTAATTTAATGTATTTCTTAATAATAATAATAATAATAATAATAATAATATTTATTTATTTATTTATTTATTTAAATGTATATGCTGCCCCTCCCATCAAGGCTTGGGGTGGCTTACATCTAAAAATCCCCTCCCCCACCCCCATACCTTCCACCCAACCTTATCCCTGCTTGCCAAACTCCTGACCAGATAAAAGGGTCTTATAACGTTTCTTGGAGATGAACAGGTTCTGGTTTAAATGAACCTCCAAAGGGAGGGAGTTCCATAATCACGGGGCAGCCACTGAAAATGCCTCTCTCATGGATAGATGGTAACTGCAAGAGGGCACTCCCAGCAGACTTCAGAGGTCACTATAGGACATGAAAGAGGAGGCAGACTTTCAGGTAACTGGGGCCCAAGTCACTCATTTTATTAATTTATTTGATTTATTTTATTTTATTTTTATGTCAACCTCCCCTGCCAATGCAACTCAGGGTGACGTACAACTTAATAAACTCAACATTAAAAGTGCATATATATAAACAATAAAAACCAATGCAATTACAATAAGTAGACTACAGGTGTGTGTTGGTGGAGGGACCTGGGAGGCCGCCCTGGGTGCCTGGAGCTTGCTGGAGCGCTGCCCAGCTGGATAGTTCCCTCCCCCCCTGGAATGGAACACTGAAACTGGACTGTCATGCACATTGGACTAGAAAGTGTTGATGAGCCCTGTGTGACTCTGATTGCTACCCGTGTGTGTTTGGTTGCCTTGGGAAACATGGAGTGACATGCTGCTCTATAGCCCGAGCAGAGGCCCGTGGCCATGCTGTAGGCACGTGCCATGGACAGCGTGCCTATGGGCTGCGTGCACAAGGGCGCACCCTTGTGCATGTGACCTTAGGCGCAGACTGGGGTAAATGGGTCCCTATATGCCCTCCCCAGTAATTTGTATGTTGGAAGGATACCAGCTATAAATCAAAGAGGCTCCTTGTGCTATCACTCGTTGTTGAATACTCTTTTGCTAGGGAAGTTGATGAAGCCTGCTATCTGTCATCTGTGTAGTGGTTCAGCGTTACCAGCGTAAGCCACTAGAAGTACAAGGTTTTTTATGTACTTTGCTCTTTTTGACTGTGTTCAGTTACAGGGGACAAGTGTTACCGCCATAAGCCCTGAGAAGGGCAAGGCCTCCCCCCTCCCCCGATTTTAAATTTGTGCTGGTGCTCTAAGGTCTCAGGGGTCAAATGTTGCTGGCATGAGCCCCGTGAAGGGCAAGGCTTCTTTTGACCTGTGCTGGTGCTCTAAGGTCACAGGGGTCAAGTATTACCAGCACAAGCCCCAAGAAGGGAAAGGCTTTTTTAAATCTGTGCTCATGCTCTAAGGTTACAGGGGTCAAGTGTTGCCAGCACAAGCCCCTGTGAAGGGCAAGGTTTTTTTATCTGTCCTGGTGCTCTAAGGTTACAGGGGTCAAGTGTTGCCAGCATGAACCTCGAGAAGGATAAGACTGTTTATGAATTTCTGTCTGTAAATTAAATAAATGTGCCATTAAGGCTATAGGGGTTAAGTGTTGCCAGCACAAGCCCCCAGAAGGCCAAGGCTATGCTTTTTTGTTTGTATGTTCTACTGCACCTGTATTTTTGTTAGGGTTGGGTATTATTGTCATTTGTTTTGTGTAAAGATGCCTGCAAAATTTAAAAGTTAATATAGCTAGTGCTTTTATCTCACCTCCTCAAAAACAGGAAATTAGACAATTATTTTGCTGCTATTGATTCCCTAACTTTAGATAAACCATGTACTCAGGATATCCCTTTGTTTAATTCCTTTGCACCATTACAGTCAGTATCACAAGAGGATTTACCTTTGAGGGACAGGCATAATAGTAATTTGAATGTTAGTAAAGGAGATCTGGGAGCAATTGATAGAGCTACTGCACGTAATATAGTAGGTGTCAGCCTACTAAGGGTAGGGAGGAACAATTGCCAAAGATTTCTGTTCCCTTGTCTGAATACCAAGGCCAAGAACATGCGGGATTAGGTACCTTCTCACTTTGGGATGAGCATGTATCTTTAGCAGCAGAGACAGTGCAATATTTATTTATGCAACTGAATTGCTTGCATCTTAAATTAAATGATTTGGTAGCTCTTTTTGCTCCGGGACAAGCCTCCTCAACTGCATTAACTAAATCTTGCACTTTAAAGCAGACTTCCCTGTTGGATAGAAACAACGTTAATGAATATGTGTAAAATGCTTCACAGGCAGTAGGGTTAGGTGAGGTGTAACCAAGCCAATAACGTGTACCTGAGTTCTCGCATCCTCATGAATGTCGCATCCCTTGTCTCTCCCTCTGTTCCCCCTTCCCTGTCTCCCCTCCCCTTGTNATCCCTTGTCTCTCCCTCTGTTCCCCCTTCCCTGTCTCCCCTCCCCTTGTCTTTAGATTGTAAGCTCTCGGGCAGGGACCGTGTCTATCTTATTTTCTGTAAAGCACCAGGTACATCGCTGGTGCTATATAAATAATAATACTAATAATACTATTAATAATAATAATGTGCAAAATCAGATGGAGGAGGGAATTGGAAGGCAAACTCCATTGGCGATGGTTTGTGATAGGTTGACATTTACGGTGCTGTCCCTTCACAACGGAGTTTTTCCATTTTGGAACACTCCCCTGGATATAGCTGAGCACTTGAGAATGCTATTAAAATTGCCAATCACTAGACATAATATTAAGAGGGTTGACCATTTATTTCAAACCAGATCTCAAAGGGGTTTTATTCTCCATATGAAAACCCAGAATTGGGTAACCAGAATATTAGAGAGACAATTTGAATTAGCTAGCCGGGTGGTTTATATTTCAAGGGTATATGTTACAATGCCACCTGGCCCTTATGAAAAAGGGAGGCCTATTAAGGATGGATCTTTAGGTCAGTCATCATTATGTTTAGTGAAGAAATGTTTGATTAGGGGTGGGGAACATCAAACAGGGCAAAGGTTTTCATCACCTGAAGTTATGGAGGCGCAGATGAGGGAGCAGAACAGGTCTCTGTCACACCCATCTTCTGGAAGGCATGATATGCCCACTTATAAGGGACTTCCTTTGGAAGGGCAGAACTTATTTTTAAAGAAAATGAACCATCTGTATGAGCAAATTCTAAGACAGCTTTATCTGTTAGGCCTAGCTTATTGACTACAACTTCATCACTATGGAGGGGAGGCAGGTTATGAGGAAGCTTTGTCTAATAGAATAGATCTGGGATTGCAGGGAGGGAATGATACTGAATCCTTAGGAGAGATATTTAATATATCTAATGTATCCCACCCATTGCTAGTAACTGAAGTTGCATGTGAGGGAGAAGCCCAGGTAAAGAGTGGGCATGTGTTCAGAAAGGGTGTTACCTTAGGGTGATTTCAGACGTGATGAGGCCTGTATTGGCCCCGTCACGGAATCACCCTTTGATCCCCCGCTGGGATCACACCGGCATGTCCAACAGACGTGCCGGCTGATCCCAGTGGGGAATCGGGGAGGGGGTGGGGCCGCGCGGCACAACATGCAGCTGCACAGCCCCGCCCCCCCACACTCCCGTGCCACCCGCCCTCTAGGGCCATGGTAGGTGGCCAGACGGGACGAGCCCCTTCACCACGGTGGGGAATCACATTCACCATGCAATCCGAGCCGGTCCCGCCGGGACCGCCGATTGAGTGGTGAATGTGATTCCCCATCGTGATTCATGGGGGTGAACATCTGGGAGGGAACTTCCATTCCCCCCATCAGACGTTCCGGTCCCTTGTGCACCCGGTGGGAATTCACTGTGGTTGAGTGTGGGATCGTAACATCTGAAAATACCCTTAATAGGAGATGTAGCTTCCCAGGAGTTAGTGATAATAGATGCTGAGAATAGTGTTACTGGTTTGGTACATGATATTGTGTTGGAGCAAGATAGGGCTGTTGGTTTTCAGCATCCCTCTTGACCCCTCTGACCCTTCTAGCTATCGTCCTGTCTCACTCCTTCTTTTTGCTTCCAAGCTGCTTGAACGTGTTGTCTACTCCCGCTGCCTTGACTTCCTATCCTCCAACTCCTCCCTTGACCCCCTCCAATCTGGCTTCCGCCCCCTTCATTCTACTGAAACTGCTCT
>QEPC01014935.1:2931188-2953942 GCA_003113815.1 Sphenodon punctatus
CATCTTCATGAATGTTAGACCCCTTGTCTCTCCCTCTGTTCCCCTTCCTAAGTCTCTCCCCCAGCTCCTGTCTCTCAGATTGTAAGCCCTAGGGGCAGGGACTGTGTCTATTTTATTTCTTTGTAAAGTGCCAGGTACACTGCTGGCGCTATATAAATGTTTTTTAATAATAATAATAATAATAATAATAATCCCTGTTTAGCAGTAGAGAGTCAGGAAATCAGAGAACTTACTCCAGGGGGTGGGGTATTAAATTCTTCTCTGGTTAGCTTGGGTATAACTCTTGATTTAGGGCCTTCACAGGGCTGACGGAGGTCTAATCATCAGATGGGCATTATAATCTTATCCTGGAATGTGGCAGGATTGCCAGGAAGGATTGTCAAACAAGATTAGTAATTCTGATTTTTGCTCTTTTTTTTTGCAGTTTGAAATTATTTGTTTACAAGAGACCTGGTGTAGAGTCCCTTTTAGTCTTAGTGGATATAGGTGTTATAATTTATTGGGGAACTCCACTTCTGATATTGGTCGTCCTAGGACAGGATTGCTTGTTATGATTGGTATGTCATTATAGCTATAAGTGCAGGAATTACCACCTTGTATGGATATTGCGATTGCACTGAGAATTACTAGGGCTCCCATTTATTCCTGAATTCTTGTTAATATCTTTATGCCACCTCAATCTAGACTGTGCTATGGAAATATCTGGGAATCCTTGTTTTCTTAGAAGCCTTGGTGCTTGACTGTCCTGCGGATAGATTCCTTTTAGTGGGAGATTTTAATGCCCGTATGTGGGGATGCTCTTGGGAAGATGATAGGCTTGTTCTTCTTAATGAGATATGGGGGATTCCTGCCCCTAATATAGTAGATTTTGTTTTCAGTTATTATGGTAGGTTTCTATTTGATATAATGGCAGTGCTGAATGAATGATTCCCAGATATTTCACTATTCTTGAATAGTGAATTGTACCTGTAGATCTCCCACATCCAATAGGATGACTTCTCAGACTGCTCATAGATTATTTTTTAGTCAATTGTGAGTCGTGGCTCTTGATTAAGGATGTTAGCATTCTGGGAAGGACTGAAAGTGATCACGCCCCTCTGGTTTTAGTTTTTTACTGGAGTGATTTACCCTCTGACATGCCCCTTAGAACTACCCCTGGGGATACGGTAGAATTTCCTTTTGTGGTGAAGGAAAGACGTGTGAAATGGGATTCTATTTTGGCCCATGAGGTTAAGGATTTTTTAACACAGGAAGAGATTATAGATAAAAGGGATAAGTTATTAGTCCTAGAAGAATCACAAATTATATTGAAGGAGGTGCAAAGCCTTCTTGATTTATTGAAAGATTTGATTGTTAAAAAAGTATACCCAAGCAAGTATGTAAAGCTTCTAAAGGGTGCAAAATGGTTTGACCAGGAGTGTGTAGAAATGAAGTAGTTTCTTTCCCAATGCTATAAAACTCTAAGGAGAGAGGGTTCTGGTGTATTAGAAGATTTACTAGAATTAAGAAGGGAATATAAAAGTTTAATTAAATAAAAAAAAGAAGGTATATGTTAGAGGACAATGGGAAAAGTTACAAATAGCAATCCAATTGGAAGATAGTAAAACATTCTGCAATATGGTAATCAGGGGAGGGGCACAGTATAAAGGTGGCCTTGATTCTAGTATTCCCCTTGATAGACAGGTAAACTATTATGCTGATCATTTTTCAGTTGCTGAAGCTGGGGGAAATCCTGGCCCCAGAGGACTAATAATGACAGACCAAACTTTGCTAATCATTACATAGTTACTGAGGCGGAAGTTGAGGGTCTTATTAAAGCCCAGAAAATGGGGAAAGCACCCGGTATGGACGTTCTACCCCCTGAGTTTTTTCATCATCAGTTGGATTGGTGTATCCCTATTCTGACTGTATGGTTTAATTCTATTCTGGCAACTGGGTATATTCCTGAGGCTCGGAAGGGGAACCTAATTATCCCTATTTATAAAAAAAGGTTTACAAGATGATTCGGCCTCTTATAGACCTATATCTTTAATTAATGTGGTCGCAAAGTTATTTGTGAGATATCTATTGGGGAAATTGACCACTTGGGTCAATGATAAAATGATCTTGGAAGAAGAGCAAGCTGGCTTCAGAGCTGGATTATCAATTTACATCATGTATTTAATTTGCAATATATTGTATATAAATATACAAAAACATCAAAGGATAAATTATATGTCGCTTTTGTCGACTTGATTTCAGCATTTGATACCATCAACTGGGAGAGATTATGGCAGAAACTGTACTCTCTTAATGTTGACCCATGTTTGTTAAATCTTTTGAGACTGTATTATGAAGGGACATGGACAAGAGTCCATTGTGGTGGTACAGGGATACTATCTGATAGGTTCATCATCCAGAAGGGGGTGTGACAAGGATGTATTCTTGCACCCCTTCTGTGTAATTTGTTCGTGAATGACCTAATTGGGTTAATGAGGAATGTACATCATCACCCACCAAAGCTTTTGGCTACACATGTAAATATTCTGCTTTATGCAGATGATGCTGCCATAATCTCTCGAACACCGGTTGGCCTTCAGCATGCTTTGACCACCTTTCATGAACTTTGAGAAGCAGATGGGCTGAAGGTCAGTTTTTAGAAAACTAAAATTATCAGATGACAGACAATGCAGATAATTCTGCTGGTATATATTGGGCCATGCTATAGAGGTGGTTAAGTCCTTTAAATATTTAGGACTAACATTTTCCTGTAATCAGGGCTGGAAGGTACATTTAGAGGCTGCAAAACAAAGAGCACTTCAGTCATCACAGGCAGTCAGGAAGTTCCATGCCCTACATGGGTTTATTTCAGTACAGACTACCTGTAAAACATTTACAGGAAAGGTATTACCACAGATATTATATGGGGCTGAAGTGTGGGGTTATTCTGTTGGTGAGGTGATAGAGGTGGTCCAGAATAAATTCTTAAGGGCTATCCTGGGCTTGCCATCCTCTACATCTGCAGCCTCTCTGAGGGTGGAAACTGAAATGGAATCTTTTAGATTTTTCATTATGCAAAGAACTGTTAAATTCTGGTCTATGTTACTAATCAGAACATATCTACTCCATATGTGGAGGATATGGTAAAATCTACTGCCTGCCAGTCTCTGTGGTTATTATTTCTCACCAAGATTCTAAATAGTGTTGGATTTAATTATGCTATAAATAGGGATGAGCAATTTTTCTTAGAAAGTGAAAGGATGAATCTCTTGCAGAGATTAGCTGATATATCGCGACAGAACAACTTTTTGGCCATTCGGTGTAGCAGAATCTCTCCCCATTATATACACTGGATACCATCTTCCGGTATGGCCAAATACCGAACAGCTGATTTGGATTAACTGTTGCCGGGTTCATCTGACACGCTTACAGATGTCATTGATGGAATCAGTCGTACTTATGGAATCCCTAAAGAACATAGGAAATGTACATGTGGAATGGAGGTGGTGGAGAATGTTCCATTACACGTTGGAGTGCCTGTATTTCACTAATATTAGGAAGAATCTCCTTCTGCCCATATTAAGGGAGGCACCTTTTTTTATTAAGCAAGAAAAATTGATCTGGCTGTGTCAACAAGAGAATCCTCATGTAATTGTTAACTTGGCAGCTTTTGCAAGAAAAGCAGCTGACATAAGGAAGTGTCATCCCATAGTTGCCATAAATTATACAGTCTGGAAGATTATGTTATTTGGGCAGACTATTAGGCCATTTTATAGTTTTGTCTGTCATTGATTTGTATGTATGTTAGTTGTTTACTGTTATTCATTGATTTTTAGCTGGTGCAGCAGATTATTTTCTATGAGTATTTTCAGACGTGACAAGATCATGCTCAACCACGGTGGATTCCCACCGAACGGGAAAGGTCTCGTCACATCTGAAGGGGGAACGGAAGTTCCCCCACAGATGTTCCCCGCCGTGATGAAGGGACCCGTCCCGTCTGGCCAGCTCCCACGGCCCAAAATCCCTGGTGGGATTCTGGGCTGTGGTCAATTCGGGCAGGTGCTGCGGGCGCATTGGCCGTGGCGCCTGCCCATCTCCCCAGAGGGCGGGCGGTGAGGGAGAGTGGGGGGCGGGGCCATGCGGCCACACGTTGCACTGCGCAGCCCCACCCCTCCCCGATTCCCCGCCGGGATCAGCTGGCACGTCTGTTGGACATGCCGTTGTGATCCCGGCAGGGAATCCCAGCGGTGATTCCGTGCCGGGGCAACTAGCACCCCGTCACGTCTGAAATCACCCGAAGTTTGTGTAGCAGATTTTCATGATGTGTTATGTTAGTTGTTAAATTTTATTCATGTTATGGCATTTTATGTTGGCTATGGCGAGAGCTATGCCATAAATAAATAAATAAAATTAAAAAGTAGACTACAAAAAGTCAGAGTTAAAAAGTCTTAATACAAAAACAAAATTGACCCACCCATTACCCATACCCCCCATTACTCATCTCCCTCCCCAAAAGCCCAGAGGAACAGCCAAGTCTTACATTTCTTATTAAAGTAGTAGCAGTTCAGGCTCGGCACGGCCACCAAGAACGCCCTCCTCATTGTTTCCACCAGTGAAACCAAGGGGACTCTGAGGAGGGCATCTTCTGACGACTGCAGGGGTCGATCTATGAGCTGGGGTGGGTGGGGTGAGGATATCCCGCAGGTAATTTGGGCCCAAGTCATAAAGGTCCAAACCAACACCTTGAACTGGGCCCGGAAAACTATAGGCAGCCAGTACAGAGATTGGAGCACAGGTGTAATGTGCTCATGGAAACCTGTCCCTGTAAGAAGACGGGCCTCCGCATTCTGCACCAGCTTCAGTTTCTGAACCGTCCCCAAGGGTAGTCCCACATAGAGCACATTGCAGTAGTCTAATCTTGATGTGAAGGTGAGGCTTGATCGGATCTCCTGTAAGGCCAAGGTGGCGGAACCAGTGGAGGAGGTGGAGGAAGAGGTTGCTGTCCCTGGACCTTTGGTGGTGGAGGTTGTCTCCTCATCAGAGGAGCAAGAGGGCACAGGTGCTGCCAGTACCAGGTTTGTAAACTTTTTTTTTACTTTGAGGATAAGAAGAATACTATTCTTTATAGCAAGCTCACAGCTCATTGGCGTGCGTTTGGGTGCATGGGTGGTGGGCAGTCAGGCACAAACAGTGGGCATCAGCGGGTGGTAGCGGATGTCTGCCACAGAGAGAGAGGGTACTGTAGTGTGGAGGGCTCTTCCAGGAGTCAGGCATGAGTATGAGCATCCCCACCCAAAAATGTGCCAGCCATTCCTAGCAAGGGTCTCCACTCTCAGTTGCCACCCCCCTACCAGGCACCCCCAAATAAGGGCATGATTTGCACATGCCAGTCAGGGTCTTTCCAGTTGCCATCCCTAGTGCCCCAAGGAGGGCAGGATTTGCACGTGCCAGCAAGGGTCACCGTCTCCCATTGCCACCCAAGCACCCCAAGGAGGGAGGACTAGAGGCATCATCATAAATCCATGATATTACTTAGATGTTGTTGTTATGTGTTCCTGTTTCAGAGAGGGTGAGGAGGAATCAGATGCCTCCCCGGCGCTGCTGCCATGCGCAGGAGGCAGAGGTTGCCAGTGCCACTGCCAGACAGTGGGCGCACAAGGTCCAATATCTGGCAGTGGTATGAGAAGCAGAATGGATTCACCATCTGCATGGTAAGGCACGGGGACTGGAACAACAGGGAATGGATTGCCCTATGACCTGTTAGGAACAGAAATCCCCTGCAGAGAGAGATTGGCCACCCACCCACTTGTGGAGACAGAATGCAGGCAAGGCTTGACAGACCGTTGGTCTGACACACTATGGCACTTCTTATGTTTCTATCTTTTTATGTTCTTTAGACCTGCAGCAAAGATTCAAAAGGGTCAGAGAGGGGACCACATCGGGCCTAATCGCGCACACAGAGAAAGTGCACAACCTGCCGGTGAGGCAGGGGACCTCTGGCATGGAGCATTAGTGCCAGAAGAATGGGGGGGAGAAGGCAATACAGAAATGCTGCCACCAGAGGCCTTTCCCCTCCAACTCTGATGAGGGGCCTCCAGCCCCCACAGGAGGAGGAGTTTGCAGCGGCAAGGGCTTTTCGGGCGTAAGTGGAGAGGCCTACCCAGGAGTTTCTGGAGGCCCAGAAAAAAATACTTGGACGGGCTAAGGGTCCAAGCCCTTACAATGGAGAACTGACTAGTGGGACAGTTCAGGGACCTGGAGGCACAGCAGCACAAGGTGGAGACTTTGCACTCCACTGTCAATCAGTCTCTGAATGGCAGGAGTCCTTGGTGGAGGCCCTGGACTACACCAAAACACATGGCTTTCAGCCAAAGGAGGACTTGATGCCTGCCCCTCACTCCCGCGCACCCTGTTCCCCTTTCCCCCATGTTCCCTCACATGCCTACACAGACCCCTAATGTAAGTTTCCTTTGTTCGTATGTTTGCTTTCTGTTAGCTAAAGTTGAATGTTTGATTGTTTGTAAATAGTTTTAAAAGTTTTTATAAAAGTTAAATTTGTTACCTTACCAGCTTTGTTTGTTTGACCTGTTCTTCAATCTTATCTCTCTGTGCTGCTTCTGGCAGGTGGCAGAATCTCATTGTATATACAGATTGTCAGATCCCTACCTGACAGTAGCAGCACATGTAGCGTAGGTATTAACACCAAGATGTGCCAGCAGCAGGGTCTCAACTTGCAGACAGCCCCTCAGGAGGGGCAGGGCTTGTGGCTGTGTGGGTGTGCCAGAGACAAAGAGAGACAGGCTCCTTGGCAGCAGGCAGCAGGCGGTGAGAGCTGGTGGTCAGAAGGGCTTTTTTTTCAGCAGCTTCAGTGGGCATCCACAGGTGGGTGCGGAGGAGTAGACTGGTGGGGGGGGAGGGACAGGCTGGTGTGCAGGCACTGGGCTTCTGGATGCAGTGGAATGGAATGACAGCCCCCTGTGCTGGAATGATGGTCCCAGAATCTCATTGATGGTTCCTGGGATGGGCGGGCATGACTGATTCAGGTACAATGGAAGGACAGCCTATGGGAGTTTAATTATGTCCCTAGAATTAGTGCATGGTTGGGCACACTTCATTCAATCATGTGATAGGTGGTAGCAGGTACAGGAACGCACACAGGCAGGCACGCACATTTAATACGTTGTGTTATATTCCATCACATTGGTAGGTTTGCTGCTGGATGTGGCTTCGGGCATGAGCGCAGATGGGAGTTCTTCCTGGTTCTGGCAGGTGGCAGCTTGAGCTGGATACACCTACCTCGCTCCCTCCACTGCATAGCTCTCATTCTAGTGGGGATCCTCTCTCTCTTGCTCTCTCTGGCCATATAGTGCATGTGACAGCATGGGTGGGATCATATCTGTCTCTCCTTCTAGCAGTGGGGAGACTTTCTCTCTCTCTCTCCCTCTCTCTCTGCAGCAACCTGGGTGGGCAGACAGGCACCTTGGCATGAGAGGCAGTAGGGAAGGCAGGCTGGGACCTTGGCAGAGCACTCTGATAGGCTGGCGAAGACTGTGTGCGCAGAGAGAGAGAGAGAGAGAGAGTCAGATAGGTGGGCCGAGATCATCTAGGCAGAGGCTGGCTGGCAGGCTTACAGTTTCCCAATGCCACCCTGCGTCATGAGGTCAGTCAGATAAGATGGCCGAGGCCATCTAGTATGAGAGAGAGGCACCTCAGCAGCACAACACCAGTAACTCTAGCACAGATTGAGGAGGAGGAGCCCCGTCCCAAGACTGCCCCTGGCATGGGATGGTGTGTGCCATGGAAAACACCCACTCATTGGGGACACTTGTTGGTGGGCAGGACAGTATACCCTTGGCCACTTTCAACAGGGCCAGCCACATGTTGGCCTTGCCGGCCCAGTAGACCAAGGGATCGCTGCTGGGATCAATGCATGACTCCTCCTCCAGGTGGTCTCCACAGCTGCTGAGGTGCCATCGTACTCCATCTCATAGCTTTTCTGGGGCACCACCTCCACCACTGCCCTCATCCATGCTGCTTGCTCTATTGTGGAGGGTGCCATGCTCCCCAGAGTGGCCTGCACATAGGATGAGCTGCTTCTGCTGCTGCTGCCAATAGGGGTGCTGCTGCTGCTGGTGCTGTTACTGCTAGGACTGGGGGCAGGGATAGACCTAGTTTGCTGAAAGGGGTGGCTGCTCCCACTCCCACCATTCCCAGGGGTGTCCTGCTGCATAACTCGCTTTGCCTTCTGGACCCTAGCCTCCAGCCCACCATTCTAGTGGTCAGAGTGCTGTCTGGCGTGCCAAGCTGCCCTTGACCCTGGGGTCCAGCATTGTTGCCAGGACATATTCCTCCGACTGCAGGAGTGTGTCAAAACATGCCTCCAGCCCTGACTTCAGCTTCCACACCAGGGCAAGCACCTCATCGGGCAACTTCCTACCCTTAGGGGCACAATGCTGCCCCCCGAGAATCTCGTCCAGCCTCCTCTGGAGACTCTGGACCAGAGCGTGGTGGTGGAGCTGCTCACGGTCTCCGTCAGTGCCAGGAAGTCTCAGGATGAAGACTGTGAGCCAGGATCTCCCATTCCACTCCATTAAACCCTTCTGGTGCCCCACTGTCCATCACCAGTTGAACCTGATGCAAGGCAGATTTCTGCTCAAGAAGCAGCTCAAGCATCAGGAAAGGTGGAATTCCACCTGGTGGCCAAATCCTGGACCAGCTGGTGCCCTGGGGATCCTTGCTCAGCCTGCTTCTCTCAGAGGAGCTTGCTGCCCTTCACGCTCCAGTTGAAGAACCCCGCCAGCTTCCTCCCCCGCTCAATCAGGGAGCTAAGAGTGCCTTCCCCAATCCCCTTCTCCCCCAAGTCCAGAGCGTCCCTGATCACAATATGGAGGGTATGTGCGGAGCAAGGGATGCTGGTGAAACCCCCGTCACGGACTTCCTTCAATATATTTGTGGCATTGTCCGTCACCACACATACCTTGGTGAAGGGCATGCCTGGCGTGACCCACTCCCTCACCATGGTGGTCAGGGATGCCTCGATATTCCTAGTGGTGTGCGGGCTGTCCATGACTTGTGCCTGAAGCAGGGCCCACCTATACCCTGCTTCGGGATCCCTC
Organism: Sphenodon punctatus; assembly: GCA_003113815.1. Classification (NCBI taxonomy): domain Eukaryota; kingdom Metazoa; phylum Chordata; class Lepidosauria; order Sphenodontia; family Sphenodontidae; genus Sphenodon; species Sphenodon punctatus. The sequence goes on from QEPC01014935.1 coordinate 2,940,284, forward strand.
CTGCCACTCCCCAAAGCTGCCTCCGGGTCTTGCCACTAGTGTGCTGTTACTGCCAGGTAGGCATGCTGGGCGTTCCTGCCTGACCACAAGTCCGTAGTGAAGTGGAAAGTTCCCCCCCCCCAGCCCCTGCCAGCTGCTCCCTCAACCGCTCCTTCAAAGCCGTGTACAGGGCTGACACCACATTCCAACTGAGGGTGGTGAGGGATAGCAGCTTAAACTGGGGGTCCAGGAACCCAATCAGTCCTTGAAGCCCATGTCATCCACAATGGAGAAGGGCTGCACATACAGTGCAATCATTTCGCCCAACAGGCGCCTGGCTTTCTCTTGAAAGCCACGCCACCCTCCAACTGCCAATGGCCTTGGCAAGTGCCCCCACCCAAGCTCCTTCATGGTGGGCTGACACTGCTGGTGAGACTCCTGCTGCTCTTCTTCCCCCTAGTAGCAGGAATACTGCTCCTGCTTCTAGAGGCAGCAGTTGGTGCAGGATGCTTGCCTACTGAAGGAGATGGGTGACTGGCCACTGCAGTCAGGAATCCACTGGCATCCACTTTCCCTGCCTTCCAGCTTAGCAGCAGAGCACTGTGTCATGATTTCAGGTGCCTCGTCATGGCGGTTGTCCCAAGGTTGGTGAGCACCTGCCCCCACTTCACCAGCTTATTGCACACAGTGCACTGCACCTCCCTGGGATCATCCACCCGCACCAGCTTGAAATGTGTCCAGACAGAGGATTTCCCTCCCCCCCCGCCTTCTGGTCTGCCCCAGGTGACTCACTGCTGCCAGCGCTGCTGGGAGGGGCAGAACTTGTTGGAGGTGACAACACAGCTCTGGGAGGAGGGACAGCCATCGCCTCAGCTCAAACCATCTCCTCTGCAGGACTAGTGTCTTCTTCTGCCTCACTGTCCTCAATCATTGTGATGTCCCATGAAGGGGAGTACTGGGACCCTGAGGCTTGACTGCCCACCATGCTGCTGCCACTCTCCCTCCTGTGCCCCCCTCTATAGCTGTTACTGCTGCTGCTGCTGCTTCTTCTCCTCTCCCTGATGCCATTGCCTGGGGATTGGGCCCTGCCTCTAGCAACCAGGGTGGGATCCAGCAGCTCTAGACTGCTGGGGATTACCTCGACAATGGGGGGCATTGGTGGCCCTGGAGGTATATCAGAAGCAGCACCTGCTCCTGCAGCAGCAGAGACAGCCACAGCCTCAAGTCCTGAACCTTCCAGTGCCCTGCGTGGCAGTGGAGGGCACTGCCAGGAGGCGCCGCTGAGCCGCTGAAGCCTGTTGCCCTAAAGCAGGCCTGCGGAGTTTGGGGCATGCTCAGGCTGCTGCTGCTGCCTGCTGCCACTCTGTTGGCACTGTCCCTATCCCTACGACCTCTGCCACGTACCCCATTGCCCACCTTATGGGCAGCAGAGAGGCATCTCGTACTTCCCTTCTCCATGTCTTCCAAGTCAATGCACACAGTACACAAAGATTTTATATATATATATATATTCAAATTTTTATCTAATATTATATATATCTAGATTATCTACACTAACTCTAACTATAATATTAACTATTCTAAAATCTATGTAACTAAATATTATATCTAAAGGCCTAGTCCTACAAACACACTGTAAAATAATATCAAAACTGAACTAACACTATCTATCTATCTATCTATCTATCTATCTATCCAGTATTACACAGGGATGGGGGAGGGACACAAAGAACACAGGGAGAGGTAAAAAACTGAAATGAAATCTAAATAAATCTAATAATCTTACTCCAAAAACAGGGGAAGGGAATCAGGGATGGAATATATAGAGGGAGAGGGAAAGGATTCAATGGAGGGGGGAGGAAGAACACAGGGAGGGGTAAAAAATAAAAATAACACCTAAATCTATCTATTATAATCTAAATAAATGATAATATGGAGGTAAATGGGTTGGATGGGTTAAATAGGAGGAGCATGGCAATGGATTGAACTGCTGAGAGAGGGAGCCTTCTGAAAATGCCTGCTGTCAGGAACAGTGACTAGCTCAGAAGATGTTGGAAGGGGGGGAGGGCAATGAGTTTTGTTACTTGCTGTGCCCGCCTCACTGCAAGCCCCATTGTCTCTGTGCAGCCTATCTCGTGGCCAATCGCAGCCTGCAAAGCCAGTGGTCTGAGGAGAAAAGGGATGGTGATTGGGCAGGCTGGCTTCTACTCCAAGCTGCTCCACCCCTGGTTCCTGGAAGTCTGCTCCTCAGCTGACCCCTGACCCCCCCTCCCTGGGTCAGGCAGTGGTCACCAACTAGCAGTGGTCACGTTTCTCCTGCCCGAACCATCCGAACTCAATCCAAATCAACCGAACTGTTCGGTCATTTCAGAGTTTGGTAACAGGTTTGGTTTGGCAGGTTCAGATTCGGGTTTAGTCGTCTGAACAGACTGAGTTCAGTCCAAACTCCAAACTTCTGAACTGCATTCGCACATCCCTACCAGCACCTTGAACAGTGCCTGGAAACCTCTAGGTAGCCAGTGCAGACACTGCAACACAGTGTAAGATGAGCTTCCATGTTCTGTACCAATAGAAGACAGGATGCCACGTTCTCCATCAACTGCAGCTTCTGAACAGCCATTAAAGGAAGCCCCATGTAGAGTGCATTGCAGTAGTCTAGCCTCGATATTATGAAGGCATGGATGATCTAATTGGTGAAAAGTGCTCCTGTCCATTGCCACAACCTGGCAACCCAGGCATAGCAATTGATCCAGAAGCACCTCAAGGCTGAGAACCTGAGTGACCAAAGGAGGCTGGACCCCATCAATAACATGTCTTCCTATGTCTCTCAGGTCACATGGCTGGTAGACCATCATCACTTCAGTCTTGTCTGAATTCAGCTTCAATCGGTTCATCCACATCCAACGGAAACCAGATACTGGGTAAGCATTGAGACTGAAGGACCAGGGTCAGATGAAAAGAGAGACAGAATTGGGTGTCGTCATCATACTAATGACACTTCACTCTGAATTTCCATACAACCTAACACAGGGGCTTCAGACACACATTAAACAGGAATGGGGACAAGATGGAACTCTGTGGAATCCTAAAAGTGCAGTCTCAGTGCCATGTTCCCAGGACAAAATCCTGACTGACATGGGTCCAGTAATCCAATAGTATTGAGGTGCACTGGAAACTGTGAGGCACCCACCCATTCAATATAACCCTCCCTAAAATAGGAATATTAGAGACAGGGCGATAGCTTGCAGGGGAGTCAATGTCAAGAGATGTGCAGGGGCTGCACAACCACAATTTTGAGGAGGTCTGGCACCCTGCCACCCCAAAAGGATGCATTGATGAACCCAGCCAACAACAGCCCCAAAGTCTCCCAGCAAACTTTCACCAGCCAGGACGGATATGGATCTAATTTGCAACTGAACACCCGCATCATTCCAAATACACTCTCTTCATTAGTGGGCCAAACCGATTGAAGTTGATCCAAGCAAACTGGACACAACCAAGCCTCCCCATCCCCAAACTTTGGGTGTGCACCCAAGCCAGCAGTTTGCAAGTTGAGCCAACTATGGGTAATTTCAGATGTACCGGGCTGCTAGGCCCACCACGCTGAACCACAGACCACGGATCCCGATCAGGAATCAGTCCGGCCATCCTTTAAATGTTACAGCCTGATTCCTACAGGGGATCAGGGAGGGGCAGGGCTTCACGGCTTGATGTGTGGCCGTACAGCCCCACCCCCACACTCCCCTGGCCACCCGCCCTCCAGGCCAATCCGGCCACTGTGCCTGATCCCGTCCTGTCGGGACCACGGTCTGGCAGGGCTGAAGGTTATAGATGTAACCTTCGGCCCATCCCGGATCGTGGCCAATCCAACCATGATTCTGGACTTCCAGGCAGCCGGAGGTCTGGAATCATGGTCATTGTGATTCCCGCCAGAGATTCCCTGGGGTGAACATCTGACAGGAACCACAAGAGACGTAACAGGACCAACGCCAACCACAGGGTTTTCGCTGTGGGTGACCATGGTATCATTATGTCTGAACTTACCCTATGAGTGACTTTCTCTTCAAAGTAGGTGGCAAACATCACAGCAGGCAACTAATGAATCTAACTCCCAGATTCACCCACACAGTGGGCTCCACATTCTCCAAGACCCTGCCTTGAGTGGGGGCTGTGGAGCTGGTGGGTGGGTGGGGGAGGTGAACATCTGGCAGACACAAAATAAATAAGCAGGTGGACACCCACCTCATACAGTCTAATCTGGTCTATCATCTTGTTTGACTTCATCCTTAGGTTCCATGCACCCACACGTTGCCTTCATCTTTCAGTTCTAATCCTCTTCCTCTGCAGGTAGGTGGTGGGGGCAGTGGGTAGGTGGTGGGTCAAACATCTGTTAAACATTTCATCCTTAGGCTCCATGCACCCACACTTTGCATTAGTCTTTCAGTCTCAATCCTCTTCCTCTGCAGGTTGGGACAACACTGAAGCTGGGGACAACAAGCTTCTTCCCTCCCCAATATTATGTGCTTGAGCTCTGTCTCCACTTTGGCCACAATTTCTCCTTCATTTATAGCTCCTTTCTCAGGCAGAAAATCAAGGGCATCTGCTCACTGCACAGGTGATTAAGAGTAGGAAAATATTTTCCCTCTTATGTATTGTGGATGTAGGAGAACTGATGTTAACAGTCAGATTTTCAGCCAGATTTTCCTATTTCTGCACTTACAGTGCTTTGTTCCATACTCCTCATTGCTCAGTCCTAACAAAAATCATCCCTTGGACTCAGTACAGCTGTTTATTTTAGAATGTCCTTCTTGGCACACAAATTTAGTGTACCACTGTACAATTTAGCAAACTCTCATATCAGAAGATCTGCGTTTCCAGTAAGATCAAAGGCAAGTGAGGGTCACTCTTGAGAAATAATTATAGACACAGTAGGGCACACACAGGGCTTGGGACTGGCCCATGGCAGCCCCATTCAAGTTGCAAAAATATCCCGGAAAATGGTGAAAACAGTGGGAAAGCTGCTAGGTTTCTGGAATGCCCTGTTTCCAATGATAGCAGCACTCGCCAAGATTTTTCATTTTAGGTCTACTTCCAATGTCCTTGTACCTGTCGTTCCACCCAGCCCCCTTCATTTCAACCACTCCCAGATACCTCCTACCCATCACTCTCCACCCAGCCCCATGTCATTCTAGCTGGTCCCAGTGGTCTCATAACCAACATTCAACACATAATTCTAGATGCTCTGAATGGTCTCCTACCTATCATTCCACCCAGCTTCCCTCCCAATTTTCCTTTATATGGCTTCCTCACCCCCCCTCTTCCCAGCCTTTCTTAGTCCGCCGCTACTGCCACCCCCCTCCCCCCTGACCTTCTTAGGCATTTCAGATCTTCCCTTTGTTTCAGTTAAGCATCTGCCATTGTATTGGTTTACTGCCCATTAAGGGCTACTGGCATTCTCAAAGTGCCAGCCTGATCTCTACTGGGGTTGGGGGAGGGGCGGGGCTGCACTACGTGCGGCCGCTCAGTCCCCCCCGTGTTCCCTCGGCAAACTGACAATGGGGAGATGGATGGTTGCAGCGGCCAATGAGGCCGCTGTGCCCGATCTTGTATCATGGTTAGGGGCATGATTCCGGAAAGGGGCAAGGTAAATGACATTACTTTTGCCCCTTTCCTGATCATGGCCAATCTAACCACGGTTCTGGACCTGTGGCTGGCTGGAGGTCCAGAACCATGGTTAGCTTTGACCCCCGCCAGAGATTCACCAGGGTGAACATCTGGCGGGGGTCAAACAGACATTCAGAGACTTGCCAACACCACACGGGATCCACTGATCCACTGTGGTGAACGGCGATTTTGTAACCTCTGAAATTTCCCTAAGAGTGGTCACTATCAGTGACAGGATACAGGGCTGGATGGGCCATTTTGTCTGACTGAGCATTGCACTCCACAAGTTTAATGGATGAGGATCAAGCCTTAAATCTTCACTGTAGAGTTTTAAGCCAACTTCAGGAGATACCGGTACTTTAACTTCAGGCCCTGACACAATTGTCTCCTCTACACTACTTTTTCACCAGCACTGGCTTAGTAACCATAACATAGTTAATTAGAAATCAGTTTTTCTGCTTCAAACCAGAGGAAAATCTCTGTTGCAGATATTCAGATTCAAAAAGACCAATTCTCCTCCTGTTGACTTGACTTACATGCACACAGATAGAATTGAAAGAACTATTATCTGCTGATTTTTTAAAAGAAAAGGAGTTGTCTCAAACAAGCTAGTTTTATTAGGGCATTTTGGTGAGCTCACATCCAGATGGTTTCTTATGGCATGTTGCACATTCATGAAGGAATTTATTTTTGTATTGTTTTTAAGGTACTAAATATCAAACAATAATCTATTTCCTGTAAGAGCTCAAGTCTTCATCACATGACAGGTACTAATTGTGGGACAATCCGACATGTAGAGGGAGCATGTAGATGGGTTTCTTGTTAAAATATATTTATGATACTAAGACACTATATTGGCCCTTTTTACACAGATAGCGGTGGGTGGGGGGATGGGTGCACTGCTCTGGAGGGTGGAGGTGCTTGTGCACACACCGGCCCTTCTCACACAGACACTCTAACACGGATAAAATGGGTGTTACATATTATTATACGGGTTGTAGGGCTGAAGATGTGCTCTATGGGTGCCCTGAAACATGTATAATAAAATGTAACACCCATTGTATCAGTGTTAGATTGTGTGAAAAGGGCCACCCACCTCCACCCACGGAGCCTCCCCCGGTTTGCTGGATGGCTCCATGGGTGGGTGGTGGCTAGAGATGGATGGAGGTGGGTGTTGCATGGGAGCGTGCACACACTCACACCCACTGCCCATGCTATTCGCACGAATAAACACCCATCCCCCCCACCGCCGCAACATTTACACAGACACCCACCGCACACCCACCTGCATACCAAGAGAGGGGGAGGGGGCATCCATGTAAAAAAAGGTCATTGTTTCATACTTCATGTTTTGCTTTACTGTTTCTATGGATACATTGATTCTCATAATGAATGATTCTCATAGTGAAAGTTACAATTTTAAAAATGCCAGACACAAGTGTAAAAACAGAGGGATCTATTCCTCCCCCTCCCCTGATGTTTGGGGAGCAGAAGATGATCTTTTAAAAAAAAAATTGCTATCTGCTCTGAAATTTAAAAAGAGGTTGTACAAGTCTGTCCTTGCACCCCAATTCAGGGGAGTGTGCCTTCCACCTGTATTACCATTTTAAAAATGATGGGTTAGGGCATATTGGCTTTTGGGTTAGTTACAGTAAGAGACTAGAACTGTCAATTCCAGCCCCTCAGCCCCCCACTTACTCCACTCCCAGAGAAAATACAATTACTCTTCCTTTTCATGCTTCTTCCCCACTTGAATTCAGTCATACAGATTGCTTGAAATGTTGATGGCCTAAAATGGCTAGATTTAGCTTCATATTACATCGTAATACACCAAGTTTCCCTTTCTAATTTGTTTCAAAAGTATATTGTTCTCTAAAGATTGTTAGTCATCTGTAATTGCTTTCCTTTGCTAGAAAAACCTTCATGTTTCTGGGTTTGGCTTCAACCAGTTCTTTGTACCAGGAGAGTCAGGCCATTTTGGAGATAGGAGTATAATGTCTAGTGGGTCAGAAGTTACTAAAGATTTTGCTGATGTTCCACGAAATGGAACAGAATTACATTTGCACTCTATTAACTTTGGAAACTGACTTGTACTAACAGAGTAAAGCAGTCCCAACTTACTGTATTCATTCTAATATGCAAAGGAAGCAGATCTGTTGAGAAAAATATAGGACAATTTTCACAGTCACTCTTCAGAGTAAAAATGTACTGTCAGCCTCTCTTGTGAAATGGGAGTTCATCTCCTAAATGTTTTTGTTTCCTTTTGTTCCCTTTCTTCCTTTCAACCATGTTTGACGTTTGTGTCCAAATCTATGACATCAGACTGGCTGCAGCTCCAGCCTTCCTTTTCTACAATTTTCAGAGCACATTAAGCTTTCACTCTGTTGATTTGACTTTATTTAATCTGAAAGCAGTCAGGCTTACCAGCTCTTTTTTCTCTCTAGTATGAGGTAGACCCATAGCAGGGACCTTTAGACATTTGCCACTAGTGGCAGTGGGTGTATTAAATGTAGTTATGCCAGTGTACACACCAGCTGAATAGCTGGCTTAAGGTGTATCAGGAAGATCAATGGAAGAAGTCTATTATCTAGGAGAGTACAAATATACAAAGGGGAAGATATGGCACTCGGAAGTTACTCACTTTCATCAGTCCTCTTGTAAGAAAGACATGCATGCTGGTAATTCTTTCTGCTGTGAAACCATGATTAGTGGAATGTGACCCCTTGGAACTGCTAGGATTTGTTCATTTGACAAAATACAGCATACTCCGAGATGTTTTTATAAAATAATTAATGGAACAAGAGAAACACTAACTGACATGTATGCTGTACTAGAGGGTAAAAGAAACCATGTTTATTTTGAGAAAGTTAAGAAAAAAACGCAACAAAAAGCATATCAAAAATTAATGGCTGATCAGTTATATAAGGAATAGCATTTTTCACACCCCATTTCAATAACAAAAAATGACTATAAACTTGCAATGCAAACCAAGTAATCAGAAAACTATAAAGAAATTGAGCTGGGACTATTACAGAGAAATTCTATATAAAAGTACTGTTGCCTTTGCCTGTTCTATTAAATGAATACTGAGTCAGTAGAGGTGGTCTTGGGATCACAGTCTGCTTCCAGTTGTGCTTAACAACAGAATTTGATCCATATAGTTTTTCTGAAACAAATAAGTCATGATTTCAAAGTCTGCATACTGGCTATAAGAGCAGGGATAGCCAAAGCTACTATCTCCTGCCATGTGAGATTTAAAGCTTTGCTAAAATTGGATTTGATGATGCTCCATTGGGAGTTTTACAGCTGATGTCAGCATTGGACTCACTAGGTGAAATTTTGTTCTCAGCTACATCCGTGTAAATATCATGCAGGTCCACAGACTTTTGCAAATGTATCCAGGATCTACTACAGTGGTATTCTCAAAATTGGAATTTTACCCACCAGTGGGAAATACAAAAGGTACTTCTTCTGGAGTAGGAATCAGGGAAGTTTTTGCCAATAATAGTTTCCAAATGGTCCAAAAATGTATTTCATGAATATAGAATTAATCTCATACATAGCCATTAAACTGTACATTGTGAGAGTTATAATCATCATCATCATCATCATCATCATCATCATCATCAGTACCTTTCATGGTCTGGATTAAAGGTTCATTAATCTGCCTTACTTCCCTACTAAAAGACAATTTTAAATAGTCAATAAAGTGACTATTAATTTGTAAATAACATGCTGATCAGTTATGTCTTGTAAAGCAGAGGTTTCAAAGAATGAAAACCTCATGACTTTTCAAATTCCCAGCTCAGGTTTCTTTTCTCTTCCCAACATTCATCTTAAAGGATAAACATCTGCTTCAGTTAAATTGACTGTTTTCCCACTGCTATCAATAGAATTGTTTTCCTAGGCACTGTCAATGGGCACAATAATATGTTCCAAGTATTTGCATTCCTGCTCAAAATATGATGTTTCAAATCTCCTTGACAACAGATAGGAGGTGACATATATTACAGTGATGTATTGCAGACAGTGCTGTGTGCTAGTTTAGACAGTAACGTGTGCTAGTTCAAAGAGTAAACAGATTAACACTTTCCATTGTTATTTGGGAAGGACTAACTAGCTGACATACAATAGGATCACGCACAAACTTTAGACCAGCTTTCAAATTATGCCTTGAGCTTTATAAGAGATTGGTAATGGTGCTGATCCTAAATTCACACACACACGGTTTGTGCACATGTCACATTCCTCATGTAGGAGTTGTGTGAGAGTTGCATGAATGTAGTGCACAGGGTTTATGAATGACTCCATTATTTACGTATATTTCACACATATCTTTCCATCTCTCCAGTAAAGACTGAAGACAGAAGTGTCTATATCAGACATTGTAGAGGTTTATTCTTTGTGGGAGATCATCTCTCCACCAAACACTAATATTGAGGAATCTCATGGAAAAACATGTTCTTATAAGATTTTCATTCCACCCTATCCCAACCCTTCACAGTCAAGAGGCCTGGATAAACTGAGTAACAGAGGCACTGGCTCATCAAAGCATTCCAGTATATGCTTAAATGTACCATCATTCATAAAAGCTGAACTATAGTCAAGTCAGTGGAACTTATGCACGTAATTTAATGCTTTGCTGAGTCAGGACCTAGGTGACAAATAGTCATTGAAAGAAGTTGTCATTGGGTAATTTCAGATGGTACGCACTCCCAGGTCGCCAAAGTGGATTTCCAACCATGGCTAGCCCAACCCGTGGTTCTGACAGGCCCCAAACAGACATGATAGGATTTGGACCACGGCAAGGAAACAGACAGCCAGGCCACGATCTGGGATAGTGCAACAGACGTGATGAAATGAATTGGAAAGGGGGTTTCTACTGCTCCTCTCTACTTTAAATAGTTCCCAGGAAGATTCTGCCGTTTGCCTGTCCCAGAGGGATCCAGTGCTTGTGAGTTCCAACCAGCTGTCTCTGTTTCAGAGAGACACCTGCAATTATTCCAACCAGCTACCCTTGTTCAAGAAAGGCAACTGCAACTATCCCAACCAGTCAGCTATCCCAACCAACCAACCATCTCCCACCCGGGGAGATTTTAGCTGAAAAATATCCCAACCAGCTGTCCCTGTTCAAGAGAAGCAACTGCAATTTATCCTAACCAGTTATCTCTGTTCCGGGGAAAGGCTGCTGCAATAATAGTTAAAAGGGAAGAGAGAGAGAGAGAGAGAGAGAGAGAGTAGGTCCCTTTCAATTCTCGGGATCTAGTGGAAATATTTCAGTTTGAGAGGGTTTAGGGAATTATTATTCTTCTGCTTCAGTAAAGAGTCTTTTATTCAATCAAATAGACATTTATTCAATAATATCAGAACAATTTAGCATACCAATTACCAAAGAGACACTGCATCTAACATCCTGTTTTCTTCCTGCTCTGACCTACTTAACAGTATATATATATAAGGCACATATGCTTACGTGATCAGAGGCAAGGCAATCTTGGTCCCAGGGGAAGGCGGGAGAGGGCCCAATGATGCTGATGGAGAATTCCCTTAGATAAAGGAATTCTCGAAAGGGCTACAACCACCGACCTCAGTGGCCCTCTAATAAGAGTTAGCACTGATTACCGTGGAAGGCAGGAAACTGGTCCAGAGTCAAGCCTTATATGCTGTGGCTGTCTTATGATTATTCAGAGTGCGGGGTTATCAGTACTAAACTTGTGGCATACTCCCATTGGTTGCCCCAAATTTGGGGTGCTTAGTCATGATGTGAGGTTTGTTCTGCCCAGTAAAATCATGCCCCCTCCTCCTCCCTCCGGAGATGGGGGGGTCATGGCTTTCTGGCCTTCAATTAGTTCGCACATCCTTCTGAGAGTCATATATTTGTCTGATAACAATCACACTCTTTTGTTCAGCTTGGCCTTTCTTATCAGCTCCTGACCTTCTACTATAGTTCCTCCATGTTTTCTGTAAATTGGTTGTTTGGGGAACAAGAAGTCCTTCTCACTTCTACAGCATCAGTTGCTCCCTCTCAGGCCAACTCCTGATTATTACTAATACTAATTATTCTTACTAATTCTTCTGTTCTTTAAATCAAAACATTAACACATATGCGTAATAATATCTTGCCTAATTTCTAACATTCTACATAATTCTACATGGCAGTCCCAATGGCCCATAAAAGTTACATTCCAAGTATTATAGCTCCAGTGTGTGTTCTTGGTTACATTTTAACACAATGATGGGTACAATAATATCCAGTGTATATTGCTGTTACATTTGTGTCAAGGAAGCATCTTTTAGGTTCTATTACACAGAGTTATTTACAAAAATTCCTCATGTATACTCTGGCTCGTTTGTCTCAGAGTGGCATCTTTAGCTTGGTTACAATTTAACACAGAGTGGCCCACTTGAAAAAGCATTTCCTGATTCAGCACATTGGAGCGGGGAGATCAATATCTTAGTTAGGCTCAAAATCATGTCTATTTCCTAACAGTGACACTGATCCCGGACCGTGGCAAGAACCCCCAGAAATCACCAGGGTGTGGCGGGACACAGACATGGCCAACCAAGGGCAAAGGAAGCCAAAAGCACCACAAGGCACCACCCAGGAGAAGGAAATAGGAAGGGAGGGGGAAGAGGGAGGTGTACGGCTGAGCCACACACACATAACAGGGAGAAGGATACGACAGACAGAGCCGAACACAAACCACACACATGCTGGCGACCACATACACAACTGAAAGAGAAAGGGAGCAAGGGTGAGACACACAAGGGGCACGCAAGGGGGTATGGGGAACACCATACCAGGCAGCCCAACAGACAGCAGCAAGGACATGGGGGGGGCTGAGGCCAACTATGGGCAATAAAACAGGAGTGGGGGACAGGGCTGGAACAGAGCGGGACAAGGGAGCAGGCACCCAATACCCCAGGGACAGCACAGGCACCATGAGGCACCCAACAGCATCGAGGTCCCCATCATGTGTATTAATGAATGATGGACATGATGGTTACAGTTAATAAAGGTGTCTTTATTGTATATACAGTGATCTCCGTGCCCTAGTTCCTAGGGTTGGGACTACCGGATCATCCGGTATCTGATACTGCCGGTATTTTGGTGTACCGGCAGTATCGGATTATTCTGGTATATTGGGTCCAGTACCGGATCCCCCCGTGCTGGATTTTTTTACATTGCGGCCATTCAAATCAATGGCCACAATGTAAAAAAAAAACACAAAACCCCCCAAACAGTACACTATCCCTCCCCGAGGCCAGGCTGCATGGGTGGAAGGGGGGACACCCCCCACCCACCCTGCCCAGCCTGGATTTTTAAAAAAATACAAATTTCCCCTGGGGTGGGGGTGGTTTAACACCCCCCCAATCCAGGGATCACCCTACCTCCCCACCCAGGGATCGCCTACCTTGAGCTCCGGGTGGCGGCGGTCTGGTGGCTTCAGCGCTGGCTGTAGCTGCTGGCTTCAGCACACTACTAGGCCTTCCGGGGAACTTCTGGAGGGGGGAGGGGGGAGGTTTTTGTTTTTTTCTATTGATTTCAATGGGGACAGTTCCCCATTGAAATCAAAGGAAAAGATCCGGTACCAGTAAACCGGTATTAAGCCGGTAAGCCGGGTTTTTTAAATCCAGGAACCGGTAAAACCGGTACCCGGTATTTGCCCTGATGTCCCACCCCTACTAATTCCCCTCCCCTTACCCCTTACCCCTCCTGCTTCCTGGGGCGACCTCTCCATCGCCATTTGGCTGCTCTGCAGTCTTCGAGCCACCCTCACCTGCACTGGTGTCCTCCAGCACTTCCTGGCTCTGCATGGGCTCCTGGCTCTCCTCTGTGGCTGCTGTTTGGGGCTGATCTGGGCCTGGGACTGCCTGCTGCTGCTGCACCTGGTGGGGCAGCTGTTGCCATCTCAGCCCCAGCGGGATGGGGAGGCGGATGCGTGGGCCCTGTGGTCGGGGTGGCTGCTGCTGCTGCTGCCGCTGCTGCCGCTGCTGCTGCTGCTGCTGCTGCTG
>QEPC01014935.1:2955240-2981306 GCA_003113815.1 Sphenodon punctatus
GGGTTCTGGGTGCCATTCCCCGTGTCCTGGCCTTTTCCTGGTCCCGTCCCCCCCCCCCCCGTGTCCCTGGTGCTGTGTGTGTTGACTTTCCCGGTGTGCTCCCCCCTTCCTTCCTTTCCCATTGGGGTGTGTTTGCACCTATGTGTGTGTGTGTGTTCTGTGTTCTGCTGTGTCCTTAACTTCCCTGTGCCTGTTGTGTGTGCCGCCTCTGCTGCTCTTCTCCCTCCTCCCCCTCCCTTCCCATTTCCCTTGTGTGGGTGTTGCCTTTTGGTGCTTTTGGCTTCCTTTGCCCTCAGTCGGCCATGTCTGCCTCCCGCCCCAGTGTCTTCTGGGTGTTCTGACTATGGTCCAGCATCAGCATAATGTCTGTTGTGCTACCCCTGGCCATGGTACATCGGCCCATTTCCTTGTCGTGGTCCCGCTCCCATCACATCTGTTCAGGGCTTTTGTGGACCACGGGAGGGGGTTAGCTGGCTCACCATGGTTGGGAATCCACTGTGGTGACCCGGGAGTGCGTAACATCTGAAATTACCCTCTGATCTCATAATGTCTGAAATTACCCATTGTTGCCATTAAAATGTCTCTATTTTCTGCTTGCAAGTGATTAATTGATAAATTAAAATAAATAATAAAATAATCAATTTGTAAGCATCTGGAGGAGTATGAAGTGTTAAGAAAAATATCTAACGTGAGTTTGTCAAGAACAAATCATGCCAGATCAATTTTCTTTCTTTCTTTGATAAAGTGACAGGACTAACGACAATGGAGATGCAGCAGTCATAATACATCTTAACTTTGGCACAGCATTTGATACAGTTCCCCCTGGCATATTCATAGTTATATACAGAGAGAAGTAATCAGTAACCCATTGTCAGAATAGAAGGACATAAATATAAAATTCATAAATTGCAAGCTCTTGGGCAGGGACCGTGTCTATTTTATTCTCTGTAAAGAGCCAGGTACATCGCTGGTGCTATATAAAAGCTAATATCATCATCATCATCATCATCATATAATGGGCCAAAACTGAAAGAGAAGAGATTTAGGCTAAACATTAGGAATAATTTTGTAGTAAGGAAAGTTGGGAAAGGAAACAGACTACCAACGGAGGTTCTTGATCTCTCATCTCTGGTAGTCTTTAAAAATAGATTAGACAAGAACTTCTTGGGGATGATGTAGTTACAGTTAGTTCTGCTTAAGGACAGGGCATTACACTAGCTGACTTTTTAAAGTCTCTTCTAGCCCATACAATTTTATGTGGCTGCATTATCTATTCCATAATTTTTTTAAAAACCTCCAGTTTACAGGAAGAGGTAAGGCTCTTGCCAATTCAATAATGTGCTAAAAAGAATAGAAATTGCAAGTTAAGGCTCCTGCCTTAACGTCTGCGCCATGTAAGCAGTAGAAACATTGTACAGTCTCACATATTGTGCTCACTTACAATTTAGGCTCCATGCATTCACACTTTGCCTTAATCTTTCAGCCCCAATCCTCTTCCTCTGAAGGTTGAGTGCAACTGTTGCTTAGCCATCTTGATGTCCCTGGCCCCCAAGTCAAGACGTCTGCTGTGCGGGATCAGAACAGAATGACCTTCAGCTCTCTCTCCCTTCCACAGACCTTGCTCTCCTCTCCCCACCAGATCAGCTCTAAACATGGCTGACCAGTCACTAACACTGCCCCCTGGGAAGTGCAGTTTCCTCTCTTTCCCCATCACTGATAGACTCTAGCAAGCAGTGCCTGCTGGGTGTCCCCAGTATTCAAGACTGTTTGCTTTTTAACCGTCTCTGCATTACACATTGAATGTTCGCACGCATTCCAGTCAGGAAGGATGGTCTCCATAGGCTAACATTGAATTTTCAAGATGTCATAAGTTAAAAACTACTAACCAGATTTACAAAATGTAAACCAAAAGGTACACCCCACCAGCCTCCTTGAATGTTTTAAAAGGATTACACCTCCTTCCAACTTGCACATAACCCCTTTACCCTGCCCAGTTCGAGGCCATCTAACTGGCTGAAAAAACAGGCTTCAAAGTGCAGTTTTCAAACTGTGGTATCTCAGTTGTAATCCAACCGATTTGTCTGAGGTTTGGATAGAATGAACTGCTTACTTCACTGGTCCTTCACCATATGTTTCACAATCCTAACTGTAATCATGTTAATTTTATTGCAAATAGAATGTTCAGGCTTTATAATGGAATCTGCAACACGCCTTAACTACAGAGTGGATCCTGCCACTAATACTTTACATCACCATTACTCCCTCAAATTTTTTATGTGTATATATCAGTACACTGACAATACTCAGGACTGCAGTCCATTCATCCTCCCCAGTAATTCTCATTCATTCTCCATCTCCACCCTAAAATCAATCCAACTATTCTCATTGGGTGTTTTCAGACGTTACGCGGTCCTGATTCACCACAGTGGATTCCCAGCGGTGGGGAACCGAACAACCACCCCCTGTGGTCAAGGAGAGCCCTGAACAGATGTGACGGGACCGGGATCATGGCAGGGAATAGGGCCGCCAGACCACGGACCTGGGCAGCACAACAGATGTGACACTGATCCCCGGGCGTAGCCAAAACACCCAGAGGAGCTGGGCAGGGGCAGAACACAGACATGGCCGCCTGAGGGCAAATGAAGCCAGAAGGCACAAAAGGGAATGCCCACACAAGGGAATCGGGAAGGGAGGGGGAAGAGGGAGAAGAGCCGCCGAGGTACCACACACAACAGGCACAGAGACAACGAGGGCACAGTGGAACACACAGCACAAACACACGCCCGGAGACACACACATCCACATGGGAAAGGAAGGGAAGGGGGCATGGTGACACAGACAGCAGAACTGACAACACACATGGCACAACGGACACAGGGGGAGGAGGGGGCGAGGGACAGGGAAGAGGGGGGGAAATGGCAGAGGGACAGAGCTGGATACAGGCAACGGCAACCAGAACCCCCACTACAGAACAGTCTGCATGGGCACCCCCACAGCAACACAGGCAGTCCCGGAATGGGGGGCCCCAGGAGGTCCGGACAGAGGCACAGCGGGAGCCCACACTGCACAGGGAGCAGTCTGGGAATGGGCCAGGAGGCACACACACACCCCAAGTGCCAGCGAAGTGGCAATGGAGGGCAGGCAGGAGAGCCGGAGCAGTGCAGCAGGTCCAAAGGCACAGACACCCCCCCAGGATAAGGCCGGGTAGGGCCGTCCGGGGGCCCCAGAATCCCAAGGTCAAACGGGCACCCATGGGGGGGGCAGGGGTGCCGAAGGGGGTGCAGGTGAATGAGGATGGTCAGCAGCACCCAGGTGGGCCAGGGGGACAGTCAGGGATCCAGAGGCAGACAGTGGAGAAGGTGGCCATGGAGGGGAACACCGGGTGGAGAGGCAGACAGGGGGAGCCCCCAGAGGGGACCCGGAGCCACAGGCAGGGCCAGCGACACCCCAGGAAGCAGGCAGCACAGCAGCATGGCCGGGACATCAAGGAAGGAGCAGGCAGCAGACCACGGCAGCAGGGCGGAACCAGGAACCCACACGGGGGGCCAGCAACTGGGGTCTGGGAGGCACAGGGGGACTAACAGCCATCTGCTGTGGGCCACAAAGGGCCCAGGGGCTGGTTGCCCCACCTGGTGCATGAGGTGGGGCCAATGCAGCATGCCCCGGTGGTGCCCCAGTATGGACATGTGGTGGGCAATCAGGTAGTACACCTCGGAAGGATCCTGCATGGAGAGACCCAGCTGCACATCGGAACGGGACCATACACCAAACAGCACCAACAGCTCCGCTGTGGTAAGCTCAGACATGCAGCAGTCTGCAACAGGGGGCCACAGAAGCTGACCCAGCTCCAACAGCTGGTGATACACCGCCCCACAAGAGTGCTGGTACCCACGGGCCCCGTGAATACAACCAAAGTAGGATACGGCCAAGGAAGGCCCCCCCCCCTCCACAAGACTGGGCTGCACACAGAAAGGGCAGACACGGTCTCCGCCACCGACCATGCCACATGCGAGCACCTCATCTCCAGGATGCGCCCATCAGGAAAGGGAACTAGCCCCAGCATCTCAGCANCCTGCTGCTGCTGCACCTGGTGGGGCAGCTGTTGCCATCTCAGCCCCAGCGGGATGGGGAGGCGGATGCGTGGGCCCTGTGGTCGGGGTGGCTGCTGCTGCTGCTGCCGCTGCTGCCGCTGCTGCTGCTGCTGCTGCTGCTGCTGCTGCTGTGAGATGGGCACCGGCGGTGGGATGGCTGGTGGGTGTGGGGCTGCAGCCGGTATGGTGCCTGGGGGTGCTGCTGCCATGATGTAGGCACTCATCATGCCCGCATGTAGCAGCAGCGAGGTGCTGATCTCAAGGGACTGGTCCAGCTTCAGGAGTGCTCAGTGGCCCAGCAGTCGAGAGTGTCCATCAACCGTTGTATCACCTCCATCTGCTGTTTGTGGTGTATCACCTCCATCTCTGCAGCTGCCTCTCCTTCTGCATCTTGGCTAGGAGGTGCCTGTCCCACCCCTCCAACTGCTCTATGGCCCTGCTGGTGGCCACCTCCATCATGTCAATGGAGGTAATCATTGCCTCCCCCTGATCTGCGCTAGTCCATGTTATCTCCTCCACCAGGTCCTCCCGCCGGCGGCACACATGTGCCCTGTGATCCCACATTATCTGGGCTGCCAGCACTGGTCCCTCTTGGGGCCAGGCTGGCTGCCAGGGCAGCGGGTCTGCGGGATACAGGTTCAGTTAGCTCGGTCAGGCAGCCATTAGCTGCACGTGTGCCCCCCCCTGGAATGGTGCTGGGGTGGGGCCTGGGATGCCTGCCCATCCATCCCCCTTCCCCTTGGGTGGTTGTGTCCCCTCCCCTCCCTCCATGCACCTGTGACTTGTTACCCCTCCACTGCTCCCTCATAGTCACCCTGGATGCCCCATCCACCAGCTCTGGCCATTGTTGCCCTGGGTCCGCAGGGAGCCATGTGTGTGGGCCTATCCGCTCCCCCTTGGGCCACCACCCTCTGCCGGCCCGTTGGTTTGCCCCCCCCGGCCCACTCACCTCCTCCACCCACTGCTGCGGCTGCTGGTGGTGGTGCTCCCCCTCTACCTCAGCCTCCCACTTCAGTGGTAGAAGTCCTGTGTGGGAATGGCCGTGGGTGTGTGGCATTGGGGCTCCCCTCTCCCTACCCCCATGTCCCCCCTCTCCCCTCCTGGCCTCCAGTGGGACCCATACCTTACCTTCCACCATGTGTTCCACCACTCCCGGTGCCTGTTCCCCCTACATTGGCTCCTCCTCTACCTCGGTCGCTCCTGCGGTAAGGAAGCCCCTGTGACTTGGGCTGTCTGTGTTGCTGTTGGGTGTCCCATGCTGCCTGTGCTGTCCGTGGGGTTCTGGGTGCCATTCACCGTGTCCTGACCTGTTCCCGGCCCGGTCCCTGTCTCTTATACACATCTAGATGTGTATAAGAGACAACCATTGCCTGAATCCTCCGGGATCTCTGCGAGGCTCTGGAGGGCGTCCTCCTGGACAGGGCGATCTAGCTGGTGGATCAGGTGACCGTGATGGCTGGCTTTGCAGCTGGAGGGGTCCCCAACTGCATGGATGCCGTAGATGGCACCCACATTGAGATCCTCCGCCCATCCACTGGGGAGGCCTCTGAGTATGTCAACAGGCAGGAGTATCACTCCCTGCAGCTGCAGGCAGTCGTGGACCACCAGGGGCAGTTCATTGACATCTACATGGACAACTCTGGGCACAGCTACGATGCACGGATCATGACCATCTCCCCCTTCTATGCCCCGATGTACCGCGGGGACTTTGCAGACATGGGGATGACCCGGATAGAGGGGTTGCTGATGCCCCCCTGCATCCTGGAAGTCCCAGCCTACCCACTCACCCGGTGACTGATGAAGGTGTACCTGGTTGCCCGGACCTCAGTGGAGGTGCTGTACAATTCCCACCTGTGTTCCAGCCAGAACACAGTTGAGCGGGCATTCGGGGACCTCAAGCAGCACTGGAGGAGCCTCGCTGACTGGCTGGACCACACAGTGGAGACCTCGGCCCTGGTGATCGGTGCCTGCTGCGTGCTGCACAATCGGTGCAAGACCAATGGGGCCGCCCTCGAATACCCCATGCCTACCCGCCCTACCTGTCCCATGCCTCTGTATGTGAACGCGGACAACCAGAGGGAGTACCGTTATGCTAAGCACATCCGTGCTGCCCTGGCTAGGCATATCAGTCGGGAGGCTGAGGCGTGTGGCACACACCACCTGAACCACCCCCGTAGGGTCCAGGGGGTGTCCCTGGTCGAGCCCCTATTTGGGCGCAGTCCACCCCCCCACCTCTGGGCCCATGAACAGGCCACAGGAGGTGGTAGTGCATTCTGTGCATTTATTATATCACCCGCTTACACATGCCCCCACCATCATGACCTCGTCAGACCCTTCCCCCCCCATGGTGCATGGTGCTCCCCCCAGCTGACCTCCCCCTTGCTGTCCGTGTCCCCAATGGTGTCCTGAGAGGCATCGGTGTCCAGAGGTGCAGGCGGTGGTGGGAGGGAGGGAGGAGAACCCGGGACTCGAGGGGCCCCCCGGGTGGCTGCTCCCTCCGAAGGCCGGCAGGGACTGGGAAGTGGATGCACGGCCCCTGCTGGCATGGAGGCAGCTGGGGCAGGTGGGGAGCCGGTGAGGGCACCGAGGGGCCAGACAAGGGGCCCTGGGTAGGCAGGGTGCCCAGCAGGGTGACTGCCATCATATAGGCACACATTGTGCCTGCGTGCAGGAGCAGGGTGGTCCCAATGTCATGGGACATGTCCATCTTGGCTGATTGCTCCCGCACCTATCCCCACGATGGCCTGTTCCAGCCGCCCGAACACCTCGACCTGCCTGCTGTGCTCCCGGTGCTCCCACCTCCGCTCTAGGTGCACCTCTGCTTGGAGCCTCTGGTCCCTGGCTTCCGCCTGTTGCAGGGATCGGTCTATGGCCATTTCCATGCGGTCCACGGCCACAATCATCTGCTCCCCTTGTTCCACCAAGATCCGGATGATGTCCTCTGCCTGATCCTCCCTCCGGCACTGTACCCATGCCTGGTGCTCCCTCATCCGCTGGACTGGGGGCATGGGCCCGGGTTGCTGTGGCCCCTCTGACTGCCCTGTAGGGTACAGGGCGGTTAGCAGTTTGCTGACCCAGGCACCCACCCCTGGGCCGGGGAGGGTCCTGGGGTACCCTGCCCCCCCTTGGTGACCGATACCCCCCCAACTCCCCCAGACCTTTCCTGCCCCCCCTGGGCCCCCCATCCCACCACACATGTCTCATGTCCTCCTCCCGGCCTCCCTGCAGGCCCCCCCACCCTGCCTGTGTGCCTCACCTGGGTCCTTCGACTGCTGCCTGGACTGCACTGTGCCAGCCTCTATGCACACCTGCCTCTGGTGCCGGGGCATTCCGTGCCCTGTGGGAGTGTGCGGGGGTGGTTGGTGGAAGGCTGCCGGCATGCCCGGGCGGCTCCTCTGGCCCATGTCCCATGTTCTGGGGTGTTGAGGCTGGGTGGGGCCTGCCCTCAGGCTGTCCTGTCCCCACCCCCCTTGCTCCAGGTCCGTCACCCCACCCCACCCGTTTGCTTACCCTCGATGTTCGTCTCCGATCCCTCTGAGGCTGTCCCCTCAGTGCTGCTGTGCTCCCCCTGCGACCACTGGCTGAGGGTGATGAGGATGCCGGCCAAGGAGTCCGGCTGTCCGACAAGGGGGTGGGGGCTCTCCGGGCCGCTGTCCGGGGGGGGTGTCATACAGCTCTCCAAGGTCCCAGGACGTTCCTCCTGGGGGTCTGGGGCCCTGGAGTGGGTGCCTTCTTGTGGGGCGGCCTCGGATCGTTCCCTGCCCTGGACCGCAGCACTCCCCATGAGGCATGGGGTGACTATTGATCCCTTCATATGGAGTATCCGGTTCAGGGCATTGTAGAAGAGGTTGGTCCGGGCTCCATGTCCGGACCACTGGTTGCTGTCTCATATGGCCTTGTACCCCCTCTTCAGCTCTTTGGCCTTGGAACTGCACTGTGAGATGGTCCAGTGATTAGGGCTGATGCGGCAGCAGCTTTTACCGTGCCGCGATTCCGTTCCGCTATTTCGGAATTGCCCCTGCCACACCGCGACATTTCTGTGGATATTCTGCTAATTCCGCCGGAATTCTGCAAATCGCGGAATCGCGGAAAAATCGCAGAAAAATTGCGGAAATCGCGGAAACCCACTATTCCGCGATTTTTTGGCGCTGGCGGAATTGCGGAAATAGCGAAAATGTCATGTTTCCACGATTCCACTAAGTTGCGGAATTAAATAAGCGGAACCGCGAAACCGCGGAATGAAACCGCGGAATTAAAGCCTCTGCCATGCCATTCCACTAATTGCGGAAACACTGTTTCCGTCGGAAATAGCTACCGCTGCGAAATTCCACTACAGCCCTACCAGTGATGCCCCGCCACCTCCATTTCCCACACTATCTCCCAGAACACGTGCTCAGATGCTCCAGGGTCCCCCAGATGCGGAAAAAGTCCCGGGACTCCTGGAGCCCCCACTGTCCCCCTCAGTGGTATGGCCTTCTCCCCCTTTTCCTCTCCAGTTCCTCCTCCTCCTCTTCTACCTCCTCCTGCTCCTCCTTCTCCTCCTGGGCAGGGCCCATGTCCTCCGGGGCCCCAGGCTCCTGGGCCCGTTTCCATGTCTTTGGGACACAAGCGGGGGGTGGTGGTTGGTGGGTGACTGGTTGCCGGTCTGTCCCGGTCTCACGTCCCTTGTCCTACCCACCCATTGGCCAGCCAGCCGTCCGGTGGCAAGTCCCCCCCCCTTGGTGCCCCTGTGCTGCTGGGTCCGCTCCCCTTCATCCCTCTTACCCGTTTTCGGGGTGCATCCTCCCCCGGTCCGGTCGATGTCCCCGGGGCTTCCTATCCTGGCTGTTGCTGCTGATGCTGTCCCTCCACCTCCTGCATGTGCAGCACAACCACCTCCTCCTCCGCCTGTGCCTCCACCTCCTCCTCCATTGCTCTCGCCCACCGCTCTCCTCTGCCTCCTGCCTCGCTCCATCCCACCACATTTCCCTGCTGCTGTGTGCCCTTTAAATCTCCCTCCACAGTCTGTGCTGTTGCTGGTTGCCTGGCAGTGACATTGCGTGCTTTGTCCCTGGCTGGGAATCAATTTATTTTATTCCGGCTGATGATTGCCGTCCAGACATTATTTTTTATTGTTTCCCGGTGGGAATCTCTTTGACCACGCTTTCGGAGATGGTCCGGGCTGGAGGTCCAGAAGCGTGGTTGATTTTGACCCTGTGTGGGTATTGACTGTGGTGAACATCTGGTGGCCGTCGAACAGATGTTCAGGGTGCTTTGGCCCTGCCGCGGGATTGACCGTGTTTCACTGTGGTTCACTGTGATCTCGTAACGCCTGAAAATACCCATTGTCTTTTCTTCTCTCACCCTGCCACTGTCATTCATCATCCTCTCAGTATTTTCTATTTTTCCTTCATTTATACCTTCTGGCTCTTTCAGATTCCTCATTTTTCACACTCTGTCTGTGCCTCTCACCCTATTTCCAGTTAAGTTGATAAGAGGGGCAAAATGGGAAAGCTGGTTGCAGATTACCAATGATATTGAACCAGCTGCTGGGGGAATGGCTGCCAAAGATGCTTTTTCATGGACGCTCCCCCTCCTTTTCCATGTGTGCGGGTGCATGGGCGGTGGGGGGGAGCATCCATGCGATCACCACAGCGGGTGGGTGAGGGTGCGTGCGCGCTCCCATGCTCCATCCATCTCCACCCATCACCCATCCATGGAGCAATGGGTGCCAATGGTGAAAGCTACGTACATGGAGGTGGGTGGAGGTGGGTGGGCATCCATGCGAGGAGTCGCCCATGGACCATCCACACACTGCTGCCTCCACTCATCCCCCCACACACTTGTGCCCATTAGAAAGGGTCAAAGTAACACAGAGTAGTCTACAGATTACTGGTGTAAATTATACCAGCTGTAGTTCCATGCGACTCTCCATGCTCATGACACACCTTCTTCCTATATACATGCTTTTGTTCTTTTTATTGAGAAAATCCTTAGCTGCACTATCTAAATCAAATGAATATATAGGAAAATAAAATAATGCTGTGCCATTTATTCTGTTTCATACAACTAAGACCCTTTCCCCCATTACTGATTTGTCTGACTTTACATTAAAAGTTGATTTTTTTATAATGACCATTAATTTATTTATAGATATGCATAAGAACATAAGATGTTCCATACTGAGTTAGACTAGTGAGCATTTTTTCACACACCTTAAAGTGCTGGTCTTTCAATCTTCTGGGTTTACAAGTCCACAAGTAAGTTCTGGATGCATTCTTCACACACACACTGCCCTGAGGCAGTCCCTGGATGCATTCTTCACACAAACACTGCCCTGAGGCAGCCTAAAGTAGCCACAGCTGTAGACATGAGGGGCTACCATGGAAACCAAGTGACCACAGCTGCCTGGAGCAAAGTAGTTTACCAAGAGAACTTTTTACACGCAAACGTTCTGGGAGAAGTTTAGAAATGTGTGTCTAAAACACCCATTGTTCCATCGAGCCCAGCATCCTTTCTCCAGCAGTGGTCACTCTGTCGCTTTGGAGAAGTACACAATAGAGAATGAGCCAATCCCTGCAATTCACTTCCAGTTCCTGACAATCAGAGGCAACATTCTCCAACATACTTGGCTAATAGTCATTAATGGACCTATCTTCCAAGAGCTCATGCAGTCCTTTTTTAAACCCAGCTATGCTACTGGCTTTGACCACATTATCACATTATATTATTTATTAATTATTATTATTATTATTATTATTATTATTTTATGAGTTTATATCCTGCCCCTCCTATATGCAGGCAGCTCAGGGCAGCTGACATCATCAGAAAAATACATTCAAAAGCATAAATAATAAAATACAAAATTAATAAATAAACACAATACAATTAAAAAATATATCATTTCTGTGGCATCTAAAACCCTACCCGACCCACCCTCATCCCTCCCCTCCACCAAATGCCTAGCGGAAGAGTCAAGTCTTACACTGGCAGTGGAATGTAAGATCCTATGGCCTTAAGTTAATTAAGGGCATTTTCAGACAAGACGCTCTCTACCCACTACCCACCCACTAAGCAGGGCACCCATAGGGCAACACTGCTGCCCTGAAACATGTATAGTGGGTGTGTAGTGGGTGGAGAGTGTCTTGCCTGAAAACGCCCAATGTGTTAAGTGAAAAAATACTTTCTTTTGTTTGAAATCTGCTGCCAGTTCATTTCACCTTCATTTCATTTCACCTTTTATTTGTACCCTGCACTCTCTTGCCTATGGTAACTCGAGGCGGCTGACAAAAAAAGAGAACCATACAAAGCACACAATTATAAATACAATACTAGGCACATTGCCCCAAAATATCAATTGCAAATATTTCAATAATACAATATTTCTTAACACAATACCTAACATATATCAAAACATATTACATAGTCTCCCCCTTTTCCCAAGGCCTCCCCCTCCCCCCCAACCCAATACAGCAATAACCAAGTCTACCCTATCCACATCCACAGTATCCCATCCATATGCTCCCTCCCTGCTGCCACCAGAGAAGGAACCCATCAATTCCGCCCCCCCCATCCTCCTGCTCTCACCAGGAGGGGAGGAGACATCATCCACAAACCAAACAATAACACAATCATAATACAAATTATCAAAATAACAACAGTTACAATGGAGCCATATCAAAAATATTAAACAATATCACAACTCCAACTCCCCAGGTGCCCTCCCCTGCTGCCACCAGGGGCTGGCACTATCCCCCCTCCCCCCCTCAACCCCACCCCAACACAAAACAGTTCACAATGCCAACAGCCCCTACATCCCCTACGGGCCCCGAAGGGCCCCAAAGGGCCATACCCTTTGTCCGAGGCCCTTTGGTTCGCAGCCGCTGGTTCACGGTCTGCGGCAGAGCCGCAGGCATCTCCCATATATGCCCCCTGGGCTACTTCCGGATGCGGGCAGGGGGAAGGGGGATGGAGGAAACCAGTCCCAGTTCAATAGGTCCCCCAGCCCCTGCACTCACTGTTCTTCCTTCCTTTCTTTCTCTCCCCGCAGATGGTCAATGGGGGACCTGGAAGAGCAGCGGCGACGCGGTTCCAGCCCGGCGGTAGCAGCAGATGGTAAGTGGCTCCAGCATGAAGTTAATTGCATGAAGTATCCCCTACTTCTAGTACTATTTGAGGGAGTAAATACCTCCCTTTTTATTTGTTCCATGTCATTCATGATTCTACAAATTTATATTGTTTCCCCTCTCAGTTGTCTCTTCCCCAAGCTGAAGAGTCCTAACCTATCAAGTCTCTCCTCATATGAAAGCTGTTCCATACTCATGACCATTTTGCTGCCCTTTCTGTACCTTTTTCAGTTCTACTATATCTTTTTTGAAATGACACTACAAGAACTGCAAACCGTATTCAAGACATGGCCTCTCATGAACTAATATAGCAGCATTGTGGAATTTTCTGTTTTATTCTCTTATCCCTTTCCAAATAATTGCTTCCAAAATGTTTACCTTTTTGACTGTCATCACACACAGAGCTGAGGATTCAATCCTGGCCCCAAGCCTTTTAACATTTCGGCGGAACTGTAAGACCTGGCTGTTTGCCCAGGCCTTTGGGAGGGAGGGTGGGGAGGGGGGTGTTTAGTCCCCTACCCATTTGTGTTTGGTTTTTGTTCTAGCCCTGTTGAGTTATATTTATATTTAATATTTAAGGTTTTAAGCATTTTGTATTTTACTGTATTTTATGGTTTTAATGTTGGAAGCCGCCCCGAGCTGCGTTGCAGGAGGGGCGTGGTATAAATTTACTAAATAAAATAAATAAATAAATAAATACATTGTCCACAGTGACTCCAAAATCCTTTTTCTGAGTGGTAACCCCTAATTTAGAACCCAGCATTGCGTATGTATAGTTTGGATTGTTTTTCCCTATGTGCATCATGTTACAGTTGTCATCACTGAATTTTGTCTGCCATTTAGTTGCCCAGTCTCCAGGTTCTAAAATATCCTCCGGTAGTTCCTCACAGTCTGCCCCAGTCTTAACTATCTTTAATAACTTTGTCATCTGCAAATTTGATCACCTCACTCGTTGCTCCCTTTTCCAGATCATTAATAAATATATTAAACCAAACTAGTCCCAGTACAGACCCCAGGCACACCCTACTATTTATGTCGCTCCATTGTTAAACCTGACCATTTAGTCCTACCCTTTGTTTCCTATCATTTAACCAGTAATCTATTCATGACAGGACATTGCCTCCTACCCAATGAATATTTAATTTCCGCAAGAGTCTGTTGTGAGGGACCTTTTCAAACACATTCTGAAAATACAGATACATTATATCAGCCTTATCCACATACTTGTTGGCACCCTCAACAAATTCCAAGTCATTAATGATGAAGTATGACTTCCCTTTGCAAAAACCTATGTTGGTTCGTACCCATTATATCATGTTTATCAATATGCTCTAATACTTTATTCATAACTGTCTCCACCATTTTGCCCAGCACTGATATCAGACTCATTGGTTTGTTGTTTCTAGGGTCACCTCTGGAGTCTTTTTTTTAAATGGTGTTACGTTCACTACCCTCAAATCTTCAAGTGCAGCAGCGGATTTAGCAATAGGTTACAAATTGCCAATATTAGTTCTGTATTGTCATGTTTGAGCTCCTTCAGAACTCTTGGGTGAATATCACCAGGACTTGATGATTTGTTACTATTTAATTTGTCAATTTACTTTAAAACCACTTCTGGCATCATGTCAATTTGTGACAGTTCTTCAGCTTTGTCTTCTAGAATTTTATGTATCCAATCCAAATTCAATAATAAAAAAAAGGAATTTGACTTTTGATTTCTGCTGGAAATATACAGTCTTAAAACTTGGAGCTACTAGTTTTGATTGGTAATGGTTGTGTACAAAAAAGAATGTACTAAGCATGTGTCCTTAAAAGAAGAACTTAAAGGCAATAAAATTTCCCTTTTAATTAATTAATTAATTAATTCATTAATTAATTATATTTAGTACTATTTAATATCTCACCCCCTTCGTGCCTCAGATACCTCAGGGCAGCTAACAACAATCATAAAAAATATAAAACCACAATGTAAAAACAAATACATATATAATAAAGAACGAATATGGGGCTAAAAAGCTAAAAAAACAACAACACCCCCTTCCACTACTCCTCTTCCCCGCCAAATGCCTGGTGGAACAGCCAGGTTTTACAACAGCGGTGGAAGGAGGGGAGATCCTGGGACAAATGGGCCTCTACCGGGAGGGAGTTCTACAGCCTCAGAGCAGCACTGTGAATGCCCTCTCCATGATCCCCATTAGAGAAACCTGGAGGACCTCAATGATGGCGCCCCTGGTGGACCGCAGGGGCTGCTCCAGAACACGGGGGTGAGGTGGTCTCACAGATAGATGGGGCCTAGACTGTATAGGGGTTGAGGGTGGGTTGTTTATTGTTTTGAATGCGGGGTGGGTTGGGTTGTTTTTTATTTTATGGATGGGATTTTAATTAGGGGGGGTTCTGCTTCCATTTATCCCTGTTTTTGTTGTCTGCAGGACCTTATATGAATTTTAAATATGTGTTTTTATGTTTGTAAGCCACCCTGTACTGCCTTTGATAGGAGGGGTGGGGTAATAAGTGTGAAAATAAAATAAAATAAAATAAATAAATAATAGGGCTTTATATGTCAAAACTAACACCTTGAATCAGTCCCAGAAGACAATAGGCAACAAGTGCAAAGTACGAAGCACAGGTGTAGTATGCTCTCAGTGCCCCATCCCGATAAGGAGACATGAAACCATGTTCTGCACCAACTGCAATATCCAAAGCATCATCAGGGGTAGCCCCATGTAGAGCGTGTTTCAGTAATCTACTCTTGAGGTAACAAAGGCATGGACAATGGTGGCCAGATCTGAGTCTAAAATATACGGCCAATGCCTCCATATCAGATGTGATTGACAAGAAGCGCTCCTCGCCATGGCTACCACCTGGGCCTTCAGGCGCAGCCAGTAATCGAGTAGGGATGTGCGAAGAGAATGCGGTTTGGATGTTCAGCTGTTTGGTCATTTGGTTCAAAAACCGAGTTCGGGCTCAGTTGTTCAGCTTGGCGGAGTTTGGTTTGGCCGAACATTGCCGAACATTTGAAATAGCACTATCAGTACTGATATCGATACCGAATTCGAAGATTTTTTTCAGTATCATTATCATTTGGCCCTGAGATCACCCCTGGTCTCCACCCCTGGTGCCAGGAAGTCTGCTCCTCAGCTGCCTCCCTCTTCCAGTCACGTTTTTCCCACCCGAATGGGACTTCCAGTCACGTTTTTTCCATCCCCGAACTCATCCAAACTCACCCGAACATGATTGAACTGTTCGGTCATTTTCGAGTTCGGTTCAGACATTCGGTTCGGTCATCCGAACAGACCGAGTCCGGTCTGAACTCTTAACATCTGAACCGCGTTCGCACATCCCTAGAATCGAGGAGCAATTCCAGACTTCGAACCTGCTGGACCAGGGAAGGACAGACCCCATCAATGATGGGGGCCACCAACTCCCCCACCCCGTTACACACCAGCATCACCTTCGTCCTGTCAGGATTCAGCTTCATATGACTCGCCCTCATCCAGTCCCATACAGCTGCCAAGAACTGAGTAAGCACTGACACTGCTGGGTCTAGGCTGGATGAAAAAGAGAGGTATAATTGAGTGTCATCAGCATACCGATGACACCGTAGTACGACACATCCTCTCATGACCTTGCCCACCAGTTGTATATATATGTTGAACAGTAGAGGGGAAAGAATGGAACCTTGTGGGACCCCACACGTCAGGCCCGACGGGGATGATGAATCCTCCTCTAGCACCACACGCTGGATTCTTCTGGACAGGAAAGAGTGCAACCATTCATTTTAGTTCCCCAATGTCTTGCTTCACTCTGCTCCAATGCTGTTCCCTCTCTTTGCCTAAGACATAACTTTATACTATGATCTTTATGAACATTAGCCAAAAATTGGGCCATGTGGGGCATTCTGAAAATCTGCTGTATTTCATTGTACAACACAGTAGGAAAGCAAGTGACTGCTTGGCATTTTCTCCTTGCCATATTCCATTAGCATAATTTGGCATTATGCTGACTCACTTGGCACCGTTGAAATTAAATGCAGTAGGTCTGCCATTTAAACACAGAAAGGTGCTGCTGATTCTTAGCCACTGCATAAGCAAATTATTTTTTTCAAACTAAGATATTTCCCTTGATGGCCTAAACAGAAATTATAGCCAGGCCGGGCAGAAAATAATGCATTATTAAGCATTTGCTGCAGGAAGACTTGAAACACAGGTTGGCTTTGATTCATAAAGTTCATTCTCAGTAGACTACATTTTACTACCTTTGTTCTGATCTCATGGAGAATGACTAATATTTATAGCCCAGATCATTCCTGGAATAAATGTGTAAAAGTAATGCAACAAAGTTTTAAAAGAATGATGCAGACTTACATTTTATATTTTGATTTCTTTTACCCTATAAAAATACAGAAGCCTCATAAATAAAGTATATTTATTCAGGCATAAAATATAGAGAATTGTGATCAAACCATGAGGCTATATTCACATATCCCCAGGTGCTGATGCTTTCACAGTAGCCTCAAAAGAAATACTTGCTGTTATGATGGTCACTGCTGGAGGATTACAACTGGTGAGAAGGCAGTGACCATTTTAAAATCAGATTTAGATTTGGCCACTGTTGATCATGCCTTCCTAACCTCGAGGCTAGACCACTACAATGCACTCTATGGGGTTTTCCTTGATGACTGTTTGGAAGCTGAAGTTGGTGCAGAATGTGGCAGCCAGTCTTCTGCCAGGGAACAGTCACTGGGAGTACATTACGCCAATGCTCCAGAGTCTGAACTGGCTACCAGTATCTTTCCGGGCAAAATTCAAGATGCTTCTGATTTTGACATATCAGCCCTAGATGGCTTGGGCCCCAGCTATCTAAAAGACTTCCTCTTCCCTCATGTCCCATTGCGGCCTCTGAGGTCATCCAGGAGCACCCTCTTGCAAGTACAATCTGCCTGTGAAGTTTCTACAGCGCGGGCATGCAGAGTGGCATTCTCAGTGGCTGTGTCACAATTATGGAACTCCCTCCCCTTGAGGGTTCATCTAGGTCTGAGACTGCGCATCTTCCGGAAACATTGTAAGACCTTTCTATTTGGCCATGTGTTTGGCAGGCAGGTATAGGGTTGAGTAGAATTGGGGGAGGGGGGGAATTGGGGAAAGGTTGTGGGAAGGGGATTTTTTAGATATTGTTATTTATTGCAACCCATCCTGAGCTATAATGAGAAGGGCAGCATATAAATGTGATTAAACTGAATAGACAGACAGTAGGAATGTGAATTTTGGTTTTGGATTAATCCATACCTTACCAGAATAGGCTGTTATGGGTTAAACTGAAGCAACCCTTAATTTAGACCTCCCAGTTATGGGTCTTATTTCCCCCACCCCCATTCCCCAGGGCCCTGAAGTGTACTTACCAGCCTCAGAGAGCTTGAGTGAAGCACCATCGCTGCTGTGGGGACTCCCAGAAGACTCCCTTCCCACAACACCCTTCCTGCTCTGGATTGCCTATGGACAAAATGGCCATTGGGGCCATTTTTACCCATGCACAAAATAGCAGCTGCCCTTGATCAAAATGGTGACAATATCATTTTTGCTATTGCCATTTTGCTTAACAGTGTCAGCCATTTTGCATACATGCAAAATGGTCCCAGTGGCCATTTTGCACATGCGTAATTGGGAGCGGGCAGGACACCACAGCAAGGGAGCCTACTGGAGCCCCCAAAGCTGTAGAAGTGCCTCAGTCAAGCTTTCCGAGGATGGTAAGTACACTCCAGGGGGTGGAGGGAGGTCAGTCCCATTGTCCTGGGTAGATTGACTTCAATGGGAAAAAACATATTAGTAAAAACGGAACTGAAAATACAGATCTGAATCTTTAAAAGATCCAAATCCATAATTTCACCCCAATGCCCATCCCTAAATACAATTATAATCCCCCTGAAGTGATTGCGGGTCTTGGCCCTCTATGATAGATTTCATACAGAATTTTTATCAGTCACACAAAACCATGAAAATAAAAGCAAAGCTCAGTTTGCTGAGTATTAAGACAATAGGCAGTAGGGGTGGGACTATGGGTATCAGATAAATCTGATACACCCAATAATCAGGTATATTGGATTAATCCAATAATCTGATAATCACCGGTATCGGCATACCAGATTTTTAACATTGGCCACTTTACCGGTTTTTTTACATTGCGGTCATTGAAGTAAATGGCTGCAATGTAAAAAACCCCGGTAAAGCGCCCAATGTTAACAATCCGGTATGCCAATACCGGTAAATCTGATACCGGGGAGATCCTATACCGATAAATCCGGTATCTGGTATTCTCCCTGGTGTCCCATCCCTAATAGGCAGGCATAAACTGGGGATAATTAGCATTAATTCATGCCTAGGATGTTAGGCAGAAGACTTGAAGGACATTAAATTGTGTCTTACAGAACTTGAGTTCTTTACATTCAGAAGCAACACTGAAAGCCAGGGCTAATCAGACCATGGATTTCCCACACTATGGGGAAAATCTCCATTTTGACTTTTTTGTTGTGTTACAAATTTGAACAGAACACAAATATGAGGAAATTCCCAGGACACCAAATGAAGGAATCACTCAGTCTCTGGAGGTAACGGCTTTAAGCACCTTTAGGCAGACGTGGCCTTAGAATTTTTTGGCCTGAGACAAAGATAAAATGGCTGGGCACCCTCCAAGAAGCCCTAGTGGGGAGTTATGTTTGGGGTGACACTAGAAGGGAGAGGGAACTCTGCACTCTGCCTTGGTTAAAATGGAGGTTACTGTAGGGCCTCCAGAAGTAGAGAAAATAGCGGGGCCTAAAGCAGTCACCCCAGGTCACCCTGGGGTGGCAATACTGGCTCTTCCTGTAGGGCATTAGTTCATCAGCAGTAGGACACAGTGCCAGGTTTTGAGAATGGGCAATACTATCTAACACTTTCCCTCTCCACACATGGTTGGACAAGCTTCCTGGCCAAGCCTCTTTGTTTTTCAGTGCTCAGCCCCAGACCACTCAGCGGGCCACACCATCCAGGCATTTTGAGAGACTGGACATCCTAGAGCTGTTTGGAAGCTACATGCAATATAGTTGCCTCACCAACAAGGGGTGGGGAGGCACCTGCCTGTTAGACAGATAGGTCCTTTGTACACAGAGTGAGTAGGCCTGAATTCAAATGTGCGAATATATATTGATTTATATTCCAAAATTATGCTATTTGCTATTTTCAAATCCAATCCTTACCCTAATCCTAGTATTTCATTTGCTTTTTTGATCATTGCTTATATGGAACAGTTTTT
Source organism: Sphenodon punctatus (assembly GCA_003113815.1). Classification (NCBI taxonomy): domain Eukaryota; kingdom Metazoa; phylum Chordata; class Lepidosauria; order Sphenodontia; family Sphenodontidae; genus Sphenodon; species Sphenodon punctatus. Next base: position 2,974,721 of record QEPC01014935.1, read on the forward strand.
GGTGACCGTCCTCTAATACTCCATCATTCCCAGTTGCCGAAACCTTCCTTTGGGGCTGCTAGCAGCTGCCATTATAAATTCCAGTTATTCTAACTCATGCCACAGACTAGACTGACACTGAAATTCAAGACTGGAGCAGTCAGGGTAGGTACTCACTCAGGCCCATCTTCTGTAGGGCTTGTGCCTCCAACAGAGCATTTAGGAGCCAACCATTCTTTAAAATTCCCTTTTCTGGGGGAGATGAAACTTGTCATGTGATGGGGGAGTGTTACCATGTTCCCAAATAAGCGGAATTTTAAAACATTCTGCCCACTGCAGGGAGCAGAATGGTCACTGTAGCAGGGAAGACTCCCCATGAGCTTCCTGGCCCTTTAAGAGCCCAAGAAGAGAAAGGGCCAGTAAAGAGAGCCCAAGAAGAAAGAGAGCTCATTGGGACCAGCTGGGTCTGGGTGGGGCCAGGTCATCTGAAGTCTCACGATCAGAGCCAGAGGGCTTAGTGTGGGGCTGGGGAGAAGGTTGTAGAACAAGCAGAGCTAAGTGGGAGCTCTGAGAGGAAGAGGCTGGAGATGAGTGGGAGCTTTGTCTCAAGGAAAAACAGGAGCTTCAGGGGAAGCGCTGCTGTAGAGCTGAGATGCCCAGGACTGAGGGGCTGAGTCTTGGAACCAAAGAAGGAAGGTTTTAATATGGGAGGTGAGCCATGGTAAGAGGAAAGCCCTGGCCAAGGACTCCTGTATGTAAATGTACCACAGTACGAGCACTGCGTATTTTCCTATTACCTAGACAAAAAACCTTCTGTTTAAGAAGCTTGTTAATGTGGCATTACAAATGATACTCATATGTAAACATGACAGTAAATTGTATGTGAAGGAAACGTTCTTAAATATCAGACCAATCTATACATCTTTCTTTTCTTATTAATTAATTTTAAAAAATGACAACTGAAATTAATCTGCATACATGTGGTATGGTGACTGAACAATACTTATACGTGATGAGAAATGTATACAGTTTACGGCTTGAGGGATGGGCTTGGAGGATGGGAAGGATGGTGAACCCACTGATAAGTATCAACAGGGAGGAGGGAGAAGGAGGATGGCGGGGTGAGAGATAAGGAGTTCCATTTTAGCCATGTTGAGTTTGAGTTGACGTTGAGACATCCAGGTAGAAATATCAGAGAGACAGCTGGTGAGGCGAGCTTGAACAGATGGAGAGAGAGAGTCAGAGAGACGGAGTAGAGAGAGAGTTGAGTGTCATTAGTGTAGAAGTGATATTGGAAACTACGAGAAGCAATGAGTTTGCCTATGGAGAGGGTGTAGATAGAGAAGAGGGCCAAGGACAGATCCTTGAGATGATGTACAGTCACCCAGAACCACATGGTGAGTTGTTCCAGCCAGGAATGAGCGGAACCATTCACGAACAATCCCACCCTCCCTGGCACAATCCCACAAATGAGTCACCAACATCTCATGGTCAACAGTATTGAAAGCAACTGATAAGTCTAACAAGACCAAAGGGTTGACTGTCCCAGATCTAAAGCACGGTGTTGGTCATCAAATAAGGCCACAAGTGCAGTGTCGATACCATATCCCGGATGATGTTAGCCGACCCAAACTGCCTGAGGCAGGAGGGGCAGATAATAAAACTGTAAAATAAGTAAATAAATAAATAAATAAATAAATAATGAAATCAGGGCAGTGAGGGATCCAGAAAACCAACCCGGTTAAGATGATCCTGGAGTTTCTGGGCCACCACCCACTCAATAATCTTCCCTAAAAAAGGAAGGTTAGAGACAGGTCGGTAGCTAGCAAGGGTGTCAGTGTCAAGTTATTATTTTTTTTAGCAAGGGTCTCATCACAGCCTCCTTAAAAGAACCTGGGGCCCTGTCTTCCTCAAGGGAGGCTTTGACTACCGATACAAGCACCGACCCCAACATCTCCCTGGCAGCGTTAACCACCCAGGATGGTCAAGGATCTAATTCACAAGTTGTGGCCCTAACTAGAGGTGTGCATCAGGGATCCATATCATTTCTTGTTTTTGATATTTAAATACTTTGTTTTCATTTTATAAACATTAAAATTTCGTTTTCATTTTTGCTTTCGTTTTTGCTTTCCATTGGTTTCAATGGAAAAGATATTTTTGGCTGTAACATTTCTATTTTTCATTATATTTGGATGACACTTGTGGATATTATACCTCCAATGGAAGGAATTACATATTAAAAAATCCTGAAAGATTGGATAAAGGAATCAGATTCTATAAGCAATTGAATTATGCTACTTTGCAGAAATCTGCATATACATTCCTGACTGTAAATTCTTTAACTCCAATGTAAAGTGGATGGAACTTGGTATGTTTATACCCCTACCCCTGTTTACTACCTATGCCAACTTTCAGAAGGATTGGATAAATGATCCTGGTGGTATAAGCAATTAACTTATAAATGTATGTCTGACTGTAACATCTTTGTAGTCCAACCAGTGTACATGAAACTTGGCAACACTGTATCTCACATGTACAGGATCATCTCTGTCAAATATCATAAATATGTTATAAAGGGTTCCAATTTTATTGGCTTCACAGCATATGCAGAGAATGAGCCTATGCCAGGGACTCTCTTATGTGTCACTGGGTGCTTTTAGACACACATTTCTCCTGGATGTTTGCTGTAACATCCAGAAATTTCTGTGTGTCTAAATCACTCATCCAGATATTAAACATCTGGATCTTTGAACTTCTGCATGAAACTTCTCCCAGAACTTTTGTGTGTAAAAGGTTTTCCTGGTAAACTGCTTTGCTCCAGGCAGCTGTGGTCACTTGGTTTCCATGGCAACCTGTCACATTTACAGCTGCAGTTACTTTAGGCTGCCTCAGGGCAGTGTTTGTGTGAAGAATGCATCCAGGAACTGCCTCAGGGCAGTGTGTGTGTGTGTGTGTGTGTGTGTGTGTGTGTGTGTGTGTGTGTGTGTGTGAAAAATGAATCTGGAACTTACTTGTGGATTTGTAAACCCAGAAGATTGAAACATCCGGAACTTTAACATGTGTCTAAGAATGCCCATTGTGGTATAAGATCGGTTTGTGATGCCAATTGGCCAGCAGAAAGGTCAACCAAATATCTTCATTCTGTGCTATGACCATCCCAACTTTTGTCCCCCACTTGTTATTGGGAAGTCAGAAGCATCTGTTTAGGAAAGAGCCAATAGAGATTCTCTTATGTCCTCTGTCACAGTGCTGCAGGATGCAATTGTGATGATAACTGGGCATCCTTGATGTGTAAACTATGTCTCCTGATTTCTGGGATGCTATCCCCAAAGTCCCAGTTATGTCCCTTCTATGCCCGCCTGAGGGCTGCCCCCTATGCCCACCTCAAAGGCACCACCGATTGGTCCTGTAAAACTGGAAGCATGCAGTAATTGGCCAGTGAATGTGTCTGTAGTCTGTTGGGATGCTCCCCATCCTCCCTCCTACAGCCTCCCTTCCCCTGCCATGCCAGGTGCCTGTTTCTGACTGGCACTGCATGTGCTGCTATTTATTTGAATAATGGTCTTCAAGGGGACAACTTCAATTGTGTATATAATTGGGTACCTTTATCAAATTGTCCTGTTTTTTGTCATAGATGACAGGGAAGGTGTGTGACAAATTTCTGCCAAATTACTTGTAGAAAGTATGGAATATAAATATATTGCAGATGGAAATGTAGTTTCAAGTTAATAGCTTATAACATCAGGACACTTTATCCAATATTTTTGACATTTGGAAGAATTTGTAAACCAGTGGAGGGACATATATTTCCCAGGTTTCATGTAAATTGGATGGATGATAAAAAAAAAAAAAGATGTAGCCAGAAATATGTATGGAGCTGTTCTTAAAATCACAATGTTTAATTGCTTCTAAAATCGGTCTCCATTATCAAATCTTTTCAAAATATGGTAAACATAGTGCCCTCCATTGGGGGTACAACATTCCCAAGTTTCATCAGAATTGAATAAGAAATGAAAAAGGTATAGCCAGAAATAAATTTTTCATTTCCCCCCCAACAACTATTTGTTTTCATTTTTGTTTTCATTATTATTATATTTCCTTTTCATTATTACAATAACAAAAATGAAAATAAAAATGTTCATTTTATTTATGATAATAATGAAAACTAGATGCACACCCCTAGCCCTAATGGCCCCCAGGACGGCCCCTGCATCAGCAGATGTCACCCACTTGATCCCATAAAACTTAAAACAGGACAAGCTGGGGCATTCATAGTTGCTGGTTCTCCAATTATATGAACTGTAGCGACAAAGTCATCACTACTCAGAAGTCATTGGCTACTAGGTTTGCTGCTCAGTCTGCCAGGATTTGCCTCACTTTGCTCCCATGCCTCACCTTCTTCCTGCCTCCCTGCCTTTCCTATGCCTTGCTTATGCCTCGCCAAGCCTCACCTCTTACACCAGTTACACTGTGCCTCTCCACACTACTCCTCGCTCTTCTGAGCCTGTATCTCTCACCACCCATTCTTCAGACAGCAGACCCAGCATTTGGCCAGGCTTTGGACTTTGACTACATCTCTGTATCACCCCCTGGACTTGGTGCTACCTTTCCAGATGGAGTTCCGACCAGAGAGTTCTCCCAAAACCCATGGTGCAGGCATTCCCTTCCAAGGGCTTCCAGGCTGGGTCCCTGACAATCTGCACCCCACTGTCCAGAACCCAGCCAGATCCTTCCTCTCTAGTCTAATGTTTGGAGATTAGAGTGTGTCTGAGCTGTGGAAGTGTCTGTCCGTGGACTTTATGGTGTTGTGTGGGTGTCTGTTCTAGACACCCATAGTGATCAATGCAGCACTATGGAACTGTAGTGTAGAACCTATATTTTCATCACAGTATAAGCTCTGCTCTTCTAAATTCCACAAGGTTGGAAAGGGGAAATGCCAAAATGAAGATACCTCTTGTCTTTCCGTCTCCTGAGATGCACCTCCTGCTCTTTAATGACAGCTCAGAATATGAGCAAAATTACAAATGTAATGGCTAGAAGCACATTCTAGCTTTTTGGCTGGAAGAAGAAATGGTTGTTCTTAATAGAAGGATTCTATTTCAAGAATTGTGCTCTTTGCTCTATTTCAAGAGTTGAAGATCCTTTTACACTATTTAAAGCCTGTTTCTACTATGTGTTATTGGCTTTTACCAGAGCGTTGACAAAGTCCTTTCAAATGTCAGTAAGAGAGAGGGTTGCAGAAACATTATATTAAAAAGTAGATATAAATTGATTAGTACTCTCTGTTGTAATGGAATTGTCAAGTAACTAAACCATCCATCTCAGCATCAGGGCTGACATTGATCTTGTTATTACTCATGAGTGTATGTATGAATGTTTGGCTTTAATTAGACATAGCTATTTATGATGACTTGATATTAAAGACTGAAGTAATCATTGAGAAAAATCCTCTGCTTTTAGCTTAAACGTTGTTCCAATACACACGAGACACATTATGCTTATAAGAGAAGAAAAAGTCAGCCAATTCAGCACAAGAAGAGCAATTTATTTACAAAATCTGAAAATCAGATTTCTTTTTTTAAAAAATGTTTCTCCTGATGCCTGCCATCCACAATCTGTTATAGCTGTTCTATAATTCATTAGTCACATGATAAATATTTAAAATTCAGAAAATGTGACATTTAAAAAGCAAAACCATTATTTAGAAGCAGCTATTTTGCAAAATGAGAGCACTCTATACTGCCAAAGGGTAATTTCAGATGTTACGATTACGAGATCACTGTCAACCACACTGAATCACACACAAACCCCCAGTGTGGCCAAAGATCCCCGAACGTCTGAACAGCGGCATCCAGATGTTCACCACAGTCAATCACCTGTGGGGTGAAATCCAACCACGGTTCTGGAGGTCGGGACGGGACCATCTCCAGAACCATGGTCACAGCAATTCCCACTGAGAAACTGCTGAATGTAACGACTGAATGGCAACCACCAGGCAGGATCACACAAAACGATCCCCAGCCGTGGTGAAAGCATGCAGCGTTGCTGCCAGGTAACGATCAACAAACAGACTGGAGGAGGGATATTTAAAGGGTACACAGTAGGGGTGGGACTACCGGATCTTCCTGTATCCGATACTGCCCAGTATTTGGTGTACCGACAGTATCAGATTAAACCCGGTAATCCGAGTAATTTACCGGATTCCCCCATACCGGATTTTTTACATTGCAGCCATTCAAATGAATGGCCGCAATGTTAAAAAAAACACAACCCCCCCACTTTCCCTCCCCTTCAGGCTGCGTGGGTGAAAGGGGGGACACCCCCCACCCACCCTGCCCAACCTGGCTTTAAAAAAAATAATCCCCCCCCCCAAAGTCCCTGCTAGTGCAGGCTCTGGGCTGCCGCCAGCGACCCAGAGCCTGCACCAGCAGGTAGGTACACGTAGGTTCAGTTGTACTAGGATGATCCCTGGGGTGGGGGTAGTTTAACACCCCCCACCCCAGGGATCACCTACCTCCCCACCCAGGGATTGCCTACCTTGCACTCCTGGCGGCGGTGGCAGCGGTGGTCTGACTCCGGCGGCTTCAGCGCTGGCTGTGGCTGCCAG
>QEPC01014935.1:2992574-3005828 GCA_003113815.1 Sphenodon punctatus
AACAATTCAGTACAATTACAATTCAAAACACCTTCCACTCCATACATTGCAACAAAACATAAATGCCAAAAAACATAGAAATTAATTCACAATTAGAGCAATATTTAATATTTTATCATCAACATACATGTAATATGGGAGATATGCGCATGCATCAGAGCGGCTAGCTGGAACCCGTCTGAGCTCCGTACCCCCAGCTCAAGAAATAACGGCAAACAAGTAAAAAAAAAAAGAAAAAAAAGCCCAAGACAGTTTACAGATGACAGGGAAGAGCAAGGGCAAACAGAAAATCTCACAGAGCAATGCGCTGGAATGTTTTTGCCAGAAGAAGCCCAGCGCAAGGCCTGGTGAAGCGGAGAGCGGGGGAAGCAGGAAGAAAAAAGCAGCAGCGGCGGCAGGGCACGATTCGGAAGAGGAGCAGGCCACATCAGAGTCAGACCGGGAGGAAGGTGAGCAGAGATCTTTACATAAGTTACTGCTGGAAATGAGAAGAGAACTTAAAGTTGAGATGAGGAAGATCCAGCTCTCGGTGGAGGAAGGGAATAAAAAGTTGGAAAGAGTGGCTAGGAGGATAGAGGTGGCTGAGAGCAGGATCTCCTCGCTAGAAGAACAATCCAGCACAGTGACAGATCAGCTAGACAAGCTGAGAAAGGAGGTTGACTTCCTCCAAAGCAAATGTGAGGATTTAGAGAATAGATCTCGCAGGGGAAATCTTCACATCAATGCAGGGCTACAAAAGAGACAAATGGGGCAGAAAAGATCCAGGAGATAATAAGGGAAATACTGAAAGAAAACTTCCCAGAAGATGTAGCCCTGCATGAGGTTGAAATTGACAGGGCCCACAGAATGGGGAGCCCTAGGCAAAAAGAAAATGACCTGTCATGCACTATAGTAGTTAAATTTGCCAAATATCATATAAAAGAGGAGATTTTAAGGAAGGCAAGACTTAAAAGGATCCTTACATATCAGCAGCAGGCGGTGAAGATCTTCCCAGACTATGCCGCAGAGACCATCAAGAAACGAATGAAGTGGAACAAGTACTTTGGAACTTTAATAGAAAGGAATTTGAAGCCACAGTTAATCTTTCCCGCAAAAATGATGATTACGCATAAGGGGAGCAGGAAGATTTTTACATGTACTGAGGATTTGGAAGCGTATGTGTTGGCCATCCCCACAGTCACAGGGAGACAGGCAGAAGCATTGTAAGATGCCTAGATATAGGGTCAAATACTCAAGCAACTGTGTTGGGAAGAAAAATGATTATGGGGAATGAGTGAGTAAACAAATGGGAATTAAGGTCTGAAGGCATCTTGGGTTACAATTGTTATAAATGTTATAATGGTTGAATTATTTTAAGAGGGTTAAATTAGCTAAATGGTTAGCTGGTTAACAAACTGATCTCACTTGGGTGAGGGCAAGAAGTTTATAAAAAAAAAAATGTAAAGAGCTGGGGGGGAGAACGGGGAGGGACACACGGATGTGTGCCAGAATCAGACAAAGAGGGGTTCCAGCAGATCCTCAGAGGAGGGAAAGAAGGATGGGTCCTGGCCACAGAAAAGAGTGGCAGGCAAAGGGACTAGGGATGCGGGAGGGACAATGGGAGAGGGGGGGAAGAACTGAGGTGAAGGTGAAGGGGGTAAAGGGAAGGTACAAACAGGGAGAAGGAGAGGAGGAAAAAGAAGTAAAGGTACACAGAGGACATACAAAGAATTTAGAAGTAGTTCCACAGAACAGGGGTAATGCAAAGGAAGAAATGAAGACAGTCTGCATAAAGAAGAGATAGGTGGATAGGACGGTCATTGATAAGCAATTGAGGGAATTAAAAGGACATGATGGAGGAAGTTAAAACACTAACATTGAATGTAAGAGGGCTCAACTCCCCGCAAAAAAGAAAAAGGGTAAGGAATTTAATAGAAGAACAGGGAGTAGGAATATTCTTTTTGCAGGAGACACATCTTCTGAGTAAAGATGTGAAAAGATTTGCCAATGTGAAAATGGGAGAGCTATTCGCCTCCTGTGCAAAGACAAAGAACGCAGGAGTTATTATTGGGTTTAGTAAAAACAGAGCTTTTGTAACAGAGAAAATTATTACCGATAAGGAGGGTAGATTCCTATGTGTGATAGGGAACTTAGAAGGGAAACTGGTGACACTTGTCAACTTATATGCTCCCAATGAGGGGAGACTTGAATATTTTGAGACATTTCTCAAAAGGGTGGCAGACGTGGCAAAAGGCTGGATAATTATACAGGGGGCTCTTAATATCACCCTAACACAATGGAATCACTCCAGGTGGAAAGAACCTAGAGCAGAACAGAAAAAAAGTTGCAAAACTATTAGAAACATATGGATGGACAGATCTGTGGAGGCAGGTCAATGGGTCAGAACGTGATTATACATTTTATTCAGCCAAATATAACAGCTATACTCGATTAGATTATGTACTAACAGATAAAACGGAAGCACACAGATGCCAAAAATGTATTATCATTCCAACTGTTCTATCTGACCACAATGCGGTGGTAACTACCTTTAGGAATGCAGGAGGGGGCATTAATAGGAATACTAATTGGCAGATGAACAGGAATATTATTAGCAAAGAGTCAAACAGAAAGAAGATACAGGGAGAATTAGAGGAATATTTCGAGCTGAATATAAATTCGGTCCAATCCCCGGCAACTCTTTGGGAGGCTGCCAAAGTGGTAATCAGGGGGAGATTAATTGCCCTACAAGCAAAGATTTTAAAAGACAGGCGGAAGCTAGTGAAATAAACTTATGCAAAGCTACAGTAACTAGAAGCCCAAAATAAAGTGGCTCCCTCCCCGCTTTTAAAACAAGAGATAATAAAGAATAAATAAATTATCAATATTGCAGAACTTGAGAGAACAAAAAATCAATTGCAAAAAATCAGATGCCACTTCTATGAGACAAACAATAAAGCAGGCAGGACTTTAGCAAGGTTGGTTAAAAGTAAACAGAGAAAGGCATATATTCAGGCGATCCAAATGCAAAGGGTGTGAGAGGTACAGACAATTCACACATTCAGGAGGCCTTTGTGGAATTCTACAAGGGCATTTACAGTACACAGACACCAGAGAGGACAAAAATTGCTTCCTTTTTAGCAAGCATTCAACTACCTAAACTAAATGAAGCACAAGACTCCTTCCTGAATGTGCCAATTTCAGAGCAAGAAGTGAGGGATGCGATAGCAACCTCAAAAAAGAACAAAGCCGGGAGACCCGATGGATTCCCTAACTAATTCTATAAGGCCTTTGTGACAATTTTTACGCCCTACCTTACAAAGGTATTTAACAATATATTGAGAGATAAGGAGATGCCATAGGACTTTTATAAGGCTGTGATTAACAAGCCAGGAAGGCAGGCAGATCAATGTGGCAGCTACCGGCCTATCTCTCTGCTAAATTCTGACTTCAAATTGCTTTCAAAAATTCTTGCCATCAGGCTTAGGGTACTATCGGGGGAGCTAATTCATAAAAATCAGTCAGGTTTCGTACCTGGCAGGCAGGGGAAGGATAATATCAGGAGGACCATTAACATAATATATGCGCTACAGAACCAAAAGACCCCTGCCATGATCATCTCTGCTGACGCAGAGAAGGCCTTTGATTTTGTAGAACCAGATTGTCTGTTCATGATATTAGAAAAAATGGAATTTGAGGGCAACTTTCTGAGCTGGATAAGGGCAATCTACAAAAGCCCGCAATCAAAACTAATGATTAATGGTAATTTTTCTGAATACATCCAGATTCAGAGAGGGACCAGACAGGGGTGCCCGTTATCACTTCTGCTCTTTAATTTGGTTTTGGAGGTGCTTGCGAGTGCGATAAGGCAAAACAGCAAGATTGCAGGAATTCAGATTGGCAAACATACTATACGCAGATGACCTGCTCATTTACTTGGCAGAACCTGAGAAATCATTGCCAGAACTCCTCAAACTAATTGATCAGTTTGGGAAGATCTCGGGGTATAAAATTAACAAAGAAAAATCCTTTGCTCTGACCTGTGGTCATAGTAGAGAGAACGAAGAGAAATTAAACAAAATCGGGAATCAAGTACCTGGGTCACAAATCACCAAAAATTTAAAGGATCTATATGTAACTAATTTCATCCCACTAACGCAGAAGCTAAGGAAGAAGATTAAACCATGGAAAAACTTAATGGCATTCTGGATGGGAAAGGTCAATCTGTATAAGATGATCATATTACCAAAGATCCTGTACAGATTTATGACCTTGCCTATCCACGTCCCAAACTCCTTTTATAAGATGAATGACCTATTGATGAAAGAAATAATCTGGAATGGGAGGAAGCCGAGAATAAAAAAACTAGCTCTAAAGCTACCTCAGGAAAGGGGAGGAATCAACTTATCAGACCTGAAACTTTATCATATGGCGGCATCCCTAAACGCGCTGCCTGATTGGTACAGAGAGTTAGAAGTCCCAGAATGGGTGAGCCTAGAAAGGGAGCTGCTGCAGGTTGACTCCTTGAAAGACCTGATAGTGGACAGAGGCTTCATCAGGAGAGAACATAGATGGGAACACCCATTCACGGGCACGCTCATAAAATACTGGGCCAAAATGCAAAAAAAGCTGAGAATGACAGGTGGTTTCTCTTCATACACAACATTAGATCATATGCAAGCTAGAGAACAGCATCTGGCCCCTGCTTTGAGAAACTTGCTTAAGCTAAAGGGTATGAACAGAATGCAGCAATTGTTTAAAGGGGGGGAAGTTTGTGGCACACAAAAGNGGATTAGATAAAGGGTCCTGGTGGTATAAGCAATTAACTTATAAATGTATGTCTGACTGTAACATCTTTATAGTCCAACCAAAGTACATGGAATTTGCCATGAATCTATAGCACACTTTCACAATCATCATTGACAAATATCAGAAAGATGTGATAAAGGGTCCCAATTTTATAAGCCTGCACAGCATATGCAGAGAAGAAGCCTATGCCTGGGATTTTCTTACATGTCACTGTGGTATAAGTTTGGTTTTTGATGCCAATTGGCCAGCAGAAAGGCCAACCAAATATCCTCATTCTTTTCTGTGACTATCCCAGCATCTCTCCCCCACTTGTTACTGGGAAGTCAGAAACATCTGTTGAGGAAAGAGCCAATAGAGATTCTTTTATGTCCTTTGTCACAGTGCTGCAGGATGCGATTGTGATGATAATTGGCCAGCCTGGATGTGTAAACTATGTCTCCTGATTTATAGAATCCTATCCCCGAAGTCCCAGTTATGTCCCTTCTGTGCTCGCCTCAGGGCCACTCTCTATGCCTACCTCGAAGCCACTACCAATAGGTCTTGTAAAGCTAGAAGCATGTAGTAATTGGCCAGTGAATGTGTCTGTCAGTCTTTTGGGTTGCTTCACATTCTCCCTCCTACAGCTTCCCTCCCCCTGCCATGCCAGGTGTCTGCCTCTGACTGGTACTGCATGTGTTGCTATTTATCTGAATAATGGTCTTCAAGTGGACAACTTCAATTGCTTATAAAACTAGATCCCTTTATCAAGGTGTCCTGTAGTTTTTAAGCAATGTCAGGGAAGGTATGTTATACATTTCTGCCAAATATTGCGTAAACAGGGTGGAATATACAAATGTTACAGCTGGAAATGTATTTTCAAGTTAATGACTTATACCATCAGGACCCTTCATCCAATCTTTCTGAGAATTGGCAGGTGTGATAGGCTTGTGGGGTGACATAAATGGCCCAGGTTTCATGCAAATTGGATGGAATATAAAGAAGGCATAGCCATTAATGTGTATGGAGCTTTTCTTAAAAATCACAACATTCAATTGCCTCTAACATCTGTTCCCAAATGATTTCACAAATTGGTACACATAATGCCCTCCACTGGGGGTACAAGCACCCCATATTTCATCACAATTGAATAAGAAAAAAAAAAGTTAAAGCCAGAAATGTTTTTCAGTTTTTTCCCTTTATTTCAAAAACAAAATGTCACTTTTGTTTCTATTTTCATTATTATTTTTGTCGTTTTTGTTATTGCAATAACGAAAATGACATTTTTTTGTTATTATTGTAATAAGAAAAATGACATGCAAACTCCTAAAGCAGAGAAAAATTGTACTTGAAAATGCTATACTGGATACTCTAGCCATTTCTTTTACACACATAATATCGTTCTTCTGTACAATGGAAGCTTTTTGTTCACTCAAAACTCATTTCTGACCTCACACAGGTTAATTACAACTTTTGAGGCATTAAAATATCTAGAATACTACAATCATCCTTCCTTTTATTTATAAATCATGAAAGCCACTTTCTTTTAAGTGCCAAATTCAGCTTGCTCTAATATCTAAAGAAAGACCAGAAACTGGCATTGGTTTGGACTTTAATGACCGTTTGGCCTTTGGAAGCCTTGGAAAGTCTCGTACTGATAGCTTCCACGCATCTATTTCTATTTTCTAAACTATGCAATCGGGAGCAATCCCATAAAATCTTGATCATGTGTATGCAGTACATTACCTTCACTTCAGCTGAACCAAATACAATGCCAATCTGTAAATGTCTTTGTTAATCTTACTGAGAAGAACAAACAATGCTTAAAATATACTTAAAGCACTTAAGAGACTCTGCCAGACCTTTCCACTTCAAATCAAAGGAAACATCAACAGCCAGTTATGTAGGATCATAGGGAGTATAATAAAAGAAACATGAATTAGACAGCATGAAACTAAGCATGGACTATTTCAAATCTTTATTAATGTGGTGTATAGTAAGTTTTATTTTGGAATGTACTGCATAGCAACTATTTCTGTGAGAGTTCCAAGACCTTAAAACTAGATGGTTAGATGGAGACTTGGTATGCAAAGATGCAATGGTCTGCTATTACCATACTGTTGACAACACAAATTGTCTCATTGGGTGTTTTCAGACATTACGGGGCCAGTTGGCCCCGTACCGAAAACAACCAATTAATCCCCCGCCGGGATGACCCCATCACGCCATATCAGACGTGCCGGGGGATTCCGGCGGGGAATCTGAGAGGGGGCGGGGCTGTGTGGCACNGAAATAAAACCGGTACCGGTATACCGGATTTAATCCGGGAATCCGGTTTTTTGAGAACCGGTAACCAGTAAATCCGGTAACCGGTAATGGGCCCGGGTCCCACCTCTACCAAAAATCCTCAAGTTATTCCTCCTAACCTATTTTCTAGGTCTTCCAGCTTATTCATGTAACGTTGGGAGGTTTCTTTACAAGTTTTCCTTTGTTTTTCTACTCCCATTAGTTGTTCTTCCACCCCTGCAACTCTGTCTTCCACTGTTGTTATTCTCCCTGCTAGTTCTTCTAATCTGTTATTTCCTTTATCTACTGAGCTCTGCAGTTTATTAATTTGGTTCACCAACCTGTCTCTTGCCTTTTGTGCTGTGCTTAGCTCTTTCTTCATCTCTTCTTTAAACTCAGCCATCAAAGTGATCAACTGCTGCGTGGGCTCTGCCATGGCTCCCTCTGCTGTTTGTTCCTTTGTATTGCGAGCCGCCATTTTGTCCACAATTTTTTCTGCAGACTCCTCTGCTCTCTCCACCCCGGTGGACCTCACAAACTGCTCCAACGAGTTTTTCGGTGGCAGCAGTTTGCTGCTTTTACCTTTGCAGCTCATCTTTACTTTTTAAACTCCTTTTTTTTTCATTGTATGCGACGTGCCTTATTTTAATCGCAGGGGTCGGAACGGAGCTCTGCAGCGTGCGTGTGTCTCCTACTGGCACATGCGCCCCCTCCCCCAAAACCTGAATATGATATTAAAGAATTGGGGTTTGAATTTAAGCAATCTTTATGTCAACCAGGGGTGTGGCTAGGTGGGAACAGGCCTTGGTGCATAAGAGGGAGTGGACCCCCTGCTGGAGTCTCCCTCCAGCATGCACATGCATTCTGCAGGTGTGTGGGTCTCTCAGGCTTGTGGGACTCTGTGCAGCTGCTCGTGCTGCAGCTATTATAACTACACCTCTGATGTCAACAGTTCTACAAGTGGAGGTAGAGTTCCTCTGTGATTCCTGAAATTCCCTCCCAATTCAAATCACAACACCACAAAGATCTGTAAAGATCTATTATGGTGCTAACAGGTCCCGCTTGCTAGCCCCCAGGCAGTTGGGCAGATGGGTCATGATCAGAGAGCCTCTGACCCTGTGCTGCTGCTGTTGAATGCGAGGTTGGTGGCGAATAAAGCAACAACTGTCCAGGAGTTGATCCTGGACTCAGCCGCCGATCTCATATGTATCACAGAAACCTGGCTGGACCTTGAGTCGAGGCATATTCTGGCTGATCTTGTTCCAGTCGGGTATTCCGTGCAGCATCAGCCACAGTCGGAGGGATGGGGGGGAGTGGGGGTGGTGTACCCCTGATTTTTAAAGAGGGATGGTCTGTGAGGAAGTATCCGGTGCAAACCATGGTTGGTATGGAGATCCTTCATCTTGTGTTTGTTTTGGCAGGGGACAGTTTAGGGGTGCTGCTTGTATACCGTGCACCTACCTGTACAACAGCCTCTCTGCATGCTCTGATAGAGGTGGTGTCGGGGGTGGTGTTGTGGTCCCTGAAGAAATTAGTCTTGGGGGACTTCAACATTCACACCGATGCCACATGAGTTCATGACCGCCATGGCAACCATGGGCCTATTCCAGGTGGTTAGTGGCCCAACACATGGGGAGGGGGGGTATACTCTGGATCTCATGTTTTGCACGGGCTTTGAGGCAGGTGTTTCGTTATTGGTGGAGATATCAGCAGTGCCCTTGTCATGGACAGACCATTACCTCCTGCAGACCTCTTTTCTACCATATGTCTGCCCCCGGATGGATGCGGGACCAATTCGTATGGTTCACCCCAGAGATTGATGGAACCAGCAGTTCTGGGGGATTCTGGGGGAGATACCCTCTGATTTTGACAGCCATCTCATTGATGACCTCGTGACTTTCTGGAACACCTTGTTAACTGAGGCCATTGATCGACGGCTCCTAGACATCCGCTTCCCAGGCGACAGCACCACAGGCCTCCTTGGTATTCAGAGGACATGTGGGTGCTAAAGTGGAATGGGCAGCAGTTGGAGCGACGGTGGTGCTGCTCTCTCACTGAAGCTGACAGATTGCAGAATAGATCTAGTTTACTGGCCTATGCTGTGGCTATGAGGACAGCAAAAAAAGAGTTTCTTGCTGCCCTCATAGCATCCACTAAGTCCCGTCCAGCGGAGCTTTTCTTGGTGGTGCGGGGGTTGGTCAGTCCATCCTCCCTTCACCTAGGGGTGGAGTCATCTACGGCATGCTGTCACACGTTTGTAGACTATTTTGTTGATAAAATCGCTCGTATTCACCACGACTTCGATGCTGCACTTATTACAGTAGGAGAGACGGAGGTTATGGAAGTCCCACCTTGTCCAGTTTTGTGGGATCAATTCCAATCGGTGGTGCCCACCGATGGGATCGGAGTCCTTGGGGCGGCTAGGGTCACTTCTTGTGAGTTAGATGCATGCCCATCCTGGCTAGTGAAATATTGCAGGGAGACACTGGGGCCATTGCTGACGGGGGTGGACAATGCCTCCCTCCGGGAGGGCAGAGTGCCGAGCTGCCTCAAAGAGGTGGTGGTGTGGCCTCTACTTAAGAAACCATCACTTGACGTTGACTCCCTTGCCAGCAATCGGCCTGTCTCTAACCTTCCCTTTTTAGGGAAGGTTATTGAACGGGTAGTGGTCCAGCAGCTGCAGGGGCATCTGGATTGCATCAGTTTTCTTGATCCCTCCCAGTCGGGATTTTGTCCAGGATATGGCACCAAGACTGTGGTCATGACCTTGGTGGATGACCTTCACCGAGAGTTAGATCGGGGTCAGTTGACCCTGTTGGTGTTGTTAAACTTTCGACTGCATTTGATACCGCTGACCATGAGAAGTTGATGATGCGCCTGTGGAACTGTGCAGGAGTGGGTGGAACTGTTCTTGAATTGTTTTGCTCATTCCTAGCAGGAAGAACTCAGCGAGTGGTACTTGGAGAATATTTTTCATCGTACCGAGACCTCTCGTGCGGTGTCCCGCAGGGTTCTGTCTTGTCCCCTCTCCTGTTCAACGTGTATACGCAGCCACTCGGTGAGGTGATTAGGAAGTTCGGCGTGCAGTGTCATCAATATGTGGATGACACCCAGCTGTACCTCTCTTTTACAACAGACCCAGGCCCTGCAGTCTCGGTGCTTACCCGCTGTCTGACAGCTGTGGGGGACTGAATGAGGGCAAACCTACTGAGGTTGAATTCTGACAAGACAGAGGTGATGCTGGTGGGTAAGGCAATGGAGGTAATGGCCACTGTTGTGGACGGGGTCTGTCCTGCCTTGGTTCCCCAGCTGCAGAGTCTGAGGGTGCTCCTCGATGTGCAGCTCCTCCTGGATGTCCAGGTGGAGGCTGTGGTGAGGAGTGCCTTTTGCCAATTACATCTGTTGCGGCGGCTTCGGTCGTATGTTTCGGACTCTGACCTGGCCACCCTCATCCAGGCTTTCATCACCTCTAGACTAGATTATGGTAACACGCTCTACGTGGGACTACCCATGACAATGGCTCGGAGCTAGTGCAGAATGTGGCGGCCCATCTCTTGGTGGGATTGGGCCACTGGGAGCACATAACACCCCTGCTCCATGCTCTGCACTGGCTGCCGATAGCATTACGGGCCTGCTTCACGGTGTTGGTTTTGACCTATAAAGCCCTAAACGGTCTAGGCCCTGCCTACCTGAAGGACCATCTCACCCCCCAGGTGCTGGATCGATCCCTGCGATCATCTGGGAGTGCCCTGATAGAGGTCCCCCGCGTTTTCTGGGGGGGGGGGCACGCAGGCGAGGGAATTCTCGGTGGCTGCGTCATGGCTGTGGAACTCCCTTCCAGTGGGGGTGCGGCTGGCCTTGGACCTCCCCTCTTTTTGGAAAAGTTGTAAGACCTGGCTGTTCCACCAGGTATTTAGTGGGGGAAAGAGGTGAAGGGAGGATGGGAGTGGGATGGTGCCAAATGTTGCCCTCCTTTTTGCAGTTTTAAAAATGCTTTATATTGAATTTTATTTGTGTTTTTATTTTGTGAGCCATCCCTGGCTGCCTGATGGCAGAAGGGGCGGGGTATTAAATTTAAAAAATAATAACAACAATTATAATAATTATCCCCATCCCCTCGCCTGCTGTTCATTGTCCCTTCCCCTTCCGTGTCTAAAAAATCCACCATGTGCCCTCATTGCCTGGACTCCTCATTAGGGTCGAAACATGATCAGATTCTTCCTTTTCTCAGTGAGAACCAGGGTCCTTGCCTCATTCTTGCTAACAAGAATGAGCCAAAAAACTGCCTGGATTTTCACCAAGAAATGCGAGAATTTCAAGACAGCCCTCCCTCCCCACATATGGGTCCCAAGGGAGTTCCCTGATGGAGGGGCAATTTGGGGTTCCCCCAGTACCTCCTCTGACAGTCGGGGTGAGAGATCTGACTTCTTCTGTCTCTTTCCCCAAGCTCAGCGTTTTCCAAAAGGAGGCTGGTCTGGTCTGGGCCAGGCAGTTCACAAGGGGGTTCCCTGGTGGAAGGAGAAAGTAGAGGGTCCCCCACTACCCGCTCTTCCAGGGAACCCACCCTTGGGAAGCACCCAGAGTAGCCCCACAGTGCAAAGCACTGAGCCATAGTGAGGGGACTTCTTCTCAGAAGCTCAGGTTAAAACACATCTCCTGTGATGAAAAGGGAATATGCCTCAGCTGAGGCTGTTTACCCATTAAAAACTCTGACACCACCTTTAAACAAGGCACTAAAAAGTGCCTCCTGAGCCCCACATTGAGACAAAAGCTGCGCGGGGAGTGTTTACACACTCCCCATGCTGCCAGCAGTGAGGTGCTTCCCTTGCCGGCAGCGGCGGCGACTGGAGATGTGGCTGGAGATGCGGGGGTTGGAGCCTCACTTTTCAGGCTTTCAGAATGCACCACTTCAAAGCACCACATCTCCAGCCACCGCTGCTGGCAACAGAGAGCATGTCACTTCCAGCAGCACAGGGAGCATGTAAACACTCCCCGCGCAACTTTTCTCTCAACGTGGGGCTCAGGAGGTGCTTTTTAGTGCCTCATTTAAAAGTGTTGTGAGGAGATAACTTACCATAAGACACTGCTCTGCCTGGGGTTACAAGCTCTCTTCTGTCTTGACTTTAGCTCCCCCTCTGACCACTTATGGTTATCACTCCCTTTATCCTGATAGGTTCCCTAGCAGAGGGGGAAGTAGGGGTGTTTCCCACTGTCCCCTCTTCCAGGAACATCCTTTTAGGAAGTGCCCAGACTCAATTGAAAATTGCTGAGCCCAGGGAGAGAGATCCCACTGCTTCTATCCTCCAACCCCCACACTCAGTGCTTTTAAGGGGGCTGGTCTGGGTGCTTCCAAAGGGAGTTTCCTAGCAGAGCAGTCAAGTGTGGGCCCCCACTCACCCCTCTACCAGGGAAATACCCTTAGGAAACACCCAGCCCCCCACTGCAAAGCACTGAGCCTGGGGCAGAGATTCAGCCACTTATTATTATTATTATTATTATTATTATTATTATTATAAACATTTATATAGTGCCAGTTGTGTGGCCTGGTGTTTTACAGAACATAGAATTAGACGTGGTCCCTGCCTGTGGCTTACAATCTAAAAGACAAAAAGGGGGGGGGAGACAGGGAGAGGGGACAGTGGAGAGACAGGGGAGAAGACAAACAAATATTCAAGCGGATGCGACATCTCAGGTGTGTATGCTTGGCTTGGTTTACAGAGAGGTTGGTGGCAGCAGTCAGCAGAGGAGGGCCGACAGTAAGAATAAGGGGAAAGAATAGCAGGCGTTGGGAAAGGCAACAAGGAAAAGGTGGGTTTTGAGGAGGGATTTGAAGGAGCGGAGGGAGGAGGCAAGGCGGATGTGGGCAGGGAGGGAGTTCCAGGCATGGGAGGCAGCGAGGGAGAAGGGTCGAAGGTGGTTAGGTGAGCAGGAGAAATGAGGGAGAATGAGGGAGGGGACAGAGGAAGAGCGGAGACCGTATACAGGAGTGTGTAGGGAAATTAGGTTTGAGAGGTAAGAGGGAGCTTGGTCGTGGAGCGATTTGAAAGTGAAAACCAGGAGTTTAAACAGGATACATTCAGGAAGGGGGAGCCAGTGAAGGGAGAGGAGGAGAGGCTGCACATGGTCGAAGCGACGGGCAGAGTGAATGACCTTGGCAGCGGAGTTTTGGATTGCGATAAGGGGGGACAGGTGAGAGCGAGGGAG
>QEPC01014935.1:3008246-3024350 GCA_003113815.1 Sphenodon punctatus
GAGGGGGGATGGGCATGGGTGAGAATAAGGGGTAGGTTGGCTGGAGAAAGGCCACTGGAGGCGGAAGAGGGAGAAGGAGGGGGCCATGAGAAGGGCGAGAAGGAGGGAGGAGAATGAGGGCGAGGAGGCGAGGGAGGTATGGGGAGGCATCATAGGTGGTAGCAGTCCAGGCATCAGGGGAAACCAGGCCTGCGAGTGTGATGTCCAGCGGCGATGGTCGTCGGCGGCTGTGTAACGTGGGTGCCGTCAGGGGGGTGGCTCCTCGCTGTCCTCACAATGGCCACAAAACGGCCAGCGCCCTTTTGTTGTCGCCCTTCTGTCTCTCCTCCTGGCGTAGTGTTTTTTAATGGGGGTTTGGGCTGGGTGCTTCTCAAGGGGGGTTCACTGGTAGAGTGGGAAGGTGGGGGGGGTCCCCCAATGACCCCTCTGTTAGGGAGACCTCCTTGTGAAGTGCCCAGCCCTCATTGCAAACACTAAGCCTGGGGCAGAGATCCAACTGCTTCTTTCTCACCCTGGATTCAGCGCTTTCTAATGGGTGCTTCCCAAGGGGATTTTCCTGGCAGGGGGGCACAGTGAGAAACTCCCACTCACCGGCTCTGCCAGTGAGGTTTTGTTTTGTTTTTACACTGAGAATCCATTAAAAAAAGATTCCGTTTATTTGGCTAATATTTGAATTAAGCATTCAAACATTTTGAATTTTTTTCCCACCACAAATATTGAGAGGGTTACTCTTCAGATACAGTTTTGTATGTAGCCAAGCTCATCCCACAGAGTCCTCTAGGCCTTCTACATTTCTTGGGGATGAGGCCAACCTGAGGAATATTTGGGCCATTCCCATGCCCCACATGCGCAGATGCATGTATGCACGTGTGCGCAATCACATGGTTTGCATGGGCACCATAGGCCCCATGCTGGTGGTGTGTATGGTCCATGTGTGCATGCCATGCATGCTCTGTGCGGTGCTTGACAAGGCATGGGATTGGCCCCGTTGGCTTTTGACACTCATTTTAAGTTTTTCTCTTGTAATATGTTCCTCTGATACGTGGTTTTTAATTTAATTAATTAAAGAGTTACTCCCTTGTGATATGTTCAATTTATTTATTCAAATTTTTATCCTGCCCTTCCCCAAAAGACTCAAAGCAGTTAAAGACTTATATAAAAACATAAGAATCCATTAAAACAATAAAATACAAAAAAAACCACAACCCAACCATCCCAAAGTCCCCCACAAAACCACCCAATATTATCTCCTCATATCTTGCTCCAACCCCCCTTACACCCTTCCCCAACCCATCTACAAAACCTGCCATTCCCTATCCCTACCCACCAAATACCTTTACAAAAATAAAGGTCTTACACCACCTCCGGAAGATACTCAGGCTCAGGTTCAACCAAACTTCTTGGGGAAGGGAGTTCCATAGCATCGAGGAAGCAACCGAGAATGCCTATTCTCTTTCCTGTCTGGGAAAATGGTGCTGTTATTTATCATTGAGAAACTTAATCTATTTAAATATAGGGCAACTGAAGCCCTGCTTAATGAGGAACATAATATTTTCATGAGGAGTATAAAAAATAAAATAACTGGAGGTTTTGGAAATCAAACTATTTCCTTTAGAGAGCTATGTCTGAAAAACCTAAGTAAGCACAAAATGGCATTGTAAAAATATGAACACCCCCCCCCCTTCCTCCCACCCCTCTACATGAGTCTTCACTAATTTACACCACTGAGCTTCAGTTGCAACTCTTTTGAAAATAAGTGTTTCTTCTGTGCTGGTTTCTAGCTAGGATGGAATGAGAAGTGCAAAAGCACCAGAAGACAGGCTATTATAACCTGGCTGCAGTAGATTTAAATATTCAAAAGAAAGCCTGTTCTTAGGAGAACAGCAGGCCAGTCTTGTTTGAACAGTTTTGCCAAGAGCTGAATTTGTGAATGTTTAATTGTTTATCAGAGTTGGAGCCATGCTCCAAAATGTTTAAGTAAAATGTGAATCTATATCTAAACCCAAGATTCCTGAGTATAGAGCAAAACCATGGGTAATTTCAGATGTGACAGGCTGAACCCTGGACTGAACCCTGGACCGGGATCCGTCTCAGATCCCGGTCTGTAATCAGACCAGCCGTCCATCAGATGTGCCGGCCTGATCATAGAGGGGAGTATCGGAGGGGGCGGGGCTGCGCGACATGCGGCTGATCAGCCCCGCCCCCCCTGTGTGTCCATGGCCGCGCGCCCTCGGGGAGACGGGCGGGTGCAACGGCCGATCAGGCCTCTGTGCCCAATCCCATCCCATGGTTGGGACCTGATTCTGGGATGGGGCTGGCAAACAGTCATTCATTGTGACCATTGCCATCCCCGTCCCGGATCGTAGCCAACCTAACCACGGTTCTGAAAGTGAGGCTGGCTGGAGGTATGTTCAGGGAATCTGTTACAGTATTCTTTATTCTATATAATACAATGTCCCACCATCATATACAGTTCTTTATCTATATATGTAGTCTGTATCCTTGAGGCTTTGGGCTTCTCAGTCTCAGCTTCTCTGTGGTTGGGCACAATCCATCCTCAGGCCAGAGATGCCTCTCTGTATCCAGTCTTTCTCAAGCCAGGAAGGCATCAGGCACTGTTCTCTCATCCCCATAGCACGTGTACATTAAATAGTACCTTCCTTCTACTCGTGCTATCTTCCTTAAATGACAAGAATCCCAATTAGACTACGTCCTGCTCCACACTGTCTACAAGAATAATTTTTAACTATGTCCTTAGAAATGAGTTAATTTTATTAATCTTGTCTATGCAAGAGGCAGAGCCTTTTTAACAGCTGTTCTCAAACTGGCAAAAGCTCCTACAGGAACTTATCACCACCCTTTAATCAAAGATCATCTTTGCCCATTTTACTTTTAATAATACTACCTTTAGCTAGTATGTAAGAACAACAACAAAAATACCATACCAGTCCCTTATTTACTGTCCCCCAAGATACCCTACACCTACCAAACAAAACTCTTCATTCCATATGCAGTGTTCATGTGGAGAACTAGGGATGTGCAGCAGGCATATCGTTCATTTTTGTTACCTTTTTTTGTTCTGAAAGACTCACTTTTAGGCTTTCAGAACATGCCTCTTCAAAGCACCACATCTCCAGCCGCCGCCGCTGCCAGCAATGTGGAGCACATCACTTCCGGCAGCATGGGGAGCATGTAAACACTCTCTGCGCAGCTTTTCTCTCAACACGGGGCTCAGGAGGCACTTTTCAGCCCCTCATTTAAAAGCGGTGTCAGTCTCACCATAATCCCAGGTGCTCACACAGTCTAGGCAACCCTTGTTTGCCTCTTATGCGTTCCCAGACTTCTCCTTTATACTGGCTGCTCCCTGCAGCCCTCTCAGATTGTGAGGCAGGCCTCCCAGGCTGTAACTCTTCCCAAAGTCCTTAAAAGCAGCAAGCAGCGTTGTGGACTTTACCTTTCAACACAGGAAATCTCTCTTGCATCTCCTGATCTCTTCACAGGATCCCTCCTCTGAGTCTTTACTCAATTTACTTTCCCTGGACCGGCTAGTGCCATGCCCTACACAGCTGTTACTCAATCAGGCACAGTCCTCCCACCAGACCAGCATCTGAAGCTCTACTCACGCTACCCCCTGTGCTGGTGATATCTATCTTGAAGGGCTGACAGCCCTATGTGGCTCAGCTCTGCCACAGTGCCATTTTAGAAAAAGGCATCCAGGCAGCTCACTCATAAATGGCCACCACCCATGCACAGACCAGATGCCCTTTTCCAAAATAGCACCAATACTGCTGGTGCCATTTTGAGAAAGGGCACATATGTGCAGAACAGCCCTGGTGGCCATTTTGCTCACGTGCAGTTATTTTTCTTTTTAATGTTTATTTTGCTAATGAAAACGGACATTTTCCCCTTTGGTTTTGTCCATTTTTGTTACCACGTGCTGTAATTTTTGTATTTTTATTACTACAATGAATGGGTCATTGTTGGTTTAAGTAATTAAAAAAATGAAAAGAATCTGCACACTACTATGGGAGACGACAAGACAGAGAGAATCAACCATACACAACAACCATGTTGCTTCATGCTTTGTTGGAAGGTGCTCAGAAACTAGGAAGCCAGTGATGAGAGCAACAGAATAAAATAGAACAGCATTACATTAGGAATGTCTGCAGTGAAGACCACTGGAGGACGAATGTCCTTGTGCACTGGACTTTCCAACTAATCTCGCGCTCTGCATAAAACATATCATCTTCTCATATATTCCTAACTAAACTTATTTGAGACAATAGAAAAAAATGAAAGCAGCAATTCAGCTTATTTCTGCCAGAATCCTTCCTACACTTGCTGATCTGTTAGACCCTAACTGCTGCAGATGTAATATTCCTTATCCTGCAGCATTTTGTTTCCAAGGAGAGAGAGAGAAAAAAAAAATAGGAGTGCAATAGATTCTCAGTTGTTTGCATTTCTGTGTACTTGTGCTGATAGGTGTGTATTTATTCACTGATATTCCCAGGGGGGAGAGGAGACTTGCATCTTTCTGGTCCCAGCTGCAGAAAGAAAGTCAATGACTAACCAGAACACTGTAGATGCTGCTCGAAGGACCCAAAGACTTCTTTAGCTCATAAGGAGAAATGTTGGAATTTCAGCCTAACAGACATTCCTATTTTGAAAAAAAACTCAAAGAGCACCAGCGAAGAGAGAATGGGCTCATATGTTTGTTGTAAAGTATAATTGTTTATGCTGAAAATGGTAATGGACATTGTAATATTATGTAAATGCAGCAAAAGAGTCTGTGGAAATGTACAACCAACTTACTGCTGAATACCTTTGTGCAAAATCTATCCAGAGTTTTCTACTTATTGTTTGACACTATTTATAAATATTTGTTTGCCAAGTGAATTATGTGATACTTTCACTTTCAAACTGCCTTGGAGTTGTTAGCACCAAAATGCAGCTAACATGTAACAACATAACACGTAAGTAAAGCCATATTGGGTCAGACTAATGGTTCATCGAGCCCAGCACCTGTCTCCAACGGTGGCCAATCTCAATAGCTTGGAAGAAGTACCAGACAGGTCACAATGGGGGCCATTCCCTGTTGTTCACACCCATCTCCTGGAAGTAAAAGGTTATATTCTCCAAACCTACCTGGCTAGTAACTTCTAATGGACCTATCCTCCAGAAACTTGTCCAATACTTTTTAAACTCAGCTATACTACTCCTTGCCCACACCTTCTGGCAAAAAATTCCAAAGCTTAATTGTGTGTTGAGTGAAAAAAATACTTTCTTTTATTTGTTTTAAATCTGCTACCTACCTGTTAGTTTCATGGAGTGTTCCCTAGCTCTAGTACTATTTGTGAGGGTAAATAACCATTCCCTATTAACTTATTCCACATCACTCATGATTTTATAAACTTCTGTCATATCCCCTCTCAGTCGTAATTTCTCCAAGCTGAAGAGCCCCATCCTATCCAGCCTCTCTTCATAGGGGAGCAGTTTCATACCCCTTATAATTTTTGTTGCTCTTCTTGGTACCTTTTCTAGTTCTACTATATCTTTTTTGGGGATGGGGTAACCAGAACTGTGCACACGATATTCAAGGTGCGGTCACATCATAGATTTATATAAAGCCATTATTTATTTTATTATTTATTTTCTTGCATTTCTATGTGGCCCGCTCCTGCTCACACATCTTGGGGCAGCTCACAAGATCATTTATTTATATTTATTTATTTAATTTCTACCCCGCCCCATCCAGCCTCACGAAAGCTTGGGGGAGTTTACATAATTTAAAACAGATTAAAATATACAAAAAAGGAGGGGGTTACAAAGACAATAAATACAATAAAAGGAAATAAGACCTGTTGGCTAAAAATCCCACCCCCTATCACTTTACCTACCTCCCCCAAAGGCCTGGACAAACAGCCAGGTTTTACAAGCCCGGCGGAAGGCCAACAAGCTGGGAGCTAGGCAAGTCTCCACTGTGAGGGAGTTTCACAGCCATGGTGCGAAGACTGAGAATGCCCTCTCCATTGTGGCCCCCCAGTTTACCAGGGGGACCTCCAAGAAGGCACCCCCGGCAGATTGCAGATTCCAGGGCCCAGGGAGTGAGGTGGTCTCTCAGATAGGAGGGGCCCAATCCATGTAGGGCTTTAAAGGTCAACACCAGCACCTTGAATCAGGCCTGGAACGCTATAGGCAGCCAGTGTAATATGTTCCCTATGACCCGTCCCCATCAGGAGGTGGACCGCGGCATTCTGAACCAGCTGCAACTTCTGAACCATCACCAAGGGCAGCCCATGTAGAGCGTGTTGCAGTAATCCAACCTAGAGGTGATGAACCAATGGATGAGGGTGGCCGGGTTGGAGTTTGAGACATATGGCTGGATCCTCCGCACAAGATGCAATTGGTGAAAGGCTCCCGTTGCCACCGCCTCCACCTGACAATCCAGGTGGAGGCCAGAGTCCAACAGGACCCCCAAGCTCCGTACTTCGGGGCTAGTGGAGAACGGATCCTATCCACAAGTGGGGCCATCACCTCAGTTGCCCTACCTACTAACATCACCTCCGTCTTATCAGGGTTCAGCCTCAGTCTTCTCAATCTGATCATAAAAATAATCCATTAATAAAACACTTAAAAACATTTTTAAAACCCTGTCAGAACAAACAAACCATCCCACACCACCCAACCCCCCCACCCAAAGGTCGGGTGTAACAGACAGGTCTTACACTATCTACAGGAAGAGGAAAGGTCTGAGGACAGACAGTCCTTCAATGGGAGGGAGTTTCACAGCCAGAGTGCGGCCACCGAGAACATCTTTCTCATGGTTGACACCTGGAAAACCCAGGGGACCTCAAAGAGGGTTCCCCATGCCAATTGCAGAGGTCGATCCAGGACCCAGAGGATGAGGCAGTCCTGCAGGTAAGCAGGGCCCAGGTCATTTAGGGTTTTAAAGGTCAGAACCAACACCTTGAATTGGGCTCGGAAGACTATTGGCAGCCAGAGCAGAAAACAGAGCACTGGTGTAATGTGCTTGCGACGGCTTGTCCCTCAAATGAGACAACTCACTGCATTCTGCACCAGCTTCAGTTTCTGGACCATCACCAAGGGTAGCCCCACATAGATAGTGTTACAGTAATCCAATCTCAAAGTAACAAAAGCATGGATGATTGTGGCAAGGTCCATTTCTGCGACATACGGCTTAATCCATTGCATCAGATGTAATTGACTAAATGCGCCCTTTGCCACAGCTGCCACTTGGACATCCAGGCAGAGCTGCAGGACTAGGAGCATCCCGAGACTACAGATCTGAGACACGAGGTGGGGACAGACTCCATCTATGATGGGGGCCATCCCTCCCTTGGCTTTCCTCACAACCATCACCTCTATCTTGTCAGGATTCACCTTCAGGCAGCTCACCCTCATCCAGTCCCCCACAGCTGAAAAACACCAGGTAAGCACCAAGACTGCCAGGCCTGGGTCTTATGAAAAAGAGAGGTACAGTTGAGTGTCATCAGCATATTGATGAAAGATTAGGCCAAGCCCTCTAATGACCTCTCCCAAAGGCTGCAGGTACACATTGAACAAGAGAGAGGATATTAATTATTATTATTATTATTATTATTATTAAGCATTTATATAGCACCAGCAATATACCTGGCACTTTACAATTGTAAGAAAGAGACACGGTCCCTGGCCTAGTAGACTTACAATCTAAGAGAGACAAGGGAGGCAGATAAAGGGGGAAACAGAGGACGAGACAAGGATACATACATGAACTCGTACGGTCTCAGGTGTATGTGTTTGGCTTAGTTACAAAGGTGTACTTACTCATTTAATGTCACACAAGATACAATGATTCAGGATAAGTCAGCAAAGGGGGGGGGAATGAAGAGTCAGGGAAAACTTGATGAAAGAGATGAAAGAGATGGGTTTTGAGGTGGAATATGTTCAGTGAGGGAGTTCCAGGCATGGGAGGCTACCAGAGAGAAGGGGCAGGTGCGTTTTGAGGAGCAGGGGAGCCATGAGCAGGCGAGGGTGGTGGAAGAGTAGGAGTAGAGCTCCTGGACAGGAGTGCAGTGGGAAATGAGTGCTGAGAGACAGGGAGGTAGCAAGGTCATGAAGAGGCTTGTAGGTAAAAACCAGGAGTTTGTGCAGAATGCGTTCAGGAAGAGGGAGCCAGTGGAGAGAGGAGAGGAGGGGATGTAGATGGTCAAAGTGGTGGGCAAGGTGGATGACCTTGGCAGTAGATCTATGAACAGAAATGAGAGGAGCAAGGTGAGAGTGAGGAAGGCCAGTGAGAAGGAGGTTGCAATAGTTGAGGCGAGAGATTACCAGGGCATGAACAAAGGGTTTTCAGGAAACAGCGAGGAAAGGACGGATCTTAGCAATGCTGTGCAGAGAGAAGCAACAGGGTTTGGAAACAGAATCGATCTGAGGTTTAAAGGAGAGGAAGGAGTCAAATCTGAATCCTAGCCTACGTGCCTGAGGGAGGGGCTGGATGTTAACCCCATCAATGAAGACAGAGACGGAAGAAAGAAAGGAAGGATTAAGGGGTGGGGGGGAATGAGGAATTTGGTTTTAGCCATTTTAAGTTTGAGCTGACGATGAGGAATCCCGGCAGAAATGTCAGAGAGGCAGTTAGTGAGGCGGGACTGGATGGAGGAAGAGAGAGGGGGGGTGTGGAGAGATAGAGTTGGGTATTATACAAATGGTATGGGAAGCCATGAGATTCTCTGAGTTTGCCTAGGAACAGAGTGTATACAGATAAGAGAGAACCATGCAGGATTCCACATGTGAGGTCCCGGGGAGAAGATGAACAATCACCCAGCAGCACACATTGAATTCTCCCAGCTAGAAAAGAGCAGCACCATTCAAGAACAGTGTTGCCCACTCGGGCTCAGTCCTGAAACTGAGTCACTAACAGCTCATGATCAATGATATTAAATGCAGCTGAGAGATCTAATAGGATCAACAGGGTCAAATGAACACTGGAGAGCTCGTCGACCAAGGCCACATTTGCAGTCTCGGTGCCATACCGTGGACGAAAGCCAGACTGTGAGGGATCCAGGAAACTGATCAGTTCCAGATACTCCTGAAGTTGATGGTCCACCACCCGTTCAATAACCGTCCCTAAAAAGGGAAGGTTAGATAGCTAGCCAGGGCGTCAATGGGCATTGGTCCAGTTCACAATAAGTGGCTTGAGCAGCCCGAAGAACATCGTCCACATCAGAGGGTGACACACACTGAAACTGATCCTATAAAACAGGACAAGACAGAACTTCAACTGCTTCTGGTTCACTTACTGTCAAAAGCGTAGCATTGAAACCTTGATGGATTTGAGTGATTTTGTCCACAAAAAAGGTCCACAAACAAGTCACAGCTAGCATTAGATGACTCTGGATCCAGGCGGAGGGAGGCCAGACTGACCATCCCCCTCACCAACTGGAATAGCTCACTTGGACGGGTCTTGGTGGATGCAATGAGGGCAGCAAAGAAGGCCTTCTTTGCTGCCCGCACAGCCACAGCATAGGTACGTAACCAGACTTTATGTCACAATCGGTCAACTTCAGTACGAGAACAATGCCACCATCACTCTAACCACTTCCCTTCCCACTTCATCTGCCACTGGTCCTCCGTATACCACCTGGATTTGTATTATTGGTGGTTTGGGAGCGGACGCCTAGGAGTTGTACGGTCGATGTCCTCAATCAGCACAGATTTCCAAAAGACCATGAGGTCATCAAGTGAACTGCCATTGAAACCAGAGGCTACATCCCCCAGGGCATCCCGGAACCTCTCCAGAAACGGATATTTTCAGTTTCATTCTCTGTCCCTTTACAAATAATTCCTAACATTCTGTTTGCTTTTTTGACTGCCCCTGCACACTGTGCTTAGTATTTCAATGTATTGTCCACAATCACTTCAAAACCTCTTACATTTCCTGAGTGGTAACACCTAATTTAAAACCTAGCATTGCGTAGATATAGTTTAGATTGTTTTTTTCTTATGTGCATCACTTTCAATTTCATTTGCCATTCCTTGCAAGATTCTCCTGCAATTCTTCAAAATCCACTTCATGTTTTCAGTGCTTTGAATAACTTTGTGCCCTCTGCAAATTTGATCACCTCCCTCTTTCGATGGCCACAAGGCAAAGTGTTTGTATTTCAGATACATACTTAGCATTAAGTTGAAAAAAATTCTTCCATAGCATTGCTTTAGAAAGAGTCACCGGGGGAGTTCTCCAATGGGATACCTAGGGTTAAAAATCTTTTCTTCAGTCCTGGTGTGTTTTGAACATTTTTGTTAGTGACCTAGCCTATCTGAAATACAGGTCCTGGTAGGGAAGAATGCAAGGAATCTAATCACAGAGTAAAAACTCAATCAGCAGTATCAGTGAATTGCTGCCAGTCATGCTCCTCTGTGATTCCTGCAGAAGAATATTTGCTCAGACTCTCATATTTATTTGCCTGTCATGCTTGTTTTGATATTCCGCTGACAATCTGCACAAAATGACTGACATGAGAAAATGCCAAGGGGTGTCAGTGGAGAAATGAGATGACAACTGATTGTATTACCATTTTAAATGGTCTGTCTTTCTCTGCTGAGCGTTGTGATTTTGCTCTTTCCTTACCTGTCATGACTGATTAGCTAGTTCCAACTGTAGTCTTGTGATGTTTCAAGTTGCACTCAGCCCTCCTCCGTTCAGCATGACAACTGCAGTTTTCTCAAATTACAGCAGCATGCTCTTTCACTTTCCTTTCCTTCAATAACCCCTAAATTAAAGGAGGTCAATGGTGTGTGTGTGTGCATGCAAGCAATACTCTGCATTACTGGGTTCTGGGATTGTTTGTTGTTATCTGTATACTAAACAGAAAAAACCCCAGAATATTTGCAGAACAGTTCCCTAGGCTAGCATGCTGAAATAGGAATATTTTGTTTCTCGTTCAACCTTCAAAAGCTTCTTTGAGAAGAGAAAGGCAGGCCATAATACAGATACCCTGTATCTCATCAGCATTTAGACATCAGGCTGGCAATATCAAAACACTGCCTGCAGCAAGAGCAAAAGAGTTCTCTCTCTCTCTGCATTTATAATTTATATAATGACAAAAAAATTAAACAATTCCATAAAACAGGTAATACATAATCAATCAGACAGTTTAGGTACACAGCAGTTTTTGTTTTGAAATCTGCTGCGTAGATTATTTAATCTAAAATACAGCATCTAAAAGGCAGCACAGGGTCTCTTTTTAAAAAATAAAAAATAAAATGAATCTTAGAAGAATATTAATGCTTCTCCCCTAGCAGAAGACAAAGAGATACTTTAACCAATTCCTTAGCTAATAAAGGGCTAATCTTTTCTGAGCTGTGCTGTGCAAATATTTAGTTTTGCTGATATAATAAACACGCTAATGTTCATGAACCACAGTCTGATACTGAGCAATGTTGATGCTTTGATGGAGAATGCAAGGTTGCTATAAACTAGTTGATTCAGCACAGCAGATGGGTTCCCATCTGAGCAGTAGGTGAGCAGGGTTGGGAGGAGGCAGCTTTTACCTTCCATTACATCATTCAGTTCAGACAAGAAGGTGCAGAGGGGTAAGTAATCAGGAGTAAAACAATGGCACAGTTCATTTGTCTCCTGGAGTAAGTTAAAAACAGACCAGTGACAAGATGCTGTTAATTGGGGCTTGGGTAACTAAGGCCATTTGCACATGAGATGGGAACTGCTGTGAGCCAAAATCATGGCAGGGGGATCACGGGAAGTGCTGTTCGTGTGCGCAAGATTTTTTACATGATTAGCCCATATCTGCTATGATGCCAGTGATGGGAGCCAGGACTGAAAATCCAGCCCTGTCTCCCGTCATTGAAAAAAACAGCAGATACAGGCTAATTATGTGGAAAACCCTGCACACATGAGTGGGACTTCATGTGAATCCCCCTGCTGTGATTCCAGCTCGTTGCATTCCACCCCTAACCCCCATCTCGTGTGCAAGCGACCTGACTCACAAAATATTGAAATCATTTATTCCAGATGAATGCTCTGCAACAACTGGATTCAGGATTGCAGCCTTGTTAGTCTAGATTCCTTTGGAAGGAAGGCTTGTGCAATCACCCTCTGTGTGGGGGTGTGTGATAGTAAAGTGTGGGGGGGGGTGTTTGAAATTAATAACACTTGATAACTTGGCTGAAGTCCATCTGCTTTGATAGAGCCTCCTCAGAATGCCAAAGGTAAGTTAGAATTCAAAATGTATAATATATACATTTGGGTAGGGTTCCCGCCTCTTTGGGTTTTGGCTGGCATGGGCAGCAGGGCCAGTGGCAGAGGGGGTTGGGCTCTGGGATCAGGCAAAGCAGGCAAGGGCACAGCCTCACAGAATTACCTGTTCTAGGGGTTCAGAGCTTCCTGTTGAAGCGATCTCTCCCTCCCCCAGCAGTGGAATCTCACCATTGCCCCTAAGGTTCTCGCTAGGGCCCTAACTCTGCTGCTGGGCCAAGGAGGGTCTTCAGTGACTGGGGAAGTGCAGCAGCAGGCGCCTTAAAGGCAGCAGCAGGACTCTGTCCCTGGGAGGGGAGGGCAGTGCTGCTCTTAGTCTGGCTTTGGAGCCCAGCATTTCTGCTTGCTGTCCCCAGCAATGGGTCAGAAGGAGAAAGGAAGCTCCTGTCTACGAGGCACAGGAGTGCTCCTGAGGCTGCCAGAGTGACCACATCATTAAGGGGATGGGCCATAGGGATTTCCCCATTCCATTTCTGATGTACCTTCACCCCTGAAGCATCATGACTTCACACTCTCTGCAAGAGGCAGGATCACATTGGAAACAGGTGTGACTGCCCCTCTGATGTGGTCCCCACTCTGGGTTTTCTCCCTGAGAGAGGTAGTAACCCTAATCTGAAAGGAGATGTGTCCTCCTTTGTAAACTGAAAAGTTCCATTGGTTTACAGTAAGCATTGTCCCCCTTCGGCAATCAGGCTTAATTTGTCTGGATGTTTGCTACATGGAACTGCTTGTCTGAAACATGGAACATGTGCACAGGATTTCATATGAAAGCCCCCACTGAACTCGAGCATTCTAGTCCCTCATAATTCATGTTAACTTTTTCAGGCCTAGAGTTTATGGCTCTTCATCAGTCCTGGACCCAGGGGCCCCGTGAGAAATGTTGGTGTGGGACCCCTTTTAATATAGGGATGTTTGGCACATACACACCAACTCAGACATTAGAAAAAGGAAACAAACTGTAATTCATTTTTGGAGTTCAGTTAAACACAACACCCACCTCAGGGTGGGTAGCATGTTGCTATTTCTCCTAATTTTATTCATGAGCCCCTGTCTGAATTGCTACAGGCCCTCTATTGACCACGACTTCCTGTGTTTGAGACTCTGTATTTTATGTCAGTGCTTCTTATATTCTTGTTGTCATTTCAAGTTTTTTCATGGACCCCATGTGTTGATGGGCCACAGAGGACCCCACTACAAGGGTCCCTGTGCAATTGTACAGTCTGCAATTGTTGATATAGCCCTACCCTACATGCATGTGATCTAGTGTTTTGATAGATCTGCTGTAAAGCTATACAATAGTTTGGATATATATGCTTCCCTCTTCTTCTGCCTGGTATCTTCCAGATTGATGTACTAAATACTAATAGGGAGGATATTTTTTTGTCCTCTTCCCCCCCCCCACTTCTTCTGTTCTGAAAATAGTTGTTTCTTTAAGTACCCTCCTTCGGCACAATTTAAAAGTCTGGGTCATTTTCTAGTGCCCATAAAATGTTTATGTATATTCCTAAACCTTCTTAACCAAATTTGGAACCCATAATGTATTTCCGGAGGGTGGGGGTGGGGGAGGGGGGCACAATGTTTCCAAACAGTTCTGTTTTGAATTGGTAGAGAGTAGCTGAAGTGAGTCCTATTTTGTATAGGGCATAATAGCTACCTATGTTGATGTGCGCATGGAAACACTGAAACACAGACACTGGGTGTTAACAGACATCCTGCTTGCCTGGTTTAGTTGACTTTGGCCTGACTGGGCCAACGTGATGCCTGAAGGTTTGTTCCACGCTTGCCAGATGTGGGTCCGGAACAAATCCCACCTGTGGTGGTGGCTGGGTCGTAATGTGGGCCCAGAACAAAGCGTGCCAACAGTCCATGCCCAGCCACAGCCTAGTTGGGCAAGAGCAGATGAACAGGGCAGAAATGTGTGTTCCCGGCCCGTCCTGGTGTGGGGGGTTGCTATGGCGACCAGCCATGGCTGACTGTAATAGGCAAAGTAATAATTACAACTAACTGCACCAAAAGAACAAGAGTTTCCAATGGTTTATACAGAACTTTAGGAGTAAGAACAGTACAGCTACTAGCCCAAAAAAGAATTGGAGCTAACAAAATACTGAGACAAAAATATGTCTATACAAATTCTTCTAGCACCCAAAGTAATGGAGCTAAAGACATATAATGCCACTGAGACAGAGATATGTCTGTACAAAATGGATAATAGTACACACTGTGCTCTGTTTATACTGCACCTTCATACCTGTATTTTGCATGACTGTAATAGGCAACCATGACTCCCCATCATGGTAGGGAGGACAGGGGCACCAGGAGCATGGGGGTGTGGCTGAGTAGCCACACATCACTCCCCACCCCCTTCTGGCTGGGTCAGGCCGCGGGGACATTTGTTCCTGCAGCGGGAGCATATCTGGCCAGGCGGAGTCTCCCCACCCCGGGCGGGATAACGATGGCAGTGTGTCACGTTCGTAAGTACCCACTATATAAGAGGAGTGGCCAGATCCACTTCATCTGGATGTCAACCTCAGGTGATCCTCCACAGACTCCAGCTCTTCCAGCTGGGATCCCTCCCACTGGCTTCCAGTTATCCGACACCTCTCCACTTAGTCTTAGGAGTGAGAGGAGCACTCCCTTTTAGAGAAAGCCTCCCCTACTGCACTGTAGACACTTTCCAGAGACACTTACTAGGGTGGTCCTGCTCTCCACCCCAGAGACAATCTCAGAGAGACTGGTCTCCTTTTCCCCATCCCGATCTACCGGAGACTAGCTTGTGATCTACCAATAGATCTTGACCTACCTCTTGGCCTCCAATGAGGATGCTGAAATTTTTTAAACTAACTAATTAAATGGGCTAAATCAACCCAGCCAATTATCACGGTTGTTTTAGAGTGACTCTTCATTGGTTCCAGTGCCCCTGAATTAATTATAACCCATGGCAGAGTGTACAGGTAATGCCCTCTCAGTTCTGCTAAGAGAATCACTTGACCTCTGCCACACCAGAGGTAGGAGAAAAAAGATATGAGAACTCCCGTGCTAAATGAGACACTGAATTTTAAAATTCTTTTGGAAACTTTCC
The DNA here is from genome assembly GCA_003113815.1 of Sphenodon punctatus. Taxonomy (NCBI): domain Eukaryota; kingdom Metazoa; phylum Chordata; class Lepidosauria; order Sphenodontia; family Sphenodontidae; genus Sphenodon; species Sphenodon punctatus. The sequence goes on from QEPC01014935.1 coordinate 3,023,600, forward strand.
CCAGCTATTCAAAAGTTTGAAATTTGAATGACACCTGACTAGTTGTACAGTTCATTCTAAATATGGGCTGTAAAACAAATCATTCATTTTTTAAAAAAATTTAAAGTTGACATATATAGGATAGTAAGGACTGAGCCAGAGTATCCGACTATAACGAACCCCAACTCAGCTTCAAGGCCAAATGAACTAGATAAGAAACTTTGAGCCAAATAGTCTCCACTCTCCAGTTATTCCAAGATAAGGTTATAATCGCTTTCTAGTTAACCCAAAGGATCATCATCCCATAGACTAATGCATTTGTGAGGTTCATCTGAAATGGATACAGGAAGGAAAACTTTTACTTATAACTATGTGTGAAAACAAAGGTTTTTGATTGTCTGGATGTGGAACTGATGGTGTTGGAATGTAAACAAGGAAACAACTGACAGATATCTGACCTATCCCCTCCCCCTCCCACTCGGAAGTAGCTGGGGGCTTAAAGCCCCGGGGACAGTGGCTGAGCCGCAGGAGCCTGCTGGTTTTTTTCCCCATCCATCCTTACCTTCCTCGCTGCTGGTGTGGGGGGCGTTTGGGCTCTGCCGCCGGCGGGGGGGTGCTCCGCTGCTGCTCCTGTCGCTGCCGCCGCTGCTGGTCACAGTGCCCTGTGGGGGGACGAAAAACAAAGAGGCCAGCCATGTGGGCTGACCTATCCCCTCCCCCCCCACTCGGAAGTAGCTGGGGGCTTAAAGCCCCGGGGACAGCGGCTGAGCTG
>QEPC01014935.1:3056555-3097302 GCA_003113815.1 Sphenodon punctatus
TCTCTAATCTTCCCTTTTTAGGGAAGGTTATTGAACGGGCAGTGGCACTGCAGCTCCAGGCGCATCTGGACAGTGTTGGTTTCCTTGACCCTTTTCAGTCAGGGTTATGCCCCGGCTATGGCACTGGGATGGCATTGGTGACTTTGGTGGATGACCTCCACTGGGAGATGGACTCAGGACGTTCAATATTTCTGATCCTGCTAGATCGCTTGGGCGCTTTTGATACAGTGGACCATGTGCTGCTATTGAGATGATTGCGAGTCCTGGGGGTCTGGGCGGGTTTGGGGCAGAAACATCTAGCCCCTGGGCCCTAACCTGTGGTGTGTTCCACAAGATTCGATCTTGTCTCCACTATTTAACCTGTATATGCAGCCCTTGGGCGAGATCGTGAGAGGGTTCAGGGTGCGTTGTCACCAATACGCTGATGATACTCAGCTGTACCTCTCCTTTTCAACTGACCCAAGTCCTGCCAGCTCAGTGCTGTCCCAGTGTTTGGAGGACATGGCAGATTGGATGTGGCAGAGAAGACTGAAGCTCAATCCCAATGAGACGGAAGTGATGGTGGTGGGCAGGGCGAAGGAGGTGTTGGCTCCCCGCGTAGAGGTGGTCCGCCCTCCCGTAGCCCAGAAGGTTTGGAGTCTGGGAGTGCTGTTGGACTCAGACCTCCACCTGGATTGACAGGTGGAGGCAGTGGCTAAAGCTGCCTTCTGCCAGCTGTATCTGGTGCGGCGGCTGCATCCATTCATTTCCAGGCCCGACCTGGCCACCCTCATTCATGCCTTCATCACCTTGAGCCTAGACAACTGCAACGTGCTCTACATGGGACTTCCCATGGCGCTGGTCTGGAGGCTGTAGCTAGTGCAGAACGCGGAGGCCTGTCTCTTGACAGGGACGGGTCAGCAGGAACATATTACTCCCGTGCTCCGTGTCCTGCACTGGCTGCCTATTGCATACTGGGTCAGATTCAAGGTGTTGGTTTTGGCCTATAAAGCCCTACATAGTCTTGGTCCCTCATATCTCAGAGACCACCTCATCCTCTGCATCTCAGAACGACCCCTTTGGTCTGCCAGTGGTGCCTTTTTGGAGGTCCCCCAGGTAAAATGGTAGGCAACAATGGAGAGGGTGTTCTCAGTAGCCAGGCCACAACTCTGGAACTCACTTCTGGAGGAAGCCCGCCTGGCCCCAAGTTTATTGTCTTTCTGCTGAGCCTGAAAAACCTGTCTGTTTGCCCAGGCCTTCCAGGGGGAGCGTGGGGGTGGGATAGTTTTCTTAGGGGAGGGGTTTTTGGGTTTTAGAAGGAAAAATGTTTAAGATGTGATTGTTGTTTTAGTATATTTTACATTGAATTTTATTGTTGTATATTTTACTTGTTTTAAGCCGCCCCGAGATGCCATTGACATGAGGGGGCAGCTAAAAAATGCAAGGAAATAAAAATAAAATAAAATATATATTTTAGATATATATATAAAATTTTTGTTTAATTTTGTTGTTCAAGTGTTGTTTTGCAAAGGCATTTTGCCAGTACAATAAACGTATTACTTTACTTACTTACTCCAGCTTAAGCCCATTGATTTTAATGAACTTAGACTGGAGTAACTTTGCAAAGGATGACAATGTGAATTTCAATCTTGATTTCTTCCTTTCCCCCTCCTTTCTTCGATAAATAAATCACATTGATTTTCACATTATACAAGTTTGCCTGTTATTTCCTCCCACATCCTATTGGAAGACTTGGGAGGCTGGCAGCCTGGAGGCATGCATGCTATTTTGGGGCTCAGATACAGTATCCCCCTCATCCATCCAGCTACAGAGGCAAACCTAGGTCCCATAGTTCCCCCCCCCAACAAGGGGTGGGTGGTGGGGAAAGTGGGGCTACAAATGTATGAGCTACTTTTTTCCCATGTTAGGGTACACTGACTGATACCTGTCTTTGTCTTTTGTGTTTCAGGTCTGATGCAAGACAATATGGTTTCCTCTGCAGTAACATTTTTATCCAAACTTCAGAAAACATTTGATGTAAAGTTATGTGCCCTGTGCCAGAAGGACAGCAAACACCTAGTGCAGAAACCAAATGAGGCAAGTGTTGCAAAAATTCTACAGGCAGCTAGAAGAAGAAAACCAACACATTATAAAGATATTTGCAACTATGTGCATGACACAAAATAATCACAGAAATTGCTATGCACCATACACCAGTGAGCATAATATTCAGCTGCTGAAACGTGTTGAAGAGGATGAACATCAACAAATGGCTTCATCGGAAGAGATTGAACACCTACATACTCCAAAGGCATCAAACATGCAAACATGCAAGACTTCAGGCAGATGTGACATGAAGCTTTGCATATTTTGCCAAAGAAGTTACAAGAATAAGAGTGAAAAAGTCTACAGAATACGTGAGAATCCAATGGCCAAAAGATTGATTAGAATAAGCTGTGAACAACAAGATGATGTTTTCATTCATATTTCCACATATCATATAACTGAAGATATATTTGCTGCTGATGTTTTATACCATGATCCATGCAGGAGAGAGTACTTTAACAGAAGCATTTCTGGGACAGGCAATGCTGCTGGAAGAAATAAAAATGAGTACAGTAAAGAGTTTCAACAACTAATAGCACAAATTGATGAAAAATTATCAACAGAAGCCTTTACATTAACAGCACTATGTGAATATCTTAATGAAATTAGCAAAAACCGAGCAATTAACATTAACAGGGAGACTTTGAAATCAATGCTTATTGAACATTATGGTGAGGAAATTTCATTTTCATATCCCAGAGCAAACAACAGAAACAAGTCAGTGATGATTTATAAAACTGCAGTGAAGACATCAGATATACTTGACAAATTGCGAGAAGTAGTAGAAAAGGAAGTAGTTGTTGCTGCATCAAAAATTCTATGGGAATCCTTATCACAGACAGATTTTCAGTTGGAAGATTCAATATGTGATGTGAATCAACTGCAGTCTGCCCTTGAAAATATGGTTCTGCCAGAGAGTTGGCAAAAATTCGTCAATTACACTCTAAGGGAAGGAAGAGAATTATCTTCTGACTGCTTTAGGAAAGTAAAATCCATTTTTCAAGATATTTTTTATCTTTATTCTAATGGGCAATGAACAACCCCTAAACATATTCTGTTAGCTGAAGCTGTGCACCATTTGACACGTTCAAATAAAGAGGAACTGAATCATCTTGGTCATTGTGCTAGCTATGCCACCTTGGAAAGACTTAATGCAACATGTGCCAGATACATCACTGACAAAAGTATTGACGGACATGTGCCACTCTCCTCAAATATTATTCCAGGTGTATTTCTGAATGCAGCTTGTGACAATGATGACTTCAATAAAGAAACTCTTGAAGGTCAGAATACATTGCACATCACAACAATAGTTGCATACCAACAAAATATGTAGTACCAGTTTTGACCACAGTACTAGTTCCTGAAACCAGGAAAAGTTTGGATGCACATTTGGATTGTCTAGTAGTGAGAGACTATTCTCAGACTGCAAGGAAACCAACGTTACCTGACATGCACAAGGAATATAGGAGCTGTGAGTCTAACTCATTAGTACAACATCATCTGGATGCACTATGGGTAATGATACGGATGGATATGAATGACAGCCAGTCACTTGTGGAAATGTCTTCAGTGGTCAATGACCAGACAGTATAATCATGGAGTGGCTTTCATGAGATTGTGCCAGAGGTAGATCAACCAGCAACAAATGTTGGTTTCCTGCCTATGATACCAGCATCTCCATCTAGATAAGATGTAGTTTATACAGCGATGAAAAATATTTTGTACGTTATTGATCAAGTTGGACAGGAAGATGAAGTGTTGACATGTGATGAAAGTATTTCTAAAATTGCTAAGTAAATTCAACTTCATCGGCCTGATGAATTTAAACACCTGGTCCTTCGTATGGGTGGATTCCACATAGTTAAAGTATTCTTCATTTTTTGCATGTTTTAGGTAAATATTTCAAGGAAGCAGTGCAGAACACATTCTAATTGAATCAAAATGTTATGGAAAGAAGTAAGAACACACTTTCCTCAATTTTTAGTGGCAATCAATACAACAGAGGCATAAGGGCACATAAATTACTTCCAGAAGCAATGATGAGGTTGTAACAGGAAGGTGCAGGGTACCCCTGTTACAAGTGGCCAGCCAAGGCTGGCCCTTTAAATCAACACGGCTGGTGACAGCTCTCCTGGAGGCAAGGGTTTAAATCCTCTGCCTGAAGCTGACTAGAGAGAGCTGAGGCCGCTGAGGTAATTGACAAGCAGCAGCTGGAGCTGCTTAGTAGCAGGAGCTGGATCTGGAATTAGGTCAGCATCCTGGAGGGCTCAGGGGAGAAACTGAGCTGAGGCAGAGCTGGTGGAGAATCTCTGCCTGGGGGGGTCTGAGAAGCTGAGCTGAGACAGAGCTTGTGGAGAGGCTCTGCCTGGGAGCAGCTGGAGCACTGAGCAAAGACAGGAGCAGCTGGGAAGGAGCACTGGATTGAGTGAAGGTCAGAAACCTGTGAGTAGCGGCTTGACCGCAACTACCTGAATGGAGTTTCCACCGGAGCGAGGCAGGGTGCAGGGAGTCTACACCTGTGGCCCGCTTAGGGGCAAGGACAAGTGAGTTGGGACTTGGTTCCCAGAAGGGCCAAGTAGCACAGGTGGGGATGCCCACTAGACCCCTCAGAGGAGGGAGTCTGATACAAAGGGCTAAAGAAGAGCCTGAAGTCAGAACCAGTAAGGAAGGATTTAAGGGGCTGGGCTGAGAGCCCTGTAGAACCCAGGTTGAGGCTCTGGGAACTTAAGAAAAAGGGTACCTGTGAGGTCCACACTTGGTGCCCAGACTGTGGGCCAGATGGAAAAGGAATAAAGGGTTTATGAATAAAAGAAAATGCAAATGTGGTCCCCACCAGAGGGTTCTGGGGAACTGGGTCACCCCAAAACTGGTCCTGAAGACAGTGGGGTTCAAAACCCCACCGTTACAGAGATCGAGATGGAAATCTTGTTTACTTGAACTTTCAGATGCAGAGACATATAATGACATATTCCAATCTCTAAAAAGATTCAAAGAACTTGTTGTCAGCAGAAAAGTTGAGGAACTGCAACGAGAACTTCCTATTACATTGGAGATAGTGAAATGCTTAATGGGGCAATTGAATGAGTTTGTCAAGTACAGTTCCCTGCAGTCTGAGACATTTTAATACTGGAACACTTATCTTGACATGGTTGAGATATTGTTAAACTTTATTAGAGCTGAGCATGCTGGAATCTTTGATGAACATCTATCATCACTGCAGAAGATGATTACATTTTTCTTCACATTTGACCACCAGAACAATGCACGATGGGCAGCAATTTACCTTGCAGACATGCATATGCTTTCTGAAAGTGCACCTAAGGTAAATGTTGAATTCCATGCTGGTAATTTTTGTGTCAAAAGATCCTGTGGAACTTTCAATCAGGTTGCTGTTGATCATGCACTTGAGCAGACAATAAATTGTTCATAAAAAATTGGTGGAGGTGTCATTGGCATACGTGCAAAGTCAGAAGCTGTTCTCCAATGGCAGTTGACATATGACATGAAATATAACATGTCCAATGTGTTAGAACAGTTTTGTGATGTTGACAGTGACACAACAGCAGATTTATCTGTCAAGCACAAGGAGTGGTCCAAAAGTAGAATGGATAAAGATGAATGGGGTGTCCAACAGACAATGGAATTCACTGAATCCCGTGAAAATCCATTTGATATTAGGGATGTGTGAACAGAACCGAGTTCATACATTCGGTTCGGTTCGAAAATGGAGTTCGGTTCGAAAGTTCAGTTCGGTCAAACAAACTATTCGAGTTCGGTTGAATTCCAAACCTTCCAAACCGAGTTCATACATTCAAACTGGGTGAACTGGTTTGGATTCGACCGAACAATTGAATTCGAGTTCGGTTCGAAAGTTTGGTTCGGTCAACCAAACTACTCGAACTGTGTTCGCACATCCCTATTTGATATGCACATGGAGGAAGGAAGGCTTCACAACATTGTCACATCCATTGTAGCATCCTCTTAAGTTAGTTCAGATTTGTTGCATATCCAGCAAATTGGTGACGAAAAGTACAACTTGTTCTGGATGCAATGCTTGCAGCAACAGATGAAATATCTCTTTGATCTCATCTGCCGGACAAAGCTCAAAACATTCAAGAAAACAGTAGCCACATATAGAAAAACTTTGGCTTCAGATACTCACATAAAAGACACTAGTCCTACATTTCACCGGCTAATCAACCTGGCACGCGACCAAGGATATGATATGTAGAAGCTTTATAGCTTTGAATTGTTAGACTATCCTTCTTCCACAGGTTATGCAGAAGGGACATTGAAGAAACCAGTCAAGTCACAGTTGTTGAAAGCATAAGAAGAACAGTGTGATGCTGTTACTAGAAAATTACCCAACACAGTCAGCAGAAAAACTGCATGCATAGTTGATGGCATGGCTGCAGTTCATACAGTCAGATTAAGACCACTTTCACACACATACACACACACACACACGCCCTGCACATATTCGGACTGCGGGAGGGAATGCGCAGCCAGGATATGCTCAGCCTTTGGCCAGTCTGAAAGTGCCCCCCCCCCTCCCCTGCACGGCTTTTTCAGCAAACACCATCAGAGATACAGATACAGAGCAGAATTTCCTGCTCTGTATCTCTGTGGGTGTTTGCCAACAAAGCTGTGCTGGGGGGGGGCTTCAGACCGGCGGCACCCTGTGCAATATTCTGGCTCGCGCATTCTCTCCCACAGCCAGAACATGCGCGGGGGGAAAGGTCTGAAAGTGGCCTCGGTGATTGTAGAACATTTTGATTTAGCTAACTCTATTCTACTGTCCATTGTTAAATCTGTGTCAACATATGACAGGATATGTCAAATCGACATTGTTTTTGACCGATATGATGAAAGTTTGTCAATCAAGAAGGGAGAAAGACAAGACAGAGCAGGTGATGTTCCTTCTATTGAGTTGAGAATTACTGGACCATCTACTCTACTGCCAGTTCAGTGGAACCGCTTCATCTCAACCAACCACAACAAATCTCAATTAACAAATTTCCTGTGTGAAACTTGGATTTGTAATGGGCAATGTTTCTTCCAGTCACATGTGTCACTTGTAGTAGGTGGTGGCTTTATCAACAGGAAACGGTGTGTTTCTATTTCGACAGAGACCATCACAGAACGTACAAATCTTGTTTGTTGTGATGAAGAGACACGTGGTGCTGCGCGATTGTTCATCTTCTCCCCGAGACCTCACATGCAGAGTCCCACAAGGTTCTATTTTGTCCTCTCTCCTGTTCAACACGTACATACATTCTTTGGGTGGTTGTCAGAGGGTCCGGTGTGCGGTGTCATCAATATGCTGATGACACCCAACTGTACCTCTCTTTTTCAGCTGACCCAGGCCCAGAACTTTCAGTGCCTACCCAGTGTCTGACAGCTGTGGGGGACTGGATGAGGATGAACTGCCTGAAGCTGAATCCCAACAAGATGGAGTTGATGGTTGTGGGTAAAGCCGTGGGAGGGATGGCCCTCATCGTAGATGGGATCCGCCCCCCCCCCCCATTTTCTCAGATCCGTAGTCTGGAGGTGCTCATAGACCCACATCTCTGCCTGGATGTCCAGGTGGTGGCTGTGGTGAAGGGCACATTTTGCCAATTACATCTGGTGCAACGGTTTAAGCCATATGTCTCAGACATGGACCTTGCCACTATCATCCATGCTTTTATTACCTCAGGACTGGATTACTGTAATGCGCTCTACATGGGGCTTCCCTTAATGATGATCTGGAGACTGCAACTGGTGCAGAGTGCGGCGGCCCATCTCCTTATGGGGACGGGTCGCCGTGAGCATATTACACCAATCCTCCATTCTCTGCACTGGCTGCCAATAGTCTTCCGAGCCCAATTCAAGTTGATGGTTTTGACCTATAAAGCCCTAAATGGCCTGGATCCTGCCTATCTGAAGGATTACCTCATCATCCAGGTTTTGGATCAATCCCTGTGGTCGTCTGGAAGCGCCCTCCTTGAGGTCCCCCGGGTATCCTGGGTGGCTACTATAAGGAGAGTGTTCTCGGTGGCTCTTTTTTTAAAAGTGTTTTTAGTGTAGTATATTGTTTTTAAGATGTTGTGAGCCGCCCTGAGCTGCTGTGCAGGAGGGCGCAGTAAATAAATAAACAAACTGCATCCTGTGCTGGATTAAAGCTTGACAAAGTGGAACCTGGAAGACCGTCTGATGTTGCATTGATACTATGGCTGTACCGAATAGTGTTTCCAGGTACTCAAGCCTAATTCTGAAGTTCTGAGTAATTGGCCTGAGTACTCGGCAGCCCTTTGGTGCTGTTTCTGAAGTTTTGGAATTCGGACTCGGAATTTCAGACCTCGAAACACTTTGGAACTACTCGGCATCACAAAATTAAGAAACCAGACATTGACACACATGCCAGGGGCATGCTCTTGGCATGGCATTGGCACTGTGGCACTGGTGACATGAACTAGGCAAGGGGAAGTGGAGCCAGGCAGAGAGATCCTAGTCTTCCCTCATCGTGCCAAGCATCTGGCAGAAGAGCAGAAGTTACACTTTACAATTAGCCTCTGCTTTGCCATGCCACAGCCTAGACAACACACACAACCCTGCAGAATAGTATGCAACTAACATGGGGAAATTAATCCCACCAAATGCCAACAAGTCCAGCAGTCACAAAATTAAGAAACCAGACATTCACACACACCCTGGGGCAACCTCTTGGCATGACATTGGTACTGTGGCACTGGTAACTTGAACAGACCAGGGAAAGGAAAGTGGAGCCAGGCAGAGATACCCCAGTCTGCCCTCATCATGGCAGAAGAGCAGAAGTTACACTTTACAATTAGCCTCTGCTTTGTCATGCCACAGCCTAGACACACACAACCCCACAGAATAGTATGCAACTAACATGGAGAAATGAATCCCACCAAAAGCCAGCAAGCCCAACAGTAACAAAATTAAAAAAAACCATTCAACACCTTCCAGCTGCAGGGGCACTCTCTTGGCCTGGGATTGGTACTGTGGCACTGGCAACTTGAACAGATCAAGCAAGGGGAAGTGGAGTCAGGTTGTCACTTGGCTAATGATGCCGAGTGCCAACCAAGCAGCAGGCAGAACTAGAAGCAATGTGGCACCCAATGATATTTTTTTTTTTTAAAAAGCATGACATGGTAAAGGTAAACATAACACCCATCCCCCAGCATTGGAGCTATGAACAGGACAGGACAGACCAAACCATGCCAAGCCAGGGCCAGGAACCCCTCCCCCTAGCCAATTACTTACAGATTCACTACTGTAGCACACAGCCAAATTCACAAAAGAATATGGAAAATGGCTGCAGACACTTTTATTTTGCCCTGCCAACCAATCAAAAACTTGCCATCTGACTTGACCAGTCGATCAAAACTTGACATCTGGCTTACCATCCCTCAACTGTCCCCTCCCATACCTGCCTCCTACCGAATATGGCACTAAGTTTCATTTCCAGAAGAAGCTCAACTATCCACCAGCCACCCACGTGCGCAGTAACTTCCGAAGTTTTCTGATGTTTTCCAAAGAACAGCCTTGGTCCTCGGAAATTCTGACTTTTTATTATTATTATTATTATTATTATTATTAAGCATTTATAAAGCGCCAGTAGTAACCTGGCGCTGTACAGAACATACAATCAGATGCGGTCCCTACCTGTGGCTTACAATCTAAAAGACAAGGAGGGGGAGACAAGGAGACTTTGGACTTTCAGAACCAAATACCTTAATCATTGGTGAATTCTGAAGTTTTCCAAAGACCAAGTTTCAGCCCTAGTCGATATGTCATGTACTGGGGTAGGTTGGTATGCCAATCCTGACTGAGAGGTGGATGGTTGAGGCTGGGGAGCCATCCTTTCCTTTATGGCCCTCTTAGGCTTTGAAGGCTGGGTGTGATGTTTGCGACCTCTGCGGTGTTTCTTTATGGGAGAGATCCTGATGAGGAGCTGCTTCCAGAGGAACTGTCATGGGTCTGGTTCTGATTCAGGTAAATATCTCTATCTGAAGTTCTGACAGAGTCCCTAGTGCAGGGATAAATGGACCCCCCTCTGCTTCTGTTATCATAATGGCCACCAGAATAAGGGCTAGCCCAAGGATCATTGCCATCCATAAGGATAGTGGTGACTTGGCTCCACTAAGTATGGCTGGTTCTGTGCTGGCATGAAGTGGTGCTTAGGAGGCTGGCTCGGTGCCAGAATGAAATGGTGCTCAGTAGCAAAGAAAGAATCCCAGCACAAGGTAGAGCCAGATATATGATGCTCTCATGGGGCAAGCTGCAGTGGCTGGGTGGGCCTCCAGGGGGAGTTATTGCTCCAATACTTGCCGGTAGTCTTGATGCTGGGGACTTCCTTTGGCTTGAATATAAGGTGGCACCGGCAAGCATGAGGGCGGGACCCTGAAGTCAGTCAGGGGCCATGTCAGCACTGGAGCGTTGCACCCTAGTGGAATTGGTGGCATAGGCTCCTCCCCCTCCTTTTATACCATCTCTCTCCACAGGGAGGGGTAGTGAGAGAAGGGGTGTGAGCGAGAATCTCTATCTGGAAGATTTCAATCAGGGACTGCTATGAAATAGACATGCTAATTCTGGTGCCAGTCATGTGGTTACGTGATCCCATAGGTGAGAATCACAGAGCCACTCGAGGAAGAACTTACTCTTTTTATTCCAGAAATATAAGGTATATCCCACACAAATGTGGCTCCCCCACGCCTGTAAAAAAAATATTTACAGAAGGAAAAAAATCATGAAACTGAGGTTTTCGAATGAGCGATTCCCACTGAGGAATGGATCCTGACACGTTTCTTATGTAAATAATATTTTTGTGAAAACAGACATAATTCTAACTCTACTTTAACACCACTTTAACATTTCTTATGCGTGTTGCACCAATACAGCCCTGCAACATGCACAAGAAATGTTTAAAGTGGTATTAAAGTGGAGTTAGCATTGTGTCTGTTGTGCCTCCTTCATGTTTTGTTTTCATCATTTTAAAATACATGTAAAAGCATGACTGGTACTGTGACACCAGATAGAAAACTACTGGTTTTGTGACAAGAAAAAAGGAATATTCAGTGGAATCAAAATCTGGAAAATTCAGAATGGGTATGATGAAATCATGCAATATATAATAAGCCTCTGAAACTCTTTTCTGCTCTCCCAGCCCTGGGCTTCCCCCAGCTCTGCTGCTGCCCCTTCAACTCCATTCCCCAGCTTCAGCGTTGCCCCCAACCTGCAGAGGAAGAGGATTGGGACTGAAAGACCAATGTAAAGTGTGTGGGCATAGAGGCTAAGTTAGAATAAAGCACAATATGTACGTCTTTACTGCTTACATGGCCTGCAAGTTAAGGGCAGCAGCCTTAACTTGCAATTTCCAAGACTTTTTAGAGCATGAGTAAATTTGCAAGAGCCTTAACTATCATTATAAGCCAGAGGTTTTTTGATTATTGAATTTCCTTCTTTTTAAAGAAGATTGCAATAAAGAAAAAGGTTGCAATATAGAAAATTCCTGCTAGTGCATTGGGAATGTTGAGCAGCAAACAGTAAAATCTGGAAAGACTCACAATTAACAACTTGGTTCAAATGATATCTTTTAATGGACCAACTCTTGATGGTGAAATAAATAAGCTGTCGGGCCACACAGAGCCCTTCCCCAGGCATGTAGCATAGCCAGTAGAAATATATGAACTGAGAAAATGTATCTCAGTTTATATTTACATTTATAGTTTCTATGTACGTTTGCTCAGTTTATATACTTCCGACTTGCTACATGCCTGAGGAAGGACCCCATGTGACCCAAATAAATAAAAATGTCTTTTTTTAATGGGAGCTCGGTCTTTATTTCCCACATCTTACGTGTTCTTAGGTGATGGCTTATCTTTCCTAGAGCTTATTCCATATAATTACCTCTTGTCCTTTGGATTTTTCTTTTAATATTGTCAATTCTTTTAATATTTCAAGTCACCATATACTGGGTGGTTTTAGACAAGCATCAGTTCCTACCCACCTCCCACCCATTATATATGTTGCAGGAAACCCATAGGGCACCACTAAAACCCTGCAACATGTATAGTGGGGTGGGGAGGTGCTTGTCTAAAATCACCCTCAGTCTGAACCCCATCCTTGCCTGCCTCTGGCTAGCTCTCCTGGGGAAGAAGTAAAAATTGGCTTTAATAAAGTTTCAGGACATAATAGAATTAATTCATGAAAAGTCCTTCCAACTAATCTCTTACAGTTTCAAATAGTTTTCACTGCTTGATTAGTATGTTCTCCCCCTTAGGCTTGTCATCGAGGAAATATCTTATTTAGAGTGCTGGACAAGTTGTGCTGACAGCCGGGAAATTAATTAACATAATTTTTAAAAGTATGGTTGTCCTTCTCTCCATCTAAATTAGTTGTATCTCAGCAAATCTCACAGCTAGGAAACTGCCTAGAGAAAACCAGTCAGCTCAAAGGGAAGCAAACTTCATGGATCCTGAATCCAAGTGACTTTTATTACATGTGCTCAACTTCATAAACTGTTCATTTTACAAGGATCAGCTACCAGAGTGAGCACAAATAGCAACAGGCACCAATCCATCAAGGGTCCTCACTTACCCTCTCACAAAGTCCTAGTTCCATCCAGCAGAGCTGGTGCCTTTCATCACAGTCCAACCCCCTTCAAAATCCTGAGAAAGAGAGATATGTACTTCTGTGGATTTTTCTTCTGGGGGAGTAGGGGTGTGTGTGAAATAAGTTAGGCAAAGATAAAATATCTCTGCTTATAACTCCACAAGTTATAAAACAGCCTAGGGGAAAAAAGATTCAAAGCTACTTCCACCCAGACCAACATTAAAACAAACCCAGCCAAGAGAGGAATTGCAATAAGGAAAAGACTGCAGCTGTGGATCAACTGCTGAGAGGAGCAGGGGTTGGAGTTCAAGGAGGATCAGGAAGCAGTGGAGTGTCTATAACATCTCTCTCTGCTATGGCTGACTAAAGAAAAAATCATCATAACAATAGCAAGGAGAAAATGGGGGAGGAGAGAAGGCAGGGAGAATGAGGGAGCCGGTGGAGAGTAGCAACAGCACAAACAGCAGCATGAGGTGGAGAGCCGGCCTGGGGGGCACCATGAGGTGAGTAGTGAGATTGCAGGGAGACCCTCTTCTCACCCAGAAGGGATGCCTGCTGGACTGTAGAAACCACTACAAGAAGGACCTACTGGGCCACTTCGGCTGTGTCACTGCCATTGAATTGTCCAACAATGGAGGCCATTGGCTTGTCTCACGTAATATCCCCCTTGCCTCCACCCATTTTTATTTCCCTTCCCACCCTCTAAATCAGCATCTCTCAGCTCATTGAGTCCCCATCAGGTGGGACGGCTTTAGTGGCATCTAGAGTCCTGAGAGCTAACCATTGCAAAGAAATACCATTTCCTAAAGAGCGAGCTAAAATGGTTAACAGGTTGCACATTTACTGCAGGCCCTCCCTAGACACACACGCACACACACTGCAGGTACTCACTCCATACACACACCATGCACACTCACTCCATACACACACCATGCACACACACACACACTACAGGCGCAGGCAAACAAGAATAATTTTATTCACTAGTCATAATAGGCAAAACCAAAAAATACAACTGTTCAGCATATAAAAACATCTGGTTACTTAAGTGACCTACACAACTGTATATTTTCCAGCAACAGACCATATATGCTTAAACAGCCAGTGCATTTGAATCTCTCGAACATCCTCCCCCATTTGGAAGATTATTCCAGTGCAGAAAGTGTCATTTGCACCATTATACATTTGTAATCAGTTAATTTCTTTGGCCATGATCCACAATCCACATACTCTGGAAGGCTTAAATAGAGTTAACTCTGGAATAAGTTGTTTGAGGATTGTGGCCTATGTTACCCATTTACCACTTTTGTTCTTCTCTTCGTCTTTGTTCTTGTCCTCATACAAGTTCTGAATTTATAATCTTATTTGTAATCTTAAAAATGTCCTTGTGATGTATTTACATTGTAGAAGAGCTTGTGCAAAGCACAAATTAGTGCAAACTGATTTCTGGGTACATCTAAACATCATATTATTCAGAACATATTTTTCAGCAGACTGTATTTGTTTTTGAACTCTAACAAGTTATATATTTATGAAAATTAATACAAAAGCAATCTCCCCTAGACCTGTACAATGTGTCAGAAACAGTTGGTAACGTATTTGAGCTACTTATAATACTGAAACTGTATCAAGCAATATGACAAACTTAGACCACACAAGAAAAATTGTTTCAAAATGTTTTGAGAATTACAAGTCTGACAGCAGGCCATATAGTAACTTGGCTGAGGCTGCTTTTCCACATGACAAAAATGGGTTCTTATAAGTGCTCGAGATAATACGAGATGTTAAATGCTGGAATTTTGTAATGTGTAAACGAAAGCACTATTCCCTTTTTATGCAGGGAGATCTCACAGCCTTGTAAGACCCACCAGATGTGACTCTTACAGGGTTGCAAGATCTTCTTGCATAAAAGGGGAATAGTGGATTCACACATTGCAAAACTCCAGCATTTATAACACCCGGTATTATCTCAAGCACTTATAAGTACCCATTTTGTCACGTGTAAAAGCAGTCTGAGATTGCTTCTTAAACAGAGTAGCCTTTGAGACACTGAAAACATCTGGCTTCACATTGGTAAGGTTTAAAAAAAACAACCACTCACTTTTGTTAGTGTATATAAAACACATTTACCTCATAATTTTTCTTTTAAACGCTACAGTACATAGACAAAATCTAAAGTAGTGCAAGTATTAATTTCTCATTGCTTGCAAACATGTTTTTATCCAGGTTTACTGGTAACAGGAAAACTGGCATTTAAATCTATTTTCTGCAGCATAATGTTCAAAGCTACCTTTCCAAATAGGCAAAACCTAGCATAGTTAATATACTGCCACAATGGGGTGGATGGCTGTGTTCCTTGGGTACAAAGCTGTTTTCATTTGGCAATTAAGGCCAAGAAAAATGCAGCTTTATGAAGCTCACGCAAATTCACAAATTCTCATAAAAATCTCTGTTTTAACAGAGATCAAGGAAGCAGAAAAAATACACTGCCCAAAAGCAAACCTAAGTGTTAAATTTGGTGTTTGACTTTCTAAAAGTCTAAGGTGTTCTGAAATGGGGTTTTAATTCAAGCTAAGCACTATTAAGATCTGCTGTCTTTAGTCTCCATGATGCTACTACTTTGGTCTGATCCTCAAAAGTTAATGTTTAATTATGCAAACAAGACATTTTAGGAACAAAGTTACATCTGACAACTCTTCTTTTTTCTTTTTCTTTTTCTTTTTTTAAAGGAAGCTGCCTTTTTGTTTCCCAGACAAATAGAGGGCAAGTGTCACCAAACACCAAAATATCTACATATAGTTTATTTTCCAATAAGCTTTCTTAGAATGGCAACACTGACATGATCAGAAGGACAAAATTAATTCCTTTCACATATTGCTGTGGCATCAGCCATAATCTCATTTTGTATGATTCTGAAGGTCAAAATTAGTAGTGCCTTGCACTGCCTTTGTAATTTAACATGGACTACTTAAAAATAAGTTACTTTTTAAATGCAATTGGGGAAAATGGACTAAAATAACAAAACCTGAGTTTTATGTAATTATTGTATTTAATTTCAATATAACCACCCTGGGGAAAGAACTACAGATGCAGCTCCAGTAATTTTTAATTTAGCTACTTTGCCTGTTTAGTTCTAATATCAGTGCATATGAAACTATACTTCTCTGACTTACAAGAAAATCTCAGTTCAAGGACACTGAAACAGCTTACTCTTCTTCCCCGCTAAGGCTGTTTTTACATGGATACCCCCTCCCCAAGCCCCTGTTGGGTATGTGGGCAGGTGTGTGGTGGGGGGCTTCTTTGTAAACACCATGGCAGTGGGTGTGGGGATGGGTGTGCATCTGTGAAGACAGCACGGGTGATGGGTGGGGGTGCGTGTGCGCACCCACGCAACACCCACCTCAACCCATCTCCCACCCACAGAGCAATGGGCTCCAATGCCTGATGCTCCATGGGTGGAGATGGGTGGAGGTGGGTAGAGATGGGTGTGCGCCCATGGGAATTGTGGTGTGTGGGGGGATGGGTGTGCGACCACAGTGGGCGCACACCCACTTCCTCCCACCGCAGTTCCCATGGGCGCACACCCATCTCCCACCCACTGCAGTCCATTTAAAAAGGTTCTAAGTTGGAAGTGAGTATAAGCTAAGATGCCTGACAATGTGCACAGAATTCCAAGACCCTGATTAATAGACAGTGGATCCTTAAAAAGCAGGTACCCTCCCAGCAGAGTGATGCATAACTTGAAGTGTCCAAACATATTGTATGATTTCCAATGATCCAGTAAATGGACAAATTCACCATAAAGGCTGTTACTCCATAAAGAAGTACCATTAGCACAGCAGAAAGTGTCCAGGGTTCAAATATTCCTCCACCAAATATTGGCACAAAGAAGGGCACGATACACAACAAAATGGCAGAGGACATTGGTGCTTGATACTACAGCAGCTGCATAAAGTTTACCTGAAACTCATGCTGCTTGGCTCCTACCCACACTTGATAATTGACTGTTTGTGTTGTTCACCGCCCCAATCCACCAGTGTGCAGGAGGGTGCGGGATATACATATTTGTAATAATATTAATAATTATTTTGTAATAATAATAATAAATAATAATAAATTGATGTAACTACAACACCAGGGGCAGCAAATACCATTCCAAGGAAGTTAAACTTCACATCATAATAGAAATTTTGGAATACACCTAAGGTGATGGAAATCAGCAGGCCAGCTGTCAGGCACCCCTGTTCCTGCAACCAGCCCATGCAGTTTTAAACCATTTTCAAAAGAAGTGGGGCTTCAATAAGGTTTTACACACCACAGAGACCATGGTGTATCTGCAAGGCATTCCAAAGCAAAAATAATCCATATCAGTGCTGGTTGATGGGCAGCACGCAGTATGAAAATTGAATTTAAAAAGCTCCAATTAATCAGAAGTTCTCTGGAAGCACTAAATGGTGATCCAATAAGTTTCTTGTGATCTTAATTTGCACATTCATGAATCCGTATTTCTCTAGCAACTGCTTGTACTCTGAGACACTTCTCTGCTTGTCTTCAGTCATACTGAGGGACTGAAGTACTGCTCTAGGAGGGCTTGTCTTCTCTTTGTCAAGCACAACTTCTGCCACTAGCAACGCATTTCCTGGCTTGGTACCAGCTGATATTTTGCTTAATAATATGTGAAAACCTTTCATCAGGCCAGTTATGCAGAACTTGTGAAAGAATATAAAGTTCTGCTTCTGGAAGATGGTCTTGGAAGAAATCACCTGGTGTTCATTGTCCTGTAGGTTGAAAACAGGAGACCTTTGCGATGACATCTGGAAGGTCAAACAGTTACTTTTAGGTTGGGGTATATTTTTACTAGCTCATGGGCCAAAGCTTGAGTGCAGCCTCCCAAATCAGATGCTGATCTAAATTGGGAAAGATCAAAAGCTGTTGCCATGTCTCTTGTTGTCAACTTGGCAAGGCTGTGCATAGCCCTCATAAAATACTGCTTTACTTCCATACTGCAATAAAAGGAGTCCTGGAACAAATCTTTTGGATTTTTTTCCAAATGCTCCATGGCTCTGCGTAGTCCCATCTTTGAAAGAAGACTCAGGGTGCATAAACAGGGACCAAAGATGGTCATTATAATGCATAATGTAGTTGTGAAGTGAATAGTCACTGTCTGATACCAGATATAAATTTGCCAAATCTGTATTGCTGTAACCTTGAGGACTTTTTCCCAACAGCTCCAGTGCAGGACAGGCATCAAGCGGTCTCCCTGTTCCACACACAGAGGCATTTACTTTATTTACAACAGCCAAAGTCTGCAGGGTGACTTTATCTTTCAGAAGATCAAATACTTTCAGCTTAGAAGCCATAGACAAAGCTTTTGATGCTCTAAAGCCGTTCATAAGTTCTACAATTCTAGATAGGAATTTAGCTGGGATTTTCACCACTCCATTCTGACTTTCCACAGGCACTGTACAATTGTGGCTGATGCTCACATTATTTCCCAAGCTGGGAACAGCTGCTGAATGGAGCTTCCTGCTGCTGTCTGGTTTCTTAGTGCCTTTATGCTGCAAGTGATTTGCAGAGTCACTCTCCCCATCACTTAGGTCCTCAAAAGTCCTAAGACTTTGAGGTTCTCAAAAGTCCCCACAGAAGGGATGGAGTCATGCTTTATGTGATGTATAGTATTTTGGGGAGGTGGAGGATATAATTCTGCAAGCTTCTGCAGAAGTGATTGGGGAAACCCCAAAACATTCAAGAAATATCCATGAACATATTCAACTAGCATCCCCCCCAAGAGTCTGGATTCCATAGCCACCAGCTTTATCCATTGGTTCTCCACTATGAATATATTCCCATAACAGCTCCTCAGACAGTTCAGAAAATTTAACTTTGGTCTCTTCATTGGGTATTTTCAGATGTTACATGATCACAGTCAACCACAGTGAATCCCCACATGGTGATCGCGATCACGGAACATCTGTTGGGGGGAATGGAAGTTCCCCCCCAGATGTTCACTCCCATGAATCATGGGGGGGAATCACATTCACCACGTGAATGGCGGTCCCAGTGGGACCGGCGCCATTTGCGTGGTGAATGTGATTCCCCCCCCGTGATGAAGGGTACTGTAAAGTCTGTCCCCAGACCACGGCCGGGAGTCTGCGATGGGATTCCGGCCCGTGGTCAATGCAGGTGGGCATTGCGGACGCATTGGTCGTGGCTCCCGCCCGTCTGCTGGAAAATGGGCGGCCGGGGCAACATGGGGGGGCGGGGCTGTGCGGCCGCATGTTGCACCACGCAGCCACACCCCCTGAATTCCCTGCTGGGATCGGCCACCGCGTCTGCTGGCCCATTACACGGTGGCCCCGGCGAGGAATCACAGGGGTGATTCCGTGCCGGGGCCAATCGGCCCCGTCACGTCTGAAAATACCCGTAGAAATCAGTGACATCAGTCTCTAGATGGCTTGCTGCTGCAATGAATAATAGACACTCCTGTGAGGACATTGTGAACCTTCCCACTTAATTTGGACGCATGTTATATGCATCTTGCTTGTCATCTGGTTTCTCCAAAATCTGATCTTCCACAGTCACAATAGTGTCTGCTCCTATAATGATATCTGTTGTTCTAGGGTGGTTTAGATGCAGTCTCTTTGCCACTTAGAGAGCCTTTTGTTTTCCTGTACCCATGCTCCTGGCCGCCACCGCTCCCAGTTTCTCCTCACTCAGCAGAACCGTTGGGTGGGCCAGCAAATGCTGAACAGGTGGCCCGCCCACAGCCAGAGCACTCAGGCAGGCAGGAGCAGCAGCCACTACCTCCTTCTCCTGCCCACCACCTGCAGGCACTCATTACACACACACTACAGGCATGCACTACACACCACACACTCTGCAGCCCTGCCTCTCACTGTGCCTCCCCTTCCTTGCTCTCCGATCAGCACCCTGGCTGCTTACCTGTTGCTCTGCTTCCCCCAGCTGCCATTGCTGATGCCACTAATACTACTGGTACATTTCAAAGGCCCCTGTGTCTGAGGCCCCCGCACAAGCGCTTCTGGGACCTGAGTCATGTTTTCTAACTGGCATGCTAGGTCAACACTACCCAGCATGCCAGAGTAAGAAACATGGGCTTGGCCACAGCAAGGAAGCTGCGTGGGGCCCCTGGCGTGGGACCTTTGATTTGAAATATACCAGTAACAGTACCACCAGCAGCGACAGCACCGGTAAGTGGAGCAACTGGTAAGCGGCTAGGGCGCTGACCAGGGAGCGAGGAAGGGGAGACACCACGAGAAGCGGAGCAGCCCTCTATCTTTTTTAAAGTTCTAGCAGGTGGCAATCTTGGAGGGGGGGGAAGGCAGGAACAAGGAGCAGCATTGAGGGGGAGGGGGCAGGGCCGACAGGGCGGTTGTCCTCCCCAACACCCCAAAACCTCCAGGCAAAATTGTCCTGAGCCCCATGGAAGATCAGAATGAAGAGAGAGGAGAAACTCCCCTGCCTCCCCACTGCGCATCTGCACAGTTGCTTAGCTCTCTCTCTGGTAGCCCTCCCATACTCTAAAGTGGAGGTTTAAAAGTTTATAACTTTAACACTACTCTCCGTTTTAAAAAAATAACTACCCAAAGGCAGCCCTGGGTGACAGTCTTGAATTTTCTAAAGCCTAGTCAATTTCAAAGTCAGGCTTTTAAAACCCCGAAGGCTGTTCAGTGTGAAACAATCGGGGGGGGAGGGGGAGGGAATAAACTGTACCCCAGTCTGCAATTCCTAAACAGCTGTATCCCACTCATTTTTTGACATATCTGGATGAACTTTTCATAGTTTCAGCCTCTCCCCTACGAAACCCTCTGTGCAAAATATTGAAATGATAGAATAAATATTCTTTATGTTATAAGCAATAGAATGTTCAAGCATTTTAATGGAAGTTGCTACTCATCTAACGTGCCTGAAAACTGCTAACGTGCCTGGATAATCTCATGTTTCAGGACTAAACTAATTTCCAATTGGCAGGTATTAGAAGCAGACCTTCATGGAAACAAATTATTCCACATATCCTTAGTGCCTTAGTTACACCTCCTGTTAAACACTGGGGTTAGGGGGGTTAGTTTTGACCAATGCCAAAAACAAAACACTAGAAAAGATGGACCATTGATCTGACTAAGTGCACTATTGCATTTCCCTGCTCCTGTGTCCTTTCATGAATATGGTCCACACACTTGGGCTTTGGCAAATGGAGAGGGATTGTCTTTGTTACAAGAGAGACTAATTGCCAGATGATGAAATATAAAGTGATAGTCATCACCCACATGGGTTCATTAAAAACCACAGGACCCTTTCTGCAAGAATAGCTACTTTTTCAATAATTTTTCAGAAGCATATAAAATAAGGGATACTGCTACAAAAGAAAACCCTGGGAATTCAATGACAAAGAATACAATGCTCAAAAAACCACGCTCCACAGCATGTGGTGGTCGTTAGCTTGGAGGTTTTTTAAAAAGCTGAGTTTTTTTTAGATGTGCTTTGAAAGAGGAGAAGAAAAGAAGGGAGACTTTTGATTTTAAAGGGAGGCTCATGGGCATGATATGGGAAAGAACTGTGGTCGTATTGTTGATGGAAATGGACAAACCAAATGGTTTTGCCAAATGGGTTTGACAAGTGTGCTTCTGTCAGACCCTGCAGGATTTTGAGTGCTCTGGACTTGAACCTGCACAGCACTTAAGCACATGCTTCACCTCAATCACAGGAGAACTCCTATTGCAGCCAACACTGAACTGCTTACAGTGATAGTAATGATTGTTTTTTTCAAGAGAATGAAAAAGAAAAACAGAACTGAAAGGGCAGAATTCCTCCAAAGGGAAACAGCCAGAAAACAGGAGAGTTTTCTGGCTTCTGCACTTAATATCATTCCTGTCCCAAACCTCTCTGTGATACCGTATATTTGTAAACAATTGTACATTAGGATATTATTAATCTGCTTTTCTATCTGATAGAAATAATCTCCAACTTTAGTCAAAAGTATGCTAAAGACTTAGTTCTGTCACAGCATTTGGAAGTCTACTATTGTTAAACATACAAAGTAGTCAAGCACTAATTTCTTGAATTTTCCAAAACAAAAAAACTTTACAGTTTAAAAATCTGTTAAAGGCAGAACCATTTCCAAAATAAAAAACTTTTCTCTTCAAAAACATTTCACAAAATACTTTTTCCCCTAACATAGGGCATTTTCACACAATGCACATCCCACCCACTACCCACTATACATGTTACAGGACACCCATAGGGCAACACTGCAGCCCTGCAACATGTATAATGGGTGGGTGGAGAGTGTATTGTGTGAAAATGCCCTTAAACTCCAAAAAACATGAAAATTATTTACAATTTCAATTAAAAAAATTTTTAAATATACATTACAACAAAAATTAAATGCCAAAAAGCATGGGAATTAATTATACTTTTTAAATCTATACTCAAGGACCCAGTAACAGAACATATGTACTTAATTTATTACCATACATACTCTTATTACTTACCACTAACTAAACTATGGGCATTTTCACACAACACACTCTCCACCCACTACCCACCCACCAACCACCCACTATACATGTTGCAGGGCTGCAGTGTTGCGCTATGGGTGCCCTGTAACATGTATAGTGGGTGGGTAGAGGGTGGAGAGTGTCTTGTGTGAGAAATTTGAGAATGCCCTTTGACATTATTTCTTGACAGGTCATCTATTTCTTATCTTTAGTTGTCTACAAAAAAAATTGTCAAACTGCCTTAACTCTGTCCTGTTCCACAGAATTACATTATATACAACAGATTGTATAAAGTTGTCTCTACTAACAGTGTCAACATTTCACTGTATATAGTGTATACAGTTTCTATATATGTAAAGGACAAGGTTAAGGCAGTTTGAAATAAATGACCTGTCAAGAAATAATGTCATAGTTTAGTTAGTGGTAAATAGTGATAAGAGTAAATAAGTATGGTAATAAATTAAGTACATGTGTTCTGTTAATGTCAATGGTACATTATGCAATTTAGATTAAAAAGTATAAATAATTTCCATGCTTTTTGTCATTTAATTTTTGTTGTAATTTATGTTTTTAAATGTTTTTTGAATTGCAATTGTAAATAAGTTTCATGTTTTTTGGTGTTAAGTTTTTTGTTTTGGAAAATTTTCAAGTTTTGTGTGATGTGATTAATATAGTAATGAGAATGTGAAAAGGTATCATATGTGTCAGTTATATGATATTTTCACATGTGGATATTCAGTACGGAAGAGAAAAACAGAAGCATAAAAGTCATATGCCTTGCAGCAAATTCCTGTAGCTATTTCCCAGATGACTAACTACAGTCCAAAGTTGGGGTGGGAAGACAGATCCTTCTGTCATGTAAAAACAGGACAAATAGATGGAGGCTACTTCATTAATTTTAGTCCCCGAAGACTTCTGCTGAGAAGAGGCCACTGGGGCTGGGGAGGAGGAGAATAAGAAGAGAACATTAACCTGCACACCAAACATGGGCGTGCAGATGGGGCAGATCTGGATCTGCCCCATGGATCCATTCCTGACTGTCAAGTACTGAAACAGTGAGCTTGGGGGAAGGCAGCAGGCACAAGGACAGGGGATGGATCCATGGCATAGATCCATGATCTGAACCCTTCCCTCTGTCCTGTCCCTTAAGAGCCTCCATCTCCAGCCCCTGTGTCCCATGGAGCCTGTACTAGCTTTCAAGTGGTCCGTGAGAGGGAAGAGGGTTCCCCAGGAGCGGGACTAAGATTTCCCAAGTGGTGATGCTTCCAGGGCTGCCCGGGGAGACTCTGGCATGCAGCCAGACGAATCTCTCCACTGGGAGTCTCCTCCTGATCCTCTGCCTAAATAGCATCTTCACAAATGTTTTTCTAATCAGCACATTCATATGAATGTAGCTGTTGCTTACATCAAATTTATGTGAAGTAGAGAAATATTGAGTCAATGGAGCTGAAAAAAGCCTTTGAGGATTGTGCAATAAATCATATTTAGCAAACTATTCATGTAACTCGACCAGGGATCTATGGTGCAAATTATGAACACTTTATAAATTACCTAAATGCATAATCATCATCACAGCTCTAAAAGAACCTACATGGCACATTGGTTTATTAATTAACGGTATATTTGCAAAAGTATTCCAAGTCACCTATTGACTGATGTACTGTCCTACAAAAATCAAGATTTTTTTTTTGCTAGATTTCTACCCTAAATTAGTGTAGACACTAAAGTTTTCCAACTACAAACTGACTTGACCTTTTTCACTATAGAGAAAACTGTTTTGTCTATTTATTTTTAAAAAAAAATATTTGCACCTCATGTTATTAACCTTTTACATCTGTATCAGGGAACAGATAAGAATGTGAAAATATTGTGAAAAACTTGACTTCTCTCACACCACTCACTCTCATTCTCTTGCACACACACACACACCACTATCTCATTTTCACTCTCTCTTCACATTCTCTCTCTCTCTCTCTCTCACACACACACACACACACACACTTTTTTCTTATACACATCTAGATGTGTATAAGAGGCTCGTCTGTTGACGGGCCAGTCTGATTCCGCCGGGGAATCATTTGGGTGATTCCGTGACGGGACCAATAGGGCCCCCGTCACGCCTGAATTCACCCTAGGACACTCATAATGCTAGAAGAGATATATGATGGTCTAGCAGCCCCCACAGCAAGCACTCAACCCTGCTTCTTGGTTAGTGTGGTAAAACCCTGCCAGAGGCATCCTGGGAAGAGTAGTTCCTGCTTCCTCCCTCTAACCATCAGCTTATGAGGAGAGGGGAACTACAGGCCCCGAGGACAAAGGGAGATTCAGACAGAGCCTTTTAGGACCAGAACAGCTTGTAATAATCCCCTTAGTGGCGCAACTTCAACCATGATAGTCAGTAATATGAGCCAAGAAATTGTAAATGCTAAAGCTGTAACTGTTCTCCATGCTTCCTCCTTTTCTGGCAGTCTTACAAGTGACAGAAGGTGTGAAAGTAGATGCTCTGCCCTTAACTGATCAGGAGAGGAGAGGGGAGCTACGCATGAGAATGGTTTGCACTGGGAAGCGTTGACTGTCAACCTGTCCCCCATCTTCCCACATGGGATGCAAAGGCTAGGGTGGGTGGGACAGAGATCCAGGTGTTATGTGACTTGAGAAGGCTCAGGGAAATCTAGCAGCTGTTCTCATAGCACAAAGTAACGCCTGCTGAGTCTTTCCCAGCTTCTCCTAACTTTTCCAGCTGCAGAAGCCCTGAGTCTTCTTTCTGGGAGTCCTGCAGCTTCTCAGAGTCACAAAAAGACACTATGGAGAGGAAATCAGAAAGTGCTTTGCTGGCTGGGACTACATTGCTCTGTGATCATAATTACTGGGTGTTTTCAGACATGACGGGGCGGCTTCGCCCCGTCCCGAAAACAACCCAGAGATTCCCCACCGGGATCACCCAGGCATGGCAAACAGACGTGCTGGGGATCCTGGCGGGGAATCAGGGAGGGGGCGGGGCCGCACGGCACAATGTGCAGCCGCATGGCCCCACCCCGTCCACACTCCCTCGCCACCTGCCCTCTGGGGAGACAGGCGGGCGGCGAGGCCAATGACGCCGCAGCGTCGGGCCGGTTTGACCACGGCCTGGAATCCTGCCGGGGATTCCGGGCTGTGATCACTGGCCAGATGTTACTCTTTTTTTGTTCTGGCCAGGAATCACTTTCACCACACTTCTGGTGATTTTCGTGCCAGGAGCCCTGGAAGCGTGGTTGAAATTGACCCCATGTGGGCATTCAGCGTAGCGAACATCTGGCGGCCACTGAACAGACGTGCAAGGCACTGTGACCACATGTAGGTATTCAGCGTGGTTCACTGTGATCTCGTCACATCTGAAAATACCCATTGATGGAGGATGGATCGGGTGTGGGGAGAGGAATCTTCCTGTCCTTTAAACCTCTTGTTTATCCCAAAGCACCTGGAGACAGTGGGTATTTTCAGACATTACAGGCCTCCCTCTTACCACAGTCAATCCCCTGTGGTGGAGGAGAGGCCCGTAATGTCTAATGGGGTTTCCACCAGACGTTCACCCCAGTGAACCTCTGGCGGGAATCAGATTAACCATGATTCTGGAGGTGAGGCCGGCAACCATGCCAGCCTCTGTGCCTGCCCGTCTCCTTGAGGGCGGGCACCTGGGGGAGCATGGGGGGCGGTGCTGTGCAGCCGTACATCGCACCACACAGCCCCGCTCCCTTCCCAATCCATGTCTAAAGGACGGATGGCCTGATTCCAGACCGGGATCCGAAACGGATCCCGGGCTGTGGTAAAAGGGAGGCCCGTCACGTCTGAAAATACCCAGTGACTGGAGGATGCAAGGGAGGGGTAGTGTTGACTGTTCCCCTCCTGACTATCATTAGCTCCCCTTTCAGTGGCACTGCAGGGGGGTTGAACTGGGGAAGAGATCCCAGGGTAGCTTCTAGTTCAACAATGTAGCTCTATATGTAGCTCTATATCAACAATGTAGCTCTAAGCCAGCTCTATATGATAGAAAATTGACACTCACTTTAGCCCTGGAATTTGAAAACAGGCATCAGGATTGCAGGGCTGTTTCAGGTGCTGGAGACATGTTTCTCTCAACTTTGATTGTTGTGTTTTTGGGTAGGTTTGGTAAAGTTTGGGAAACTCCCTCTGTTGTGGAACACAAGTCTCCAAAGCCTGAAGCAGCCCTGAAATCCTGATGCTTGGTTTCTAATTCCAGGGCTGAAGTGAGTGTCAGCTTATCATCACAGAGTTGATAGAAACCACATTTCAGAGAGCTCAAGGAACAAATGTCAGGGAAGAGTAAAGGAGGCCTGAAAGGCTCCCCCCACCCCCGTTCCCTTATTACTGTCTTTGAAGGATCTGGCAGCTGCTCAGAATGAGCCACAAAAACACATCTCAGTTAATCACCGTGGAGGGGAAAGAAGAGACAAGTCCAAGCTACTGGCAAAGGGGTAACTTGGTTCGCCTATGCTGTGGAGGGGCAACAGGAATGGAGAAGTGCTGTGGGACAGAAGCGGCTGGTGGAGCTGTTTGAAATATACAAGACCAGACACCCCCTCCCAACCCCAAAGCACCCCTCTCGATCACTGACCTGCCTCCCCACATTTGCTGCCAGGGCAGCTTCCGGCTCGCTTACCTACTGCAGACAAGCCAGGAGGCAGCTGTCAGTAAACATGGCAACTGCTCTACTGCAATAACAATAACAATAAAACAATGCTCCAAACTATGCAAAAAATGCTAAAAAGGAAACAATGTTTTAATCAGAGTAGTATTCAAGGTAGAAAACAATCTATTTAGAGTGCTTACAACCATAAACTTCCATCCAGTAAACTGGTTAAATAATAATTCAGGATAATCTGATCCAGAAAAGCAGTGTCCCTAGTTCATTACTGAGAAAAATCTAATACAAAGATAAATTCAATAGCCAAATTACAAAGATAAATTCAATGTCCAAATCTGGTCCAAAAGATTCAAAGTCCAACGTTTCGCCAATACAAAGTTTCTTTGGGGATTTTCAATATCTTTTACCATTTCTGTCACAGGCAAATCACTTAATTTGCCTGTTCAAGAGAATAAACAATGTAGTTAGAACAGAAACAGGATACAAAATGTTTCTTACCCATATCCAAAACTGGGTATGTGATATAAATACTGCCATGCTCCACCATACTAACTACGATAGCTCAAACAATATAACACACCATAGTGGTCTTTCTAATTGGATTACTTAGCAGCTGGAGGGTTCCTCTAAAGGAGGTGACTTATTACCATAGCCAGTATCCCCAGCCTAAATAATTTAAACTGTGCTATATAAATACCTTTTATTTCTTTTTCTTTTTGAATGCTCAACTCTGTCGCAGGCACCAGTCTTAACCACCCCCGAGGACCTGTTTCTTTGCTATGATTTATAAAGATAAAGATAATACTCATAAGGTTGTCCTTAATTCCTCTATCTCAGTTATCTTGATTTTTACTATTATCACTCACCTTCGTATTCTCAGATTTTTGGTCACACAGGGACTGCCTCACCTTTGTGTTCTTACTTCTACCGGCAGGCAAATTGAAAGTTACAATATGCAGGTGCTCAGCCAAATTACTTCCTCCTTTTTAGACATATGGACCCGATCACACGATATACTATAGCCAATTGCTTAACCTGTTTTTCACTCCTCTCTACTCCCCAAGTTTGGATACATAACCACTCCAACTGCTGCCAATTCAATTTTACAATCATTATTCATTATTCATTTAACCAGTTACTCCCCAAGTTTAAATCCCAATATATTCGCAATGATATCTCCTTCCTTGTAACTCTTTGTACCCATGGCAAAACTCTTTCAAAATTTGAATTTGAATTCAGTATAGCATTTAAGTCTAAGTGCCAATATATTCATTGTACCAAAATGGTAACTTTATTGAATGAGCAAAATTTGCTATCTCAAAACAAGATAAAACAGCATAAAAGAAATTATAACAAAATTATGGCCAGGGCCACAAAAGGCCTCAAGGTTCACTCATGTAATAAAAAAATGATATACAAATCATAAAACCTAAAATTTAATTTTAATTTACATAGCAGCAATCATATCCTCAGGCATTAAACTCCTTTCTTTCTCTACTAACAGAAGAAACATTGCTAAGAGCTTTATTTGAGAGACATCTGACAAAGTAAGGAGTAACGCAAATTTTTTTACTCCATCTAAATTCGCATTGGGAAAGATGGGGTCTATCCACATGTCTCTAAGGACTGCATAAGCGGGGCATTCTATGGTCACATGATGCAAAGTCTCTACTGTATCCAAGCAGTGTCTTCAAACCCTTTCTTGCCTAGGGATGGCATATCTTCTTCCTATCACTTCTGCTGTTTCAAACAAATTGAAACAAAATAAAGTAATAAATCATCTTAATCGTCTTAATATTACTCTATTTCTCCTGAGGAAATAAAGTAATAAATTGTCTTAATCTGTTACTGTTCTCCCCAACTCCCTTCTCTTTCGAAAATCCTGGTCCTGCCTGTGGTTTCTCAAAAAATAACCCTCTCTAGAGGGAATTCCTGATTCTGAATAATCAGAAGAAATGGCTGACTCAGAGCTACCTGTTGAAGAAAGATATAATAGACTACATACAACACTTGTCCTAAAAGATTGAAAGAAATAATCACAAAGAATTGGAATATTGTTAACCACGTTGAGGAATGTGAAGTACCTCCTTTATTTGCCTATAAAAGATTGAAAAATTTAAGTAACTTCTTAGTAAGAGCTAGGGACCCAAGGCTAGCGTTAAGGACAATAGATAAAAAGACCATCTTGGGAAATTACCGCTGTGGCCAATACATAAACTGTCCCTATAGCCTCAGAATAAAAAGCTTTGAGGATCTTGCTGAGAAGAATTATGCGATTAAAGATTTCATAAACTGTAGTACTGTTGGAATGGTGTATGCAATAAAATGTCCATGCAAAAAGTTGTACATAGGAAAGACTACTAGGAGTTTAAAAATTAGAATAACAGAACATTTCAGTAAATTAAAAAATCATACTCAGGCAGCACCAATGGTGGAACACTATAATTTATTACACAAAGATGACAATACTTTTTCATTTTGGGCCATTGAAAAAATAAGCCTCCCAATAAACCCAAAGGTTTTGGCAGAACGGGAGAGCTTCTGGATTGTTACTCTGGATACAATAAGCCCCAGAGGTTTGAATGATATTAGATTCCATCATGTGAAGATGAGATGTCATCTAAGGGTATTTTCAGATGTTATGAGATCACATTCAACCACAGTGAACCACGGTCAATCCCGCGGTGGAGCCAAAATACCCTGAACGTCTGTTCAGTGGCCGCCAGATGTTCACCACAGTCAATACCCACATGGGGTCGAAATCAACCATGCTTCCAGACCTCCGGCCCGGACCATCTCTGAAAGTGTGATCAAAGAGATTCCCAGCGGGAAACAAAAAAAAGTAACGTATGGACGGCAATCACTGGCCGGAATCAAGTAAAATGATTCCCAGCCGGGGACAAAGCACGCAGCGTCACTGCCAGGTAAAAAGCAACGACACAGGTGGCAGAGGGAGATTTAAAGGGCACACAGCAACAGGGGGACATGGCAGGATTTATTATTATTTATTATTATTATTATTATTATAAACATTTATATAGCGCCAGCCATGTGCCTGGCGCTGTACAGAACATAGAAATAGACGCGGTCCCTGCCTGTGGCTTACAATCTAAAAGACAAGGAGGGGGAGACAGGGAGAGGGGACAGTGGGAGAGACAGGGGAGAAGACAAACAAACATTCAGGCGGATGCGAAGTCTCAGGTGCGTGTGCTTGGCTTGGTTACAATCAGGTTGGTTGCAGCAGTCTGCAGAGGAGGGCAGACAGTAAGTATATGGGGAACGACTAGCAGGCATTGGGAAAGGAGGCAAGGAAAAGGTGGGTTTTGAGGAGGGATTTGAAGTAGCGGAGGGAGGGGACAAGGCAGATGTGGGTAGGGAGGGAGTTCCAGGCATGGGGGGCAGCGAGGGAGAAGGGTCGAAGGCGGTTAGGTGAGCAGGAGAAACAAGGGAGAGTGAGGGAGGGGACAGTGGAAGAGTGGAGGGTGCATGCAGGAGTGCGTAGGGAGATTAGGTCCAAGAGGTAAGGGGGAGCTTGGTTGTGCAGTGTTTTGAATGTGAAAACCAGGACTTTAAACAGGATACATTCAGGAATGGGGAGCCAGTGAAGAGAGAAGAGGAGAGGCTTCACATGGTCAAAGCGACAGGCAGAGTGAATGACCTTGGCAGCAGAGTTTTGGATTGCGATAAGGGGGACAGATGAGAGCGAGGGAGGCCAGCGAGGAGGAGGTTGCAGTAATCGAGAAAAGAGATAACCATGGCATGAACAAGGGTTTGGACCGAGGAGATAGAGAGAGTATGTCAACTGTGTGCCTGTTGACATACTCCATGGCCTCCCCAGTGGAGGGGCAGAGGATCTCTATGTGGGTGCCGTCCACAGCTCCCATGCAGTTGGGAAACCCTCCAACCACAAAGCCAGACATCATGGCCTCCTGGTCTACCAGCTGGATCACTCAGTCCAGGAGCACGCCCTCCACAGTCTCACATACATCCAGGAGAATACAGGCAATGGTGCTCACCCCAACACTGAAGTGCTGGGAGACTGACCGGCAGGAGTCAGGCATTGCGAGGGCCCAGACCCCGATAGCCACCCGCTGGACCATGGGGATGGGGGTCCTCATGGGGGTGTGCTGCCGCTCCAGCCAGAACATCAGCAGCTCTGCAAGGCACAGTAGGGTGAGCTTGTCCATCCAAAAGTGTGCCCTCCCGGCGGCCTTGTCCCATTGAGACAACGCCTGTGACCACCACCCCTGCGCCCGCTCTGTGACCAATACCCACTGGACAATGGGCATAGCGAGCACGGCAGCATGCCACATGGTCTCCCTCCACCATTGGAGGCACCCAGCTGCCTCGTGGAGCACTGTGGCCCTGTTCCGGCCACGGATCAGGGCCTGCCGGTCCATCCCAGACACCCATTGAGCCCTGAGCCGGGCCAAGGAGCGCCTGGGCCATGGTGGGATCCCTGGG
The DNA here is from genome assembly GCA_003113815.1 of Sphenodon punctatus. Classification (NCBI taxonomy): domain Eukaryota; kingdom Metazoa; phylum Chordata; class Lepidosauria; order Sphenodontia; family Sphenodontidae; genus Sphenodon; species Sphenodon punctatus. The sequence continues at coordinate 3,087,885 of QEPC01014935.1, forward strand.
CCCTTTCAGTACTCCAGGCCAAGTTAAACCACAGGCGGATGCCCAGGTGCAACTCTGCGGTCAGGATGCGCAGCTGCTTGGTGTGCGAATGGTACCACTTGGCACAGAGGGCTAGGTGCAACCTGCAGGCACCCATCCTGTCTCGCTGCATGGTGCCTTCTGCCCCGGTTGGGGTGCAGCTGGCCCCGTTATAGCCTGGGACACATGGTGCCCCGCTCCCAGGTCATGACCCGATGACCAGGCGGGGGCACCCGTGTAGCCCCGGGGCGGCCCCCTCCCAGCTGGGCTGGCCACCTACAGCAGGGCAGGCAGGCGGGGTGCCAGGGCTGTCTGATTCAGCACACCTGCTATCCCTGCATGGGGCCTTGTGCATGGACCAGCGTGCGCCTGGACATGCTGGCAGCAGCTGCACTCCTTCTGTCATCACCTCCCACCCCTCTATACTGGCAACATTGTGTCCTTGCCGGCCTGATTAGTGTGTCAGCTGTCCTGTCTGTGTGCTTGGTTCCTTCAGCTGTGCAGGGTCCGCGGCCCACGCCTCGCTCTGTTGCCATGCCTTGTTGCGGCCTGTGGCCTTATTGCCTGGCCTTGGGGCTACCCCATGTCCCCTCCCACCCCTCCAGGGAATGTGGGGGCCCCTGTCCATGGTGTCAGTGTTTCTGGCTTGCTGGAACATGGCTGGCTGGGCTTCCACCGGGTTCCCGGCTCCCGGCCCCCATGGGGCCCCCCATTCATGGACCTTCCGTGAGACCATGGCCCTGTACGACCTGTGGCATACCCTGGCCATGCAACTGCTCCTGAGCTGCCTGGATGGTCTGTTGGGTGCCTATGAGATCCTGAGCTCTGGCCTTTGTTACTTTGGCTATGAGGCTGGCACCCGTGACTGCCGGCTGCATGCTGAGACGCTGGGGCTGGTTTCCTTTCCTGATGGGCGCATTCCAGAGATGAGGTGCTCGCATGTGGGGTGGTCTGTGGTGGAGACTGTGTCTGCCCTCTCTGTGTGCAGCCTGGCTGCCTACACGGTCTGCCTGGTGGAGGGGGCCCTGCCCTGGCCATGTCCTACTTTGCCTGTGTTCACGGAGCCTGTGGGTACCAGCACTCTTGTGGGGTGGTGTATCACCAGCTGTTGGAGTTGGGTTACCTCCCGTGGCCCCCTGCTGCTGACTCCTGCTTGTCAGAGCCCTCTGTGCCGTGGTCCCATTCCGATGTGCAGCTGGGGCTCTCCATGCAGGATCCATTTGAGGCATACTACCTGTTCGCCCACCACATGTCTGTGCTGGGGTACCGCTGGAGCATCCTCCATTGGCCACACTTCATTCACCTGGTAGGCCACCCAGCCCTTGGCCCCTTAGTGGCCCCCAGCCGCTGGCTGTGAGTCCCCATGTGCCTTCTGGGCCCCAGTTGCTGGCCTTGCTGTGAGCTTCTGCCTCCGCCTGGCTGCCGTGGTCCATTGCCTGCTCCCTACTTGATGTCCCGGCTGTGCTGCTGTGCTGCCTGCTCCCTGGGGTACCACTGCCCGTGCCTGTGGCTCTGCCCCCCCGTCTACCTCTGCAACTGGTGTTCCCCTCCATGGCTGCCATCTCCAGTGTCCATGTCCTGCTCTCTGAACTGGGCCCCGGCTCCCCTGGATGCTGCTGACCGTCCTTGTCCGGCTGCGCTCCCTCCAGTGCTTCGCCCCCCTGGGTGCCTGTGTGACTTCAGGGTTCTGGGGCCCCCAGACTGCACCTCCCGGCGTCCTCCCGGTGTGTGTGTGTGTGTGTGTGTTTGTGCCTTTGGACCGGCTGCATGGCTCCGGATCTCCTTCCTCCATGGCACCGTCGCCGGTGCTTGGGGTCTGTGTGCGCCTCCTGGACTATGCCCGGGCCACTGCCTGTTCTGTGTGACCTCCCCCTGTGCCTGTACCATGACCTTTTGGGTTCCCCCCATTCAGGCACTGACTGTGTAGCTGTGGGGGTGCCCGTGCAGACTGTGCTGTTGTTGGGGGTCTGACTGCCGTTCCCCGTGCCCGGTCCTGCCCCTGGGTCATTTCCCCCCCTTCCCTGTCCCGCTGTCCCCCTTCCCCCCGTGTACGTTGTGCTGTGTGTGTTGCCTGTCCTGCTGTGTGCCCCCTTCCCTTCCTTTCCCATGTGGGGGTGTGTATACCCGGGCATGTGTTTGAGCTGTGTGTCCCACTGTGCCCTCGCTGTCTCTGTGCCTGTTGTGTATGGTACCTTGCCAGCTCCTCTCCCTCTTCCCAATCCCGTCCCGTTTCCCATGTGTGGACATTCCCTGTTGGCGCTTTTGGCTTCATTTGCCCTCAGCCGGCCATGTATGTGTCCAGCCCCACCTCGGTGCCTTGTGGGTGTTTTGACCACGGCCGGGAATCAGCGTAACGTCTGTTGCACTGCCCCGGTCCGTGGTCTGGCGGCCCAATTCCCTGCCGTGGTCCCAATCCCATCACGTCTGTTCAGGGCTCTCCTTGACCACAGGGGATGGTTGTTCGGTTCACCACCGCTGGGGATCCACTGTGGTGAATCCGGACCGCGTAACATCTGAAAACTCCCACACTTGAAGGTGATAATAACAGAGGGCTTGAATCTCAGCTGGGGTAAAATGGCATAGCTCCATAGGCTCAAGACAACTATGCCAGTTTACACTATTTGAGGATATGACCCATATAGCAACTATATCAGTTGAATAAAAAGGCTATTAAAATAATAAAAGTGTGACTTCAAATTTTGTCACTGATTAATTGTGTAGTTAAAATATACAGGTATGTGATTAGCTCATTCAGAATAACCCCAAATGCACATATGCATAGTCTGTTCTCCTAATGACTTGAGTCATGTACATTTTTGTAATCCTTCCACACTACAAGACATCTAAATCTGAAAAGCCCAATTCACCCAACTATAGCTGTACTTCTTTGCATGCACCGAATAAAAATAAAACAGTCGGGATGCCTCCAGAGAAACATTTATGTAAATTGCCAGGTACAAAGGAGAAAACTTAGGACATTTTCTTAAAATGAGGGTGGATAAAAAATGATTACTGCTAGGTCTCAAATGCTATTTGCAGTGTTCTGTCAAGCAGTGCTTTACCTCCACTTCTCTGTGCATTAAATGTTGTTCTCTCAGAGGGAAGAATTGCAAAACCACAAGACATAACAGTAATATCATGTAAAATAATTGCCTGACACAAGGTCCCTGACTAACAAAATTGAGTTTCTGTCAGTTTGCATGGCTAGCGTGTGCTAAAAATGGTTTAAACAATACCGACAATAACAAAGAACAGGGAAGCTTAGATGCAGACTTATCACGGGAAATTTGCTGCTTCTTATTTTAATGTTAATAAAGAACCTGGTTCTAAGAAAATGAGTGCAGACTCTGGTGTTACTCCAGAAAACTAGTAAAGGCAGAATCTCTAGCTCTTATTTGAAACTAAAGCCCAGGGCATTGTAAAATCAGTCAGCAGCTAGCTGTTGATTCATTTGGAGAAATTAACAGCCATAGCCACTGCTGCCCTACAATAAAAGGGAGCCAAGAGAATCCAGTTTATGCGTAGATGTACTGGCAATTGCCCTGGCAGGACTATGCGTCGCAAGAGGACAGTTAGTAGATTCTCCACTGTCATGTGAACCATAGAGAGGACATCCTCAGCACATCATCATACTGCACTACAGCAGAGGGAATGGGGTCCTGCCAGGGCAATTGCCAGTACATCTACTCATAAACTGGATTCTCTTGGCTCCCTTTTATTGTAGGGCAGCAGTGGCTATGGCTGTTAATTTCTCCAAATGAATCAACAGCTAGCTGCTGACTGATTTTACAATGCCCATATATATATATATATATATATATATATATATATATATATATATATATATGCGTCGCAAGAGGATATATATATATATATGGGCTGGTGATTTCAGCTGCCCTATGAATGTGAAACACACAAATAATCTTTAAAAATATGACAAACACAAAAACTGTAATCCTTCACAATTACATTTCTAAAAGGAACTACAAGCACTATTCTGTGCAATAATGCCATAACAGTATTGAGCAGTGGGATCCACTCTATATTTAAGGCCAGCTCACTTCCTTCTGTTTAACACATAAACATTCTGTTGTTTATACAATCAGCACGATTCATTCTATTTGTCTGAAATTTGGCAGAGGATTGCTTTGATGAGAGGTGTAACCTATCTAACTTTCATACAAAGCAGACAATAAACAAAAAAGGTATAGTGGTTTGAAAATCATAGTAAAGAATTGTGTTTTATGACTATTTTGGATGGATAATATTGGGTCAAAGGTGTCCTTTTAAAAAATGTTGTGAATGAAGTTCTGTAGAGAATTCACTGGTGTGTTTTGGTGCATTCCTTTTTTTTATTTTTGAAAATCCATCTGGTAGTTTTAAAGCTGTAAATTTCTTAATTTCCCATATTAGTCAATCAGAGAGTTCATAATGTCATGAATGCACAGTCATTTCCCATATCCGTGCATGCAGAGATCCTAACATCATGCAAGCGCAATTTATTTCCCAGGTTAGTTAATGCAGAGTTCATAATGTCATACATGCACAGTTTAAGTGTCTCCCGTTACTCTTTTCCATAACGCGCATCTTGGTTAGCTTTCTGGGGTTAGTCAGTGGAGGGGGGGGGATAGGAAGGTGGTGCTGGGAAGGTCACTTGACATGGGGGTGCTGAGGAACTGGCATGGGGGGTCACTTGGCATGAGTGGCTGGGGACCTGTCAGGGTGGTCACTTGGCATGGGTGGCTGGGGAGATGTCAGGGGGTTACTTGTCATGGGGGGACTGGTGAGCTGGCGTGGGGGGTTACTTGGGTGTGGGGAGCCAGGGGGCTGCCGTGGGAGTCACTTTGCATGGGGGTCTTGGGAGTTGTTGTGGAGGGGGTCACTTTCTTGGCATGGGAGACTGGGGACCTAGTGTGGGGAGCACTTGGGCTGGGGAGCAAGGTTGGGGGAGGTCACTTGGCATGGAGGGCCTTGGGAGCTGGCACCAGGGGAGTCACTAGGAGGGCACGTTCTCACACTTATATTGTTATTTATTATTTTATATCCTAGGAAATATTTTTGAGGGTCCTGGTGAGGGGAGTGGAGGCTAATGTGTTGAAGAATGGGTGTGGGATCCAGGAGTTCTGGTTTCTGTGCGTGGGAAGTGTGGGCTAGTGGGTTAGTGAAGGGGGGTCTCGGAGGCAGGGCTGCTAGGTTCTGTGGGAGGGGAATTAGGGCTAGTGGTTTAGAGAAGAGGGGCTCAGAGACAGCAGTCGTGGGTTGTCTAGGGCAGAGAGGCAGCCACATTTGTGTAGACGGTGAGGGATTACAGGATGAAGGGCCATTCCCATCCCTGAGGCAGTCACATTTTAGTGCACACTGAATGATTGCAGTATGCATAAGGGTTCACTTTGTTCTGTCTCTCTCTCTCTGACAGACACACACACTCATTCACTATCTTCCTACAAGAGATGAAACTATGTAAAGTTCAAAGAAAATCTTCTCAACATCCACTTCCCACTCACCCATGACACACACATAAAGAGACCTCCCCCCCACCAATTAATATGGAAATGATGACAGTGAAAGGGGGAGAGGACAAAAAATGATCACGGGTGGGAGAAAAGCAGACCCAATCTTTTGCACATAAAAGCTTTTTTTATTATTTAAAAATTGAAAATCAGTAGATGGAGAGGGATTCTCGTATATACAGTCACTACCTCCTCAGAGGTAGCCACATCACATTACTTGGAGACAGATTCCAGCATATATGGCTGCCTCCACCACAGAGGCAGTTACTTATTAGAGGGTGAGAGATTCCAGTATATACCCCAGTGGCAGCTGCATTTTAGTAGATGGTGAGGAATTACGGGATGAAGGGCCAGCCTCATTCCTGAGGCAGTCACATTTTAGTACATGGTGAGTGATTGCAGTATATGGTCGTCCCCACCTTAGAGGCAGCCGCATTAGGGTGCTTGAGCACAGGACTCCTGGGTTGTTGGGGAGGGGATGGGAGAGTAGGTTACAGGATAGGGTTTTGGTGAAAAGACTCCTTGGTTCTCTGGGAGGGAAGTAGAGTGAATGGGTTAGAGGAGGGGATTCTAGGAGGCAGGACTGCTGGATTTTTTCAGAGGGGAGTTAGGGCTAGTGGGTTAGAAAAGGAGGTCTGGGCATCAGCAGTCCTGGGTTGTCTGGGAGGTGAGTCGGGGGTTAGTAGTTTAGAGCTGGGGGTTCTGGGAACTAGATGTCTTGGGTTGTGTGAGAAGGGAGAGGATCAGTAGAGGCTACTGGTTTAGAGCATGGGGGTGGGAGCCAGGACTCCTGGTTTCTGTGGGAGAAGAGTGGGGGCTAGTGGCTTAGAGTAGGTGGTTCTGGGAGTCAGGACTGCTGGGTACTGTAGGAGGGAAGTTGGGACTAGTGGGTTATAGAAGAGGGTGGGAGACAGTACAGCAGTCCTCTGTTGTCTGGGAGGGGAGTGGGGGTGAGTGTTTTAGAGGAGGGGGTTCTGGGAGCCAGGCATCTTGGGTTGTGTGGGAAGGGAGTGTGGGTCTAGACAGATAGAGCATGGGGGGCTGGGAGCCAGGACTCTTGGTTTCTGTGGGAGGGGAATGGGGGCTAGTGAGTTAGATTGGCGGGTTCTGGGAGGGAGGAGTGCTAGGTTCTTTGGGAGGAGAGTACGGGGTTGTGGGTTACAGCAGGAGGGCTGGAAGCCAGGACTTCTGGGTTCTGTAGGAGAGGAGTGGGGGAATTAGTGGAGGGGGTTGTGGAAGGCAGTCCGTTTAAATGTTATCTATTTTTAGAAAATGGATATGAGACAATCTTGGTAACATTTCAAATACAGTTTAATTTTTTGTTGTTATAGTAATAGGAATAGTAACTATACGAAAACCAGTGTCTTTAATGTGCTTGATTTTTTGTTATAATAATAGGAACAGTAATTATACAAAAACAAGCCTCCTTAATATGTAAGTGTGAGAGAGAGTGAGTGAGAGAGACTGGTTGTGTGCATGGGTACAAAGAGTGAGTGCTGATGTTGTTCATTACTCAGTGTTAACTTAGGAAACTTCCATGCAAAAGGGATCAGTTCTGGTTTGATTCATTAAGGAACCTAGTATAAGAACTTTCTCTGAACTTTTATAGTGAGGGTAAAAGCAAAAAGTGTGCACAGAAAAGCCTGGGATCATGTGGGGTGCAGGGAACTGAGGTGGGTTTAATTGGGTGCATTCCCTTTTCAAAAATCAGGAGAATTTTAACCTTTGGTTTAAAAGAGAAGTGAAGTCCCTTGCAAATGCAATCATGCTCCAAAAAGCATGGAAATGGTAAGTTAAGGCTCCTGCCTTAATGTCCATGCCATGTTAGCAGTAAAGACATTGTACAGTTTCACATATTGTGCTCATTTACAAGCTCCGTGCACCCACACTTTGCCTTCATCTTTCAGCCCCAATCCTCTGCAGGTTGTGGAGTAATGCTCCCCAATATGGGATAACGTTGTGTGTGGCCTCACCCTATGAGCCTGTCCTTATGTGCCAAATACAACATTATCAGTGACCCAGTTACCCTGCTCCGTTTTGACTGAGAATAATTAGACATGTAGACGTGAAACTGGGACACCCTCCACCCTTACTAGTATTAATGAAATTTCTCTCTCATTCAAGTCTCATTCTCATTCAACTTCATCACATTGGGTACTCACAGATGTGACAAAACCACCACCACCATCCTGCCTGGGGGCGGGTAGGGCTACCCCCATCTGGAGCAGTTCTTGAGAAGTGAAATGACATCCCCACCATCTGCCCTGGCCAGAGAGGCGGGCAGGAAGCAATACTGAACAGGCCGACTTCACCCCTGTGCTGCGGCTAGCACCCCACCCCGTCATGACATACAGCCGTGGAGGCCAATAACAGGCAGCCATGGCTGGTTACCATGGTGGCCCCACCATTCCCACATCCACCAGGATGAGCCGGGCCCAGGAACACACATTTATGCCCAATTGGCCCACTCACGCCCAGCAGGGCTTTATAAAAGTAGTCTTTTCTTCTATACTGTCTGTTGCATATACAGTGCATGCTGGAACAAAGTGCAGAGTTTTTTTTATTTTAAAAAACTTTTTATCACTCTAACATTTCTTTTTTCCATGGTTCCAAATGGAATTATATTATATTAGAATTTGTTTCACATTTCTTTGAAAACTGTTTTTTTTTTGTTTCTGTAAAGTGGTTTACAGTTCCTGAAAATTCTGAATAAAAATATTAGTATTTTTTAATGCCATAACTTGAAAAAAATCATTTTCATTGTATCTGGAATGTGGAGAATAGAATATTTTCAATTCTGAAAAACATTTTTTGTACAAATGGTAAGATTTGCTCAAAATTTGAGAGGTTTTTGTGAAAATCAGAAAGCTTAATCATTTTATCATTTTTTTGTCCTTAAATGGGGTGGCCATGTAAAGAAATAATTTATTCATTTATTTATTTGTTATATTTATATGCCACCCCCTCATGCCAATGGCATCTCGGGGTGGCTTCCATTATACACTAAAACACTTTAAAATCATCTTTTAAAATTACAATATTCAACAAGTTTAAAAACCCCATTTACCCTAATTTAACCCACCCCTCCCTCCCCACCCCCGAAGGCCTGGGAGAACAGCTACATCTTACAGGCCCTCCGAAAGACCAGCAGACTTGGGGCCAGGCAGGCTTCCTACAGGAAGGAGTTCCAGAACCGCGGCCCTGCCACCGAGAACGCCCTCTCCATTGTGGGCCCCTGCCTTATGCGGGGGACCTCCAAGAAAGCGCTCCCAGTGGACTGAAGGGATCATCCTGAATCATGGAAGGCGAGGTGGTCCCTGAGATATCTGGGGCCAAGACCGTACAGGGCTTTATAGATCAATGTCAACACCTCGAATCTGGCTTGGTACGTTATAGGCAGCCATGCAGTGCATGGAGCACAGGTGTCATGTGCTTACGTCGACCCGTCCCTGTTAAAAGAAGGGCCAGCGCATTCTGCACTAGCTGCAACCTCCAGACCAGCATCAAGGGAAGCCCCATGTAAAGCGCATTACAGTAGTCCAGCCTCGAGATGATGAAGGCATGGATCAAAGTGGGCAGGTCAGATCTGAAGATGTATGGGCACAGCCTCTGCACCAGATACAGCTGGCGGAAAGCCGCCTCTGCCACCACCTCCACCTGCTGATCCAGGCAGAGACCTAAATCCAATAACATCCCCAGACTCCACACCTGTTGGGCCACTGTGTGGCGCACCCCCTCCACAAGGGGGGCCAACACCTCCCCTGCTATACCCACCACCATCACCTCCGTCTTATCAGGATTGAGCCTCAGTCTGCTCTGCCATAACCACTTCGCAACGGCCTCCAAACACTGGGACAGCACAGAGATGGCAGGACCTGGGTCGTTTGAAA
>QEPC01014935.1:3102791-3116131 GCA_003113815.1 Sphenodon punctatus
GCCTATCAGTTTACTCAGTATAGTGGGAAAGCTCTATGCTCATTACCTAAATGACAAACTGTTGATCTGGGTGGAGAAAGGGAAGATGATCCCAGAAGAACAAAATGGCTTTAGAGTGGGTAGAGCTACAGTCGACCATTGTATGGTCATTTACCACCTGATCAGGAAATAAATAGCTGCAAATAGGGGCCTGTTTGTGGCATTTGTTGACCTCAGATCTGCATTCAATCTGATTCCGAGGGAAAGATTGTGGTGTAAACTGGAGAATTTATCTATTGACTGGTGATTATTTAAATTAATCAGCTCAATACATGCGAATAGTACATTAAGAGTGAGAATGGACCAGAGGGATCATTGTCAGACAAGGTTAGGACCAAAAGGGGAGTGCATGAGGAATGCATTCTTGCTCTATCTCTGTTCAATCTGTTTCTAAACGATCTCCCAGCTTTTATAAATTCCTCTCTAAACCATTCACCTACGGTGGGCGACTGCCCCATCGCATGTCTGCTTTATGCAGACGATACAGCACTGCTTTCTACAACTCAAGTGGGACTGCGTGGACAATTAAAACTATTTGCAGAATACTGCAATTTGAACCATCTGCTTATAAACTATGGAAAGACAAAGGTGGGAGTATTCTCTAGATGTAGATGTAAGTACCATTGGGGGATTGAGGATAATGAGCTAGAACAGGTCAAGCACTATAAATATTTGGGTATTGTGTTCCAAGCATCAGGGGTCTGGGTGGTGCAATATCAGACAGCTATTGACAAAGCAAACCAGTTGGCATTAGCCATAGTTAATTTTTTTAGGTCTAGAGGGGGCTGCCTTGTGTCTCCAGCACTGAGAGTGTTTGAGGCAAAAAGTATTTTACAGCTTCTCTATGGGGCCCCAGTGTGGGCTCGTGATAAGCTGTTGAACTTTGAAGCAGTCCAGTCTAAATTTCTCAGGAAGTTGCTTGCAGTGCCATGTTATGTATCGAATTACATGCCGAGGGTGGAACACGGATTATCTATGCTAGCTGCCAGAAAAAGAATTGTAATTATATCTTATTGGTTGAAATGTTTTCCAAATAGCCATGCCTCTGGTTCAACTAATATTCTCAGAGTGAATTTCTAGTCCTTGGAGAGAGAAAACAGAGCTTAAAGTATGAATGTTGGATTTTTCTATGGAGTCTATCCACCCCTGGGGTATAAGGCAGCTAAGCATCTACTAAAGCAAAGGATTCTAGATGTTGATCATCAGGTAGATTTAGCCAATATTAGATCATTCCACTATCTATCTCTTATAATCCAGATGGTCCAGCCTATGCCTTACCTTGAAAATCTGAATTGTATTGAGGAAAGGAGGGCACTGACCTGTGCTAGATTCAATGTTCTTCTTTCAGCACTTCTGAGAGGACAATTTAAGAAGGTTCCCCTTGCCCAGCACTTATTTATTTGCCCTGGAAATGAAATTGAGACAGTGTCCTGTACTTGCTGTCATATGAGTATGGAAAAATGTATATTTGTTAATTATCCAGGACTTGGGTTGGATGAGTATATCTGAGTTGTTTTACCTTTTTGTTTTGTTTGCAATAGCATCAAGCTTTGCAATAAATTAGTTACTTACTTACTATAAGCCTGCATAGCATCTGGAGAGTATGAGTGTAATGGGGTGTGTGTGTCCCCCAGGGCCACACAGGGCGCTGGGCTGTCACTCCAAGGAATTAGCTCTCCCCCTGCTACGCCGTGTCTGCCTCGAGCAAAGGCGGTTGAACCCACTCCTTCGAGGCAGGGGGTACCCTCTCTGGACACACCACACATAGTCCAGAGGGTCTTTCAGCTCTCCGTCTTTATTGGACCCTATTAGTCCCATGTACCTGGGCTGCTGGTTCATCCGCCTGCACCCTACAGCGCCAGGTTTGTCTCTCCAGACTCCAGGACCAAGGCACCAACAACCCCCCCAAAGTCCATACAGCCAGGCCTTCAACCCCAGGGCCTTCCTCAGGTAAGAGGCTCCCTCCTGGGTATAGCTTCTCCCCTATACCTGGGTCCTGCTGGTTCTCCAGTCCTGCAGCACCTAGGACAGCATAGACCAGCAAGGCTTCAGGGAGATGTTGCTTCTTTGCCTCCCTGGCAGAGACTGAGTTCTTCCCTCAGCCTTCCTCTCTTATATACTAGGAGAGTAGGTGTAGCCAGGCTTCCTCACTCCAGCCTTAAAGGGCCAGTAACCTGCCCACTCTGCCACAAGGGGTTTTCAGCCTGTTACCCCACAGGCTGATCCCCAGTTCTAGGGTTGGCTTTGCCACCCCCTTGGGTCCGCTCCACCCTCTGGCGGGCACCCACAGCTCCCTTCTTAAAGGGGTAGCAGCCCCCCTGGACTGCTCCCTGCTACAATGAGCCTATGTCAAGGATCCTCTTATGTTTGTCAATGTGTTACAAGATGTGTTTGTGATGTCAATTGGCCAGCAGAAATGTCACCCTTATATCATTCTGTGCTGTGACCACCACAACCCCTCTCCCTCACTTGTTACTGGGAAGTTGAAAGCATCTGCTAAGGAAAGAGTCAATAAGGGATTGGTTCTGATGTCCTCTGTTACAGTGCTGCAGGATGTGATTGTAATGACAATTGGCCAACCTGGATGTGTGAGCCATGTCTCCTGATTGCTGGGGTGCTTCTTCCTGCCTGAAGTCCAAGTTATGGCCCTTCTATGCCCATCTGAGATCCACCTAGGATTGGTCCTGGAAAGCTGGAAGCATGCAGTAAGAGAGGCAATCACGTCTCTGTCCCAGCCAGGGTGCCTTTGAAATGTCAAGCTAATTGTCCAGAGGATATAGCTGTCATGTCTGCTGTTTGGCACAGGCTTCAGTCTGGGTGGGCACCACGGGTGCATGGGGATGTCTGACAACTTGCAGCGAATGCCCCAGGAGGGGGCAGGAGGATGTTTTGCAGCACCCAGGTGCATGGGGACTGGATTTATGTAGCTAGCTGAACTCTTGCATTCACTTTCTCACATGTTCAGATAAATATGACTAAAATTAGCAAAATTGGCTCTTCATTCATTTCAAGATCCAGTTCAACACTGCTCTTCAAAGTCTTTTTCAAGCCTATTCATATATATGTTTTTTTCTGCTTTCCTCTCCACTCAGTCTCACATTATTCATCAAGCAGCTTCCACTTTTGCTCCTTCATGGAGTCATACCGATACTGATGTAAGACACTGCTCCTGCAGTTATTCTCCACAACTATTGAGACCTCATATCTTTTTGGTTCAGTAATTCCCCATCTCTTTCTGGATCCCATCTGCAGACATATCTCTTCTTTCTTGCTTTTGCCTGTTATTTTTTTTTCTTTTCCTGTTATTAACTGTATGACTGAATGCTTTAATTCATTCACATTTGCCATCTTCCACAAGCTTCCACTTAAAAGATGTAGGGTCTTGTATGACATGTCGTCCAGGGAGCATCACCAAGGAACACAGCACTTTGACTTCCAAATGTTTGCTCTTTGACCTTTAAATGAGATAGCATTTAGGATGCAAAGTTGTACACATCTGCCCCCCTATTTAGGGGAAGTCCCCCACCATTGAAGTGAATGGGAGTTTTGCTGCTGACATTCTTGTTGGAGACCTGCACCCTTAGACTGCAGCCACACAAACTTCAGGGGCCCAATCCCCGCATGGCCCTGTGGTGGGCAATCACTGCTACCACACTGTGACATGGGGAACCAGCCAGAAGGTTGCAGGGAATCTGGGCAGGTCAGCCCCGTCAGAGCTGCTGCCACAGCTGGCACAGACCAAGGCACTGCCCACACACATAGGCATTTGGCCCTGACCTCCTCTCTCCCCCAGACAGACTGAGGCTGCTTTCAGACCTTCTCTCCCCTCCCCCCCCTTCACGCATATTCTGCTCTGTATCTCTGCGGGTGTTTGCCAAAATAACTGCAGGGGGGAGGGGGCTTTCAGACCAGTGGTACCCTGCGCATATCCTGGCTACGCATTCCCTCCTGCAGCCAGAATATGTGTGGGGTGTGTGTGTGTGTCTGAAAGTGGCCTATGAGCCTATCCCCAGCACACGAGTTGCCCCAACCTGGGAAGCCTTAATCCAGTTGGGGGAAGGCTGCTCCATGACACATTATCATAATTTTTCCATGGAGCAGAGAGCTGTTCACCCCCACCCCAGGGTGGTTGGAACATATTGCAGGCCCTGTGCAGATAGTAGCCTCCCCAGCCTGTCTCATGTGGCTGCACCCTTAGCGTCTTCTCATCTGATACAGACACTATTGTGTTTTATTCTACTTTGTGCACATCTGACATAGTTTTAATTTCAACAACTTTAAGAAGCAGGATTAATAAATTATGCTTATTGGGACAGTTAATGCATGTGTTTAGAGAACTATTAGAGCCAAGTTGAAGGTGACATTCAAAATGCAGACTCCTCTGTTTTAACCAGATAGCAGAGCAAAAAATCATCTGCAAACATGATTGTGTTAACATTGATCTCAGTGGGTTCTATGGATTTCTTTGTCACTATATATTGATTGTTTCCCCCAGTGTTAACTGTTACCTCTCTCCCTCCACTCACTGCACACCATGACCCCTTTTCATACTTTGTCAGTCCCACTACTCATACTCTTCTTGTTTTCTGGACAGGAACCATGCAGATATCCTAGCCTTCTTCCCATCCCCTTTTTCCATCTCCTCATGCCTCTTCCCATTATCTTTCCCTATATTCACTCCACTCGTTTTGCTAGCCCATTTCAAAGCACATGCTGAAGTAGGCTGTCACCTATGAAAACTTGTGTCTCCTTTAACCAGTTACTCTCTAAGGTGCTATCCTGCCTCTCCTTTTTGTTTGAATCATGAGATCATCTGCACAGCACATTTTCTCCCTTGAAAGAGAGAAAAGAGCTTTTATCTACAACCTTCCTAGTAGATCTGAGGTGTGCAGTGCAAAAACTTTGATTTGACACTACACTGCATGTGAACATTTGCATGATCAGGTGAAATGGCACCATTGTGGATGTGCCTTGATGAAAGAGAGTAGACTTAACTCCAGGACCTTCTTATTAAAGAGCCTGCTTATCTTTTGCCATTCTCTCTAAGCACAGCACCTTTAAAAATTCTGTCATATCCACAGCATCTTTAATTCTAGCAGAATCCTTGCTCAAAGAAAAGCACAAACACAAAATTTAATTTAGTAAATGTACTGAGGATATTTAGGTCATTAGGCACCAATAAAGAGCAATATCTCAAGTCAGTACTAATTAGTGCTAATAAAAATTGTTTGAGATTTATTATAAATATAAAAGAAAGTTAAACCTGCATAATGAAGAATGAACTAACAGAGGTGTAGAAATATAAAGCATCAATACAGGAGGAAATAGAGAGAACAAAGAGAAGGCAAAGTGAACATGATAATGAGCAATGCTGTTACTCTTGGGAATAAAGCTCTGATCCTGCTTTTCTTGAACTCCCAGATCTCCTGCTGAAATCAGTGAAAGTTCAAGTTTTAAAGAAATGCTAGAAGCAGAAGCTATACATTGACAGCACTATCAGTTAGGGATGTGCGAATAGACCAGAGTTCGGACATTCGGACGTTCAGACTAAAAACTTAGTTTGGGCTCGTGGGTTTGGTACCGCAAAGTTCGCCCCCCCCCAAACGTTCAGAAAGTTCATCTATGGTAGAGGCTTTGGGTGCTCCAGGTGTGCCCGTGGGGGCATGGCAGGCCATTGGAGACACAGCAGCAGCAGAGACCAGGAAGGCTTGGGGCTTGACAACCTGGGTGGCCCGGGCAGGCAGGCTCAGCGCTTGGCCCCTGGGCATGCCTGTGGGCCATGTATGGCTGTATGAGACTCAGCAGCAGCAGCAGCATCAGCAGCAGCAGCAGTAGCAGAGGATGGGCATTGCAGGCTGCCAGGCATCGGTGGAGCAGCGGCAGAGGCCCGGCCAGGGATTGGTGGCTGGCACCCCTACTTGGCCGGGCATTGCAGGCTGGCATCATATTCTACCGATCTCAAGAAGCTCTACTGAAAATTGGGCAAATCTCATGGACACCCAGCCCCCGCCTGCCAGCGCACTCATCCAAGCTATGCCCATCTTCAACATGGAGGAGCAAATGGCTTGCATGCAGTACCAGAAGCAGACATTGGATTGCCAGGGCACAGTAACTGTGGATGGCACCCCTAGTTGGATGGGCACTGCAGACTGGTTAGCAATGGTGGAGCAGCAGCAGAGGCCTGGCCAAGGCTCAGTGTATGGCACCTCTACTTGGCCGGGTGTTGCAGGCTGGCTGGCATCAGTGGAGCATTTTCAGACAGTGAAGTGGAATGACAGCCCTCCCTGCCTGGAACGTAGGCCCCAGAACCCTGACTGTGAGTCCTGGAGCTGGAGTAGCTGGCTGTTTCTTGATGCAGTGGAATGATGGCTCCCTGTGAGTGGAATGACGGCCACAGAATCCTGATGGTGGGTCCTGGGACTAGAGTGGCAGCTTCTGGATGATGTGAATGGACAGCCCTCCCTGTCTGGAATGTAGGCCCCAGAACCCTGATGGTGGGTCCTGGGACTGGAGTGGCAGCTTCTGGATGATGTGGATGGACAGTCCAACATGCCTGGAACATTGGCCTCAGAACCCTGATGGTGGGTCCTAGGGCTGGAGTGGCTGTTTGATGCAGTGGCACAGTAGAGGCAGCATTGGCACCAGCAGAAGTGGACATTGGATTTCTGGGTCACAGAACCCATGGCACAACAGAGGCAACAGCAGCAGACATTTGATTGCCCGGTATCAGAACCCATGGCACAGCAGAGACAGCAGTGGCAGCAGCAGCAGATATTGGATCGCTGGAGCACAGAACCCATGGTACAGCAGAGGCAGCAGTGGCAGCAGCAGCAGACATTGGTCTGAGGAAAAGAGGGAGGGTGATTGGGCAGGCTGGCTGCTAGTCCAAGCCTCTCCACCCCTGATGCCAGGAAGTCTGCTCCTCAGCTGCCCCCCCTGGGCCTGCCAGCCAGCCAGTTTTTTTCTGCCCAAATAGACCCAAACTCATCCGGATGTGGCCGAACTGTTCGGGGGGTTGGCGTTCGGTTCAACCGTTTGGTTCAGGCATCTGAACTGGCTGAGTTTGGGCCAAACCCCAAACGTCCTAACTGCGTTCGCACATCCTTACTATCAGTGAGCCAAGTATCCAAGTCTAAACAACTGTTGACAGGAATATATGAAAGCCCTAAACCATAGAACATGATTGAGTGAATGAATTTCTCCTTTCCTTTGCCCCAGACTTCACTTACACAGAACCAGAATATTTTGACTTTATTCAGGTGGCATCAGAGTCTGTGATGTTGGTAATCGGTGAACAGTAAAAACTGACTGGGTAAATAACTGTTTTGTGGGGTAAAACTAAGGGCACTTTTAAATGTGCCTCCAAGCTAGCAGATTTAAAAATCCGCTTTTAGAAACCTCAAGTGGGTTGTGTTTAGATGCGCCTCCCTGCACCAGAAGTCACTCAGCCGTCATTGGAAACAGCAGTGCCAGATGGCTCGTGCATTGAAAAGCCGGTTTTCAAAAGAATGCACAAGCTGCCAAGCACCTTGTCTCCAATGGTGGCTGGGTGACTTCCGGTGCAGGGAGGCTTATCTAAACTCCATCTGTATAAGGATTTTTAAATCCATTAGACTGGCGGCACTTCTAAAAAACAGACTCAGACAAGATGAAGAGAGTCTGTTTCATATTGCTATGGTGTGAGTTAAGTCTCTTCTCTAGGTATGGAGAGTTCATGATTCTGCTCCACTGCAGATTTGGGGAGCACACCAGGTAATGCACTCTGCTTTACACTGTACAGCTCAGCTTGGTAGGGATTCCTTGTGCACTTTCTGCTGTATAACAGGAAAGCAAGGTGGGGAGGGCAGGATCTGGGCCTTGAACCAGTGTCTCTGGAACTCTGGGAGAGTGGTTGGCTCCAAAGTACCACTGTTCCCAATACATATGCTAAATCGAGTTCTCTGTGTTTGTGCTTTTGCTTGCTGGTAGCTCACTACTTTGGCTGGCAATATGCTCCTGGTTGTCTGCCCCTTGCTATACTCCCAGCTTTCAGAGAAAGACTGCCCAGCAAGACTGGGTGGAGTAATAACAGGAAGCCAGGTTTTGCTCAAGTCTGGGTTTGTCTGAGTCTTCCTTACCTAAATTCTGTTCTGCCTTTTTTTTTCTGCTCTGCTCTGCCCTGCCTGGAGCTGACCTGTCCCTATTTTGTACCTCTCTGACCCTGCTTTGAGTCTGGCCCTTACCTATACCTGAGCCTACCTGAACTACTTCATTCTGACCTCTTCCTGGACCTGGTCCTGGTCCTCATTTGAGGCCCCATCCCTGCAGCCTGCACGTCTCCAAAATAGGAGACCCTTAGGGTTGGAGGCAGTGAAATGGGAGGGAATCCATTATATGTACTAGAGGAAATTCATGCCTCTTTCTCAGGCTGTCTAGCATACACTCAGGGAGAAAACACTGCAACAGTTTAGTTGGGATTCAGTTTTGTAAAACCATCTGCAGAAGGCACAAAAACAATGGGGCAATCCAGTGGCCTATTTATGCCAACCCCATCACACAGCCAGAATGCCCATGGACAGCACAGCCACACGGGGTGGGTCGCATAGGCTGCGGTTGCATTTTTGTCCCACGTAACTGTGGTGCGTACGCAGCACCTCGTGCACATCTGAGCACGCGTTCTTTAGCTGTGAGCCGCACACTGGGGTTGGCATAAGCAGGCCACTGGATTGCCCCCAATGTCTTTAGGGGATTTAAAAATGGAATGGGGGCACAAGGGGACAACACCATCCCCCCAATTTTATGTAATCTTATGGGGTATAGCTGCCCACCCCTCACTTGAAATAGTTGTTGCGTATAGTAGAGAAAAAAAGATGGGTGAATTCTCCTGGTCAACAAGGAAACTTTATTTCTCATGAGTACTGAGATGAGTGGGATTGTCAAACCCTGCCTTGTGATAGTC
Source organism: Sphenodon punctatus (assembly GCA_003113815.1). NCBI lineage: Eukaryota > Metazoa > Chordata > Lepidosauria > Sphenodontia > Sphenodontidae > Sphenodon > Sphenodon punctatus. The sequence goes on from QEPC01014935.1 coordinate 3,111,769, forward strand.
CTTCATAGTGTTACTCCCTGTTAAATTACACAAGAATAGCTACTAAATTATATAATAGGCCCTTATCAAAAGAGTGAAAGAAATTCATAGGCTGAGCATCAAAGGAATACTTTATGATTTGTCATTTGCTATAATGTCTACCTTTTTGTAACAGGCAAAAAAAAAAAATGGGGAAAAAATGCAAATGTCATATATTTTAGTTCATAATACTTCATATAATCCAAAAATGAATTGCAAATGTGATGTAATTTAATATAACACTTTACATTAATTGTCATCAATTACGCTGTAACGGTGTTAAAATTATTAAGCAATCACTGTAAATGTCATACGATTATGTACATTTCTTATCTAGCAGCCACATTTGTACCACACTTGGTAGAAACCTCCTTAGCAGCACTTAATTTGTGTCAAGGCTGCCAGAAAAAGGACACTAGTGCCCTCTGGAGCAGCGTATCTCCTAGTGCTCTCCCAAGTCCCCCACTATCACCACAGGCCCTTGAGCAGGAGTTCCTCTCCTCTGGAACTCAGCCTGGGGCAGAGACCTGCCCCCCCCCCCCACCTTCTCAGCTGCTGGATGAACACCTGTGGCTCCAGGCTCCTATGACTGTATTTTATGCCTATCCTAAGCTGGCTGAGCATCACCATCCTCATGCAGATCTGACATCAAGAAGAAATCCCTCCAATTGCTCCACAAGAAATATCCAGCAAGGAGAGAGACAAGTGAAGCCACCACCTGGCCTTAACTCCCAGTCTTCTCCTTCCTTCCTGTTCTACCCAAACTCTTGTCCAGATCCCTGGGAAACCACCCAGCCAGCTCCTGCAGTGCTTCCCATATTGTGTTCATGTGGGACCACACTACACTGTACAGGACATGCTTAAGAGCCTTAACATACATGGGACATATAATATGGTAATTTTCTCTCTCTCTCTCTCTCTGAGTGAGCAAGTGTCTTATGTGATTATTTCTTTGAGACTAATTCAAACACAACAGGGTTTGTGGGATGTAGTATAGCACCTTGGTATTCACTATCATTTCTGGTCCTGTGTGTGCACTCAGAACCTTTTAAAATAGAGTAGTCTAATGGACATGGCATAGGATTAAGGATCAGAAGAGATCTTTTGACAGGACAATTAGTTTTAAAAGCACAGAAATCAATGGGACTTAAAAGTAAGCACATTTAGGATTGCAGCCTTAGATCACACACTTACTATTTAACTTTCACAAATCCTCACTTCACCACCCTGACCATGACAGGAACAGAGTGGTGAAAATGGGGTTTTTCCAGGGTTCTTAATCTGGAAGCGCAAATTGTTAGAACACATCCTAAAACAACTCTCAGTGGCTTTTGGCAATTATTTATCTCTCTGCTCTTCAGTATATCCACTCTGTCCAATGTAGATAATGGTTAATAACATATGTGATGGCAGAATGCTGCTGTCACAAACTGATCTAGATCGGGAAGCCACTTGCTTCCTGGTCATCCTCACCCTCACTTTGCAGCCAGCGGTCCAGATACCCCCCATGGTGGGCGGCCATTGTCAGCCATCATGATAGTCACTCCAGAATGGGCCAGAAAGAGCGGGTTACTAGACATGATAGCCCTCTTCAGCCCGGTTGGACAGGCCATTTCCCGGGTGTATTTGTGGCTAGCCTGGGCAGTGACCCCAGAGGTGTCCAGTGTCCCCAAAGGTGTCCAGTGTCATAGCCCAGGCTAGCTGCCAGCATACCTGCCAAAACTCTGGGTCAAACATCTGGACGGTCCTTAAAAAAATGTGATGTTGGCTAGTGGCCCAAGGTGGTTTCAGGTGGGCCTAAGCAGGCCACCATCATCTTTGTTAACACCCAATGATATTGTATAGGGTTCTTCTGTCCTGGCTTCTGGGCTTCCGTCACTCTCTTCACAGCCTTAGTTTCCCCTCAGAATAATACATAAGACTCACTGGCTTATTCTCACTCTCAAGTACTTTATACTTTACCGCACCTCACAATTTTCTTTCTCTGTCCTGTTGGCTGCAGGGTCCACTCAGGCTGCTAGCTTGGCTACAGAATGAGCCTCACAAACTCAAGTCACAACACAAATGCTTTCCTGTTGGCTATAGGGGTTCCTAAGATATTTACATGGCCACAAAATCAGTCCTTCATTTCCCAGTGCCTCCCAGTTTCTCAGGGTTCCGCAGCCCCCTCCGCAAGTCCCCTGTCTGAGTGTCAGTAACTCTTAAACAGACTTTCCCACTCTGCCCTTGGTGAGACACCAAACCTTCCTAATAAATTCATTTGCATGCCTTTTCTCCCAGCACCCTCTGAGCATTTTTAAATTCCCTGGCTACTCCCACTTGACCAGGCACCGCTCATCAGCCATATGCAGGCACTGTGGGATCCCAACATGCCTCTCACAGGCCAAGATTAACCCCTTCATATTCCAGTGTCAGGCTCACTCTCTCACAGACACTTAACCTTTGCAGAGTGCTTTTGAGAGATACTTTATCCGTGAAAAACACTATTTTTGCTAATGTAGCTGCCTACTGCATTTATCAAGTTTCAAAGAGTATCAGCTGTTGAGCTAGATATTCAAGAAAACAGAAAATATCTCTTTCCAGCTAAGCAATTTGCAGAAATTTCCTAGCTCATGATAAAAAGACCTCACCCATACAGTAAAGCACATGACAATGTACGTCAAGGATACCAAGAGCATGTGAAAATATATGTCTTTCAACATTATTGCTAGCATATTTATGTCCCATTGAGTTTACTAGGACCATTCATCTTCCCAGAATAACGCATGTGTTCAGTACCCTCCTAGCAGAGCTCCCCCTAGCTATCTTGCTGCTCCAGGCAAAGAACATTTTGCCCACGAACCCTAAGCCAGGCAAATTAAGAGCTGATCTGGCAGGAAGCAGGATTCCTGGGAATGGCCCTCACCCTATCTTTGGTGCAAGGAAGATAGGGGGTACTGAGTGATCTGCATAACTCACACTGCATTCCAGATTTCCAAAAAGCCTCTGCTTCCTGGGAAGCCTTCAAGAGGCACAGAGGTATAAGCTAGCTACTATGGAGTGAAGCAGCTCAACTGAGCCCAAATCCTGGGCAAGTAGGTGGAAACAAACAGTTTGCCATTTCAGGCCTAGTCAGCAGTATCAAAAGCAGCAGAGGGATTGAGGAGGACAAAGATAGCATTTTGCTAAGAGAAGGTTGTTAGTTATTTTAACAAGAGCAGTCTCAGTAGAGTGGAGGGGGCAGAAGCCAGATTGGAAAGGTTCAAGGGAGGAGCTGGTGGAGAGGAAGTCAAGGCAATGGGTGTACACAGCACGTTCCAGGAGCTTAGAAACAAAAGGGAGGAGAGAGATGGGAAGGTAATTAGAGGAATTGGAAAGTTCAGGGGTAGGCTACTTTAAATAACTTGTTGACAACTTGTTATTTTGCAACCAACAATGGACAGTCCGGGTGTTTTCTGTCAAAACATTGGTTTTCCCTGCTTCTCATGTACATTTAATCATTAATATGATTGACAACATTATCGATAATACAAACTATCAGGTTATATAAGCTAAAGTAATATACAAGTTGACATGATTATGTACTTGACGCTGATATGGTGCAAAATATCCTCTATAATTAGGCAAAAATCCATGTCAGGCCTTGATTGCCAGAGTGGGAAACTTTCCAGCGCTTTCCACTTTCTCAAGGGGGCCCAAATGCAAGACATTCTTCAATAACTTGATCAGCCAAAGTCTATAGTTTTGTTGCAAACAGAGCCTGCCCTTTATTGGCAGAAAAAGGCCTACAGGCTTTAACTTAGCCATACTGAGGACTCATGTCAAGGCTCAAATACAGGCCTGCGCCAACAATGAGGATGATTTAGTAGTAGTCCCTTGGTTTACTGTGAAGCTTGAATATGCATAGTATTATTTGCAACCAGCAGATAAAATCACTGCTGATGCTGTGACTATGGATCACACAACTTTGAAAGGCAAAAGGTCCTTGAGCACAGTTGCAATTAAGTTTTACTCGGGCCCCTCTCAAGGTATATTTTTTCAGCTGCCTATGGTAGGAAGTGACAAAACTATGCTCTCTCGAAAGCACTAGTACATATATTCCGTTCCAGAGCAAGCCAGATGAACTGCTGAAGAATGTACAGTAATGGTGTGATTGCCCCTGCACTAGGAATAAGACTCAGACACAAAGGATATGGGTAAAACTGGGCGCAGCTGTTTTATTGAATCCGAATTTAATTAATAACCTGTTAAGAAACAAGACAACCAATTACGCCAATTGAACTGATGAATAACGGTGGATAGAGTTAAAACCAATTACCCTGCTTCAAATTGTTTCCCATGCCGAATTGTGAGGCAATTAGAATGC
>QEPC01014945.1:6935-29218 GCA_003113815.1 Sphenodon punctatus
CCTGTTTTTTGATAAGGAAATACACTAAGTTATCCCTCATGTAGCATTACGAACCTCGTAAAAATAGATTGACTTTGTTTTGGCCTCTATGGTTCCTAACAATACCTTAAAAAGGCCATAAGCTCTCACAACCATAGCAAGATATCCATCTATGAGGGAGTGCTGCCCTCCAAACACCCTACAACAGTCAGCCCACCCTATATTTCATTGTATTGCAGAGGGTGCAGTGTGCCTCTTCGGGATCCATTTCAGGAGGCTGAATAAAATAGTTCCACACTTTCAAGGTCTGCTCCCTCTGACCACGTTCACAAACACGTCCCCACCCCTATGATCTCTTATCATTCTTCCAATTCCCCACCCAGATTTGTTTCTACACCCCCCACTAACTATAACTTCCCCTTCCCACTCCGCTCTCTCTGTGTGTAAATCTCTCTCCCCACCACAGTGCAAAATGAATGAATTTAACTTCCTGTTTGTCTGATGACTTCCAGCTTCTCTGACAGTTTCCAGAAACCTTCAGTGTTTTCTGGAGTTTTAAAACAGTTTCCACTACATACCAACAGTTTTTGACACATTACAATAGACTCCAAGACTTTCTGGGACTTTGAAAAATGGCACTTTCCTCCATGAAACCAATAAAAGCCTTCCACAATGGTGACTACTAGCAATTCCCCAAAATCTCCTATGGTGATAAATTCCTTAAGGCTGTCCTCCTTTGAGGAACCAGCTCGCCCACTAAAGACACTGTTCTGAGGATGCATGACATAAGTTTGCTAATTCACTTACTCCATAGGCTAACAAGACAACTTCAAACCCTTGTAACTTTAAAATACACCATGCATTATTTAAATTCTAACTGAAAAAATAACTGCAAACCACGCACCTGTACACCTCCAAATGGATCACTTAAAATACACTTTTTCCTGTCAGCAGAAGACAGTTGCAGGGTGTTTTTAGACAAGATGAGTGGACGGGGTGTGTGTGTGTGTCTGTGATCAGTGCGGGGGGAGGGTGCATGGGTGCTGTGAGTGGGAGAGTGCTTCACACAAGCAGCCCCACCCACAGCCACCCTGCCCACGCACCACCCGCCCTGTCCGCGTACAGGGCACTCTGACTTTTTGCAGAATGATTCATGCATGGGGAGGGGGGGGGATGGAGATGCATGGGGGGTGAAGGGGCGGGGAGCCCCCTCCCCTGACATTCAGATGAGATGGGCCCCATGCTGGGACAGGTGGTCCTTATGTGGGGCCAACTAGTTTAAAAACACCCACAGGAATGACAAAAAAAAATTAGTTTGCCTCTGATTTTCAAGCTCATATAACTCAGCTATTTTTCATCTGAACTCTATGAAATTTGTACAGGTTCTACCCCTCACCCAGGCAATCCTTCCTGATGTATTTCACAATGATAGGCTAAAATATCTTAATTTTATGAGTATAATTTTTATTATTTTAATAGTGACCCAACCACCTTAACAATAGAGAGTCTCCTGTGGATCTATAATACACAAGACAGGAAGGCTGGGGAAAAGGGATGCCAGTACTTCCTATCTTACAGGGATATGAAGTCATTTACTCAAGATTGTAAAGGACATTTGTGGGCAGGTAAGCAGGGAGCCAAATCCTGTCAAGCAGGACTGTCCATCATTAAAGTCAATGGGAGTTGTGCCACTGATTACTGTGGGTGCAAATCTCTGAAGTGCATGGCCTTGATAATTCTTCCTAGCATTGAGTGAAGAGAATCAACATTTTCTGGCATTTGCGTCACTTCAGCCCTGTTTATTTTGAGATTCCTTGACTGAGGCCTTTTGTCTGCCTGCAACTTTCAAGACAAAATGTAGCATCCTAACCATTCGGTTGCCAGCTAGAAGGCCAGAGAATAGTAGATCTGAATATTTGTTACTTACTGATTTCAACAACCTGGATTCTCTTTTCTTGATGAGAAATAGGAAAATGTTATTGTATAAAAATTGTTTGAAGAAGTTTATTTTTCCTCTCAGAAAACTACTTAATATTATTTAAAAATCTCTGAAGTCTTTTTTTTAGCCTGGTTTTCTCTGGAAAGAAGGTTTGCGTCAGTTGTGGGGAACTTCCAGACTGTGGGCCAAATCTGGCTTATGGTTGCGTTTCATTTGGCCCCTTTCCAATATCTGGCACATGGATCCAGTCCCAATATCTGGCCCATGGATCCAGCTCAAGCACTGAAAGAGTGAGCTCAGGTGAAGGGAATGGACATGAGGGTCTACCCTTAGGGACAGGGGATGGATCCATGGAATGGATCCTTGACTGGAACCTTCCCTTCCTTTCCCCATCCTGAACACACCCCTTAAGTACCCCCCCAGTCCCTGCAACTCAGAACTTGCACTAATTTTCAAAGTGACCTGCAGGAGGGAAAAGACTTCCCACTCCTGGCTTATGCAATTACTGTCTCTGTGCATGTATATGACACCCCACCCCCCGCCGCCCCTTAACTTTCGATCCCTCAGACCAATTTCAGCCAAATTTGGTAGAGAGGACGACTTCAAGCAGTGTGTGCAAAAGGAATGGATAGAAATTGCATTTCAAATGGACTATCTATTCTTCTGCCTTTATAAATGCATTGGAACCATAGTGTTTCACGTGTGTCTGTACTTTGGGGGGCATAATTTGGCTTTTCCCTCTTACCTTTTTGAGTGGAATACACAACATAGTAATCACTAGCTGTTGGCAGTCTCCTGATTTCATCAACATCATCATTGTCCTCGGTTTCAATGGAAAGTTGGTCTGTAGACGACACTCCAGCATCTCTTTTCCCTGTGAGAAAGATGTATTTAAGCACTCTGTAACATGAATGCCTGGAGGCAAATATTTCCTAAGTGTACATTACAGTATATGGGCATCTCTTCGTGGGTTACTACCTGGCTTTACTGGAATTAAAGAGATTTTTGCTACTACTTTAATGAGCCAGGATTTCACCCTATGGAATTTAATAAGTTGAATTCAGTGGATCATCTAAAACTGGTTGACTTATCAGAACAAGCAAACATTAAAGAAACAGATCTGGTTTTGGTACTGTGTTCTGTCTAAATAAGCAAACTATTAAAACACTGCTAAGAATTTTTATTAAAGTTATCAATACTCGATCCAATAGAAATTAGCTTGGTGGTTTTGATTCTTAACATTCAAGGTATTATCAGACGTTACGAGATCACGCTCAACCACAGGGAATTCCCACATGGTGATCGTGGTCTCGTAACGTCTGTTGGGGGGGAACGGAAGCTCCCCGTCAGATATTCACCCCCGTGAATCATAGGGGGGAATCACTTTGACCACGCAAATGGAGGTCCTGCCCAGACCATCTCCGTTTGCATGTTCAATGTGATTCCCATCCGTGATCAGGGGGATCGTCTCATCTGTCCCAGGACCACGGCCCAGAATCAGCGGCGGGATTCCGGGCTGTGGTCAATGTCCCGGGGGGGCGGGCGGGCGCTGCAGCCACATTGGTCGCGGTGCCCGCCCGTCTCCCAGAGGGCGGGTGGCCTAGGGAGCGTGGGGGCAGCGGGGCTGTGCAGCTGCATTGTGCGCCGCGCGGCCCCGCCCCCTCCCCAAGTCCCCGCCGGGATCAGCCGGCACGTCTGTTGGATGTGCCGGTTTGATCCCGGCGGGGGATCAATGGGTGTTTCCGTGCCGGGGCCAATACAGGTCCCATCACATCTGAAAATACCCTCAGTTATAAGAGACTCAATTTGACATGTTAATGTAGACATTCTTTAATCTCTAAATGATATAGTGGGACTGTATTCAACATGGCTAGAGCAAGTAGCTAAAGCCAAAGGCATGGAACAGTTTACCATATACGACCATAGGCCTGTTTTCCCCCTCAAATAACTCAAAATGCCTTATGATGTGAGTGCCTTGCTAGGGCCACTGTGGCGATCTTATATAACTTGGATGGTGGTTACTTTTGAGTTACTGCAAAATGCAGGGTTTTTTCTGTTCATTCTCAGAACATTTTGAAATCACTATTTTCCTCCTGGTTGCAAACCAGCTGTAATTCTTGGTTTCTTAACAAACCTTCTAACGTACTGTCGAATGTGACATTGATCAGTCTTGAAGATGAAGTCTCTTGTAAAGACTCTTCTTCTATGGTAACATTCATTCCTTGAGGCCTGATCCATTGGGACTAAGGCTGCATTCGCCTGAGATTTTTCTCCTGTCTGTGCTACTTGTTGCTGGAGTTTGTATTCTCATTGTAACAGTTCCCAGGTTCCTTCCCTCACTTCAAAAGCTAGCACCTGTACTGCCCTGGCTGCTGCTAGATATCCCATTATGCTGCATTTTTTTGTTTTGGATGTCAGCAATGCTTTCACCAGACCACACAAGTGGAAATCACCTCTATCTTCTCCTGGGCAAATAAAGGCAGGCTGACAGGTGGATTAATCTCCTCACATGTTATAAAAATGCATGTGAAGGGATTAAGCATGAATGTTAAACTCTATTTTTCAAGTTAATTTTTTTTTGGCTTAAATGTGCCAGCTGCATCCTGTGATCTAAACTTTTCACACAATTAAAAAAAGGGGGGAGGGAAGGTGGTTGCAGATTTAGTGGGTAAAAACAAATGTGATGGCTCTCACTGCCACCACGGACTTCTCTGGGCAGTGGCGGGAGCTGTCATTCTGGCTGGGACTCAGCCCAGCCACCAAACAAACGTTATGGCAGCTGGGCAGGGGAAGGGGCAGGGAACGCACAGATGTGCATCTGCACATCCCTGCCCCCAAGCTACATGGAGCGGCCTACACACTGGCTGATGGGCAGCCATGGTGGCCAATGATGGCAGCCATGGCGCTACTATCTCAGAGCGCGATAAGTAAAGCAGCCGTACAAACTTTATGGCACAATCTACACCCGGTTGGGCAGCCATTCCCCGGGCAACGTTGGCACTTTGCATGGGCTGCAAGTTGGGGATAATCCCAACTCACAGCCTGGGCTAAGTGCCAGCACCACCCAGGGAATGGCCCAGGTTAACATCTGGCAGCGGTTTCTGCCATTACGATAGTCCGCATTTCCACACGGGTCAAAGTGTGGAAATGAGGGCTATCGTAATGTCTGAAAACACCCAATGTCTTGTGTGAATGTAGCCCATGTCTGCTTTAGTAGTTTGGGGATTTGGGGGGGGTTTCTTCTTTTTTCTCCGGGTCTATAGGACATTATATCTTGGGGACCAGGAAGGGAATTGGGGGCCTGAAAGCTGCAGCCTGGAGGGAGACTGGGAGCTAGGGGTTTGGAGGAGGGCTGGGAACTTGGAGCTGGGTCCCAGAGGGGAAACTGGGCCATGGGGAGCTGGGGCCTGAGGAAAATGGGTAGAGGTGCCTCTTGACACTTAGAGGCACAGAGAAATACTTTCTGAACTAGATACACTATTACATCTAGCTAACTAAAATTAAAGTAAGTACCAGGTACAGTGTTGCACAGCGTACCCACACAAATGGAGTTAGTCTGGATGGAGGGCTGGCTAACAGTCTCCCACACTGCAATTTCCAGTCAGGTAAACAATTCCTTGATAGTTCTAGCAGGTGTCAAGGGGGTGGGGGAAGAAGTTTTTTTCTCCCATATGTTCAGAGTCCTCAGAGGCTTCTGTCCATAGCCAGGGAGAGTGAAAGCCTCTCTCCTCTCCCAAAGTTCACTTAGGGTAATTTCAGACATTACGAAAATGCCTTTCACCACAGTGAACCCCAGTGGATTCCCTGTGATGGTGACGTTTCCAGGAATGTCTGTTTGGTCCCAGCCAGATGTTCACCACGGTGAACCCCCGGCCGGGATCAAGCTTGACCATGGTTTTCGACCTCCGGCTGGCCGGAGGTTGAGAACCGTGGTTAGAGTGGCCATGATCCAGGATGAGGACAGCGATGGCGGCAGTGCACATCTGCTCGCCAGCCCTGTCCCAGAATCAGGCCCCGACCATGGGACGGGGTCGGGCGCAGTGGCTTCATTGGCGGCTGCGCCCGCCCATCTCCCTGTGGGCGGCCGGCCAAGGGAGTGTATGTGTGGCTGAGTGGCTGCATGGTGCGCCGCACAGCCCCGCCCCCTCCCTGATCCCCCTCAGGGATCAGGCTGACACATCTAAAGGACGGACGGCCTGATCATGGACTGGGATCCGAGACGGATCCCAGTCCAGGATTCAGCGTGGCAGGCCTCCGGACCCATCACGTCTGAAATTACCCTTAGTTCTCCCCTGACTAACAGGAGTGGGGCAATGGAATCAGTACATTTGAAAAGGTTCAGGTTTGGGGTTTGCTTACTTCTGATTTTATTGAGGTTTGGGGGGAAAAATATGTGGTTTGTTACAGTTTAGTTGGAGTCCTTGTTTAAAAGAAAATTCTAGTAACCAAGTTTGACCAATGTAGATTCTACTGTGTTTCTTTTTATAAAAATGGCAAGGGATATTGGAATTCTTTTCAATCCTGGCACCCCATCCTGTCTAAAGAACGTTTCATTTATTTATTATTTTTAAAATTCTACCTCTCCCTTTCCCTAAGGCACAGGGCACTTACAATATTAAAAACACAAAATACTTTAAAATTCCTTAAAAAAAAAACACCAATGCCCCACACTGCCCTAAACCCCCCCCCACCTCAACCCCTATCCCTGCCTACCAAACACTTTGACAAAAAGAAAGATTTTACACTGCCTCTGAAATATGCTCAGATGAGATTGGAGGTTCTTGGACACTGCAACAATGGTGATAGCTAATTCTAGACTGGATTAGGGAAATGGAGGCAGTTCTTGAGCATTTTCTTTCCACGAAAGAATGGCTTTTTTTAAAAAGAATTGGAAGCTTTCATTAAACTTGTTACAAAACTTGCTGTAGGCAAGGCAATCAATCTCCTATGGCTCTAGACCCCCGGCTGCCTGTCAGATGCATGTTCACCCTGTGCCAATAGCCTCTCTAACTGCGTGGGAGAAATGGAATGGCTAGAGTTGCACACGTGCAGTGTGGGTCTCTCCATTGTCTATTCCTCCTGATGGATGTTACTGCTGGCTTTGGGAAGAGAGGCCTCAAGGGAGGGGAGGGATAGGAACATGCAAGCGCAGAGCATGTGTGCGGCTGCTTGAACATATGCAGTGCTGGTGCTCCCTGCAGACAGCAGCCTCTTCAGTGGGGGAGGAAGGAAGGGGATGGCTAACACTGTGCATGCACAGGGCTGGGTGTGTCCCCACTCCCCATTGCCTGTCTATGGTTCCGCATGAAGTAGGACTGGCTCCTACACATCAGTCCAGAATACTAAATTAAGCCACTGGGATAGACATATCAGTATGTGGTTTAAAACCCTTACAAAGATCCACAGTGAAATCTTACAATGCAGTCTTATTCCTGTAAGTTTAAAAGTTCTACTCACCTCCTCTGCAAGCTTGGATTAAGAAGACTTTTGGTTTTTGTTGTAGTTTCGGGCACAGTACATTGTTGAATAGTGGAAATATCTCCTCAAGACTGGCTCCGATACCATCTTTTCCCAGAATATACCCACCTTCCCTCCCATGGCTCATGAGAGTGATGAGGCAGCAGCTAATATCATCATTAGATTGATTGATTTGATCCCGGAATTTTTCCAATGCCGGCTTGATTTCCTGTCACCAACACATTTTAAGGAGGTCAGGATAAGGCTGTTAAGGGTTTATAAAAGGCAGTATGATCCTCTGTGGTGGGCAGCACTGGCAGTTAATGCCAGCACTAGTCCCATTCATCTCAGCTAGACTTGTGTCCATGTTAACTGTTAGTGCAGGTGTTATCCATAGGAAGACTTGCCCACAGACTGAAGTACAGAAATGCTCAACATTGGGTGGACTGCCTTACATTGGTTGGCCCAACACTAGGCCACACATCTGTCCTGCTGTCCAACCAGGAATTTCAGCCCCTAGACTCAAATTTAATTTGATTCTATTTAAATTTTTGTAACAGCTACTATCGGAGCACACACAAGTCACATTCACGTCAGCGGGCCTCATGGACGCTAGATGATAATGCATGCATTATCTGTCAGAAAATTGTACTATAACTGAATTCAAGCCCCAGGAAATACCACCAAACAACTACAAATGCCAAGTTAAATGCCAAATGTCCAAGTTAAATTTGTGTTAAATGCCATCAAATCCCTAAAAATGCCCCAAATTAAATCCAATGCCCACGTAAAATGACAGCCGAGCTCCAATTTAAATCAAATGCCATGAAAGCTAAGCACACACCCTCATTAACTCAGATGCCCACACTTGCACTCTTTCATGCACTCACACCATTCTACCTAGTTGCTCTGTTATGCTCAGAGCAAAAATCATTGGTCTTCTTCTTTTTCTAGTAGATCTGCGTGGCACCACAGGACTAACTGCTCTGCTCTGTGGACTGTTGTCCAATGGTGATGTCTATGATTCAGGATACCCTTCAGTTTGTTTAGGCTCGATTTGTGGTGTTGCTGCATCTTAAACATTTCTCTCTTCTTCCTTTGGTGGCATAAGCCTCTGCCACTAAAGTCAAAGGCCATTTTTAGACAAGACACAAACATGGAGGTCCACCCATCCCCCCCCCACACACATCTAGATGCCCATTTGAAGGTGGCATGGGAGTGTGTGTGCGCTCCCATTACCAACGCACCGCCCACTCACACCCACGCATGGAACATCAGGGGGAAATTCAGGATTCTCTGTGCAGGGGCAGGCGAAAGAGTGCATGGATAGGGGCACACACCCATCGCACACCTATCCTTGGCTCGTTTGATTACGCCCCCCCCACACACACACACACACTAGACGTATGTGGGCACTCGACGTAGTACACAAAACCTGCCCTCCAGCCATGCCCATTTAAAAATGGCCAAAGACAAAACTCCCACTGACACGGATGACAGAGGACTGTCCTGTCAGTCTCATTCGCTTCCACTCTCTCCCACCCAGTCACTTATATTCACAGCTTCCCATCCAGCTACACTCGCATCCATTCATTTCTACTACTGTCTTGCCTACTTCTGGAATTTCTGATGCCCAAGACACCACACTGCTGCCGGAGCCACACACCTGTTGAGGCCAACCCCTGGGAACCCCTCTTTCAGCCAGAACTGATCCCAGGAACTGTAACATCTGTGACTAGCTCCTAGAAAGCTGCTGCCAAAATTGCCCATGACTCTGAAGGAGTAGTTGCTGCAGTAAGAACTGGCTGTGAGCTGGTCCCTGAGGCTCCTGGAGTCCCTGCTGGTACCAGAACTGGCTCCCTGAAAGCTGCTTAACAGTCAGCCATCAGAAATCCTGAAGAGCTGCTAGGGTAATGGCTGGAGCTTTCCCTGTCCCAGCTGCATTGCCAAACAGAGTTCTTTCTGATCCTCCTCCAGCATTTGAATTTCCTGCCCAAATGCCAAAGGGGAGAACCATAGGAAAATTTCCCTCACAGCAGTGTCGGCAGAAGCTCTCCAAGGCTCTAGGCCTGCAATAACTCTGGGTCACAGACAATAGCCTATTGGCCAATTGTCTGAGGGCTGAAGGGAATGGCTTTGCAGGTCTCCATGTTGAGCACCCTAGCCATAAGGTATGTGGGTTCACATGGATTATCCACATATCAGGACATCTTGGGGGAGGGGAAAGGCCAAGCTATTTGTCTGGATATAAGAGGTATACAAAAAGGGCGTGGAGGTACAGTCAATCAATACTGGCAGTTGCTTCTTTACCTGTGACATGCTTTATATCCCGATAGAACTAGGTGGCATAGGGCATGTCCAGAATAGAGAAGGGTCTAGATATGGGAGGTCCAGATTAGAGAGGTTATACTGTATGCAATTGGTTAAAGTAAGAATAAAATTTAGAGACTTACCTTCCCATCAGGATCTATGCACTGTCCCGAAGGTGTTGCAAATCCAAACTTATTAAACCATGTATTCATTGTTTGAATATCCTCTTCTGCACCAGGCCTGCCTCTTCTTACACACATCATAAAAGCCACCCGCTTTTTACTCATGTCATATCGATCCTGTTAATTAAAAATATTAAAATATACTTTCTTTAAAAACCCTGGATGACCTCATAGCTCAGCAGAACCACTTTACTGTAGCCCAAAGGCCCCAGTCCTTCATAATCTTTGCAAAGCCAGGAATTCTCTTTGTGGAACAGTTGTTGGACTGAGCCCAAAGTTGTTTGCTCCCATAGAGAATAATTTAGACCTAAAAACCATTCTCCCTGAACCATTATGGAACTGTTTCCAGGAAAGATGCTTAAGTGTTTTCAAATGAGATGCCAGCCCACATTGGCACTCACCAGGTGGGTGTCCACCTGCTCGTCTATTAGGTGTTCACCAGATGTTAGCCTGTACCCTCCATGCAGCCCCCACTCACTTCCTCGCACACACTCCCCACTCATGGCATTGTCCAAGGACTTTGCAGGCCAGTGCATGCTAGTGCACGCCCATGCATCTGCCTCCCATTAATTAGATTTGCCTGCAGCTTCACCAGCACCATATAGTCATGGCTAGCGCAGCCTGAAATTAAGCAGCCGCAGCACTTTTCTGTCTGCTGCTCCTGAGGCTTCTTCCTTGCTGCCTAGCCACCTCCTGTCAATTTGAACCCAGGCTCGGTTGGGTGGCGACAGCCACCCGGGCTGGAGAGAGCAGCTAGGAGCTGGCTGGGAGCGGTGCAGCTGGAGCTGGAATGAACCAGGCGGCTGGGAATATAAGCTGAGCCCAGGATGGAAATGACAGGTGGCAGCGGGTTAGTGGCAGCTGAGTTGTTAATTTCAGCAGCAGCCAGGTTGTTAATTTTCACACCTAGCCAACTCCAGGCAGCCCAGGCTGCTGCTGCTGCCCAGCCACTTCTTGCAGCCAGGTTGTTCATTTCATCCTGGGCTCGGCTTGCATTCCCTGCCATCCTGATCCTTCCGCTGTGAAGCTGAGCAGGTGCAAGAGAAGAGAGTGGGGGTGCGGGAAGAGCTTTCTCCTCTTGCAACCACCCGAGCACGGGAGTGCTCCTTTGGATGGAAAAGGGGGTCATGGCCAGGGAAGTAGCCTTCTCTGGCCATGACCCCCCTTTCCATTCGAGCCAGGGCTGGGGAGAGGGAAAGTGCTGAGTGGCGCCACCTCACCTGTGGCAGTTACTGCCAGCAAATGAAACGCGGCAAAGGACTGCCCATTAATTAGCTCTACACATTAAAATGTGTGAGTGGGGAATACGTGTGGGCTCCGTAGTCCAAACATGGACTCCAGCAGGCTAATAGGGTGTTTTCAGACAAGACTAAGTTCTTCTCCTAGGAGTGTAACAGGTTCAGAGGGGAGCCTTTAACCTAGGTGTGCGGAACCTTTCCCCCTACCCCAAGGGTCACTCTAAAATGAGTACATGCTCTGTGAGCCAGGTGGGGACTGGGGGAAGGGGGTGTGTGCTTTAGGGATAGGCTTAGGATAGGGGAAGGAAAAGAGAGAGTTTGGTTCTTGGTCCAATCTCCTATCTTCAAGTGCACAAAAGTAGCTAAGCTGATAACTCTTGTTGGACCAACTTAGAGGTAGATGGAATCAGTATTCATTTCTCCCTCCTCCTCGCAAGTTCTAACAAGTACCCAACACTCACGTTAACTAGTAGCTGAAAACAGAAAGAAGCTTCTGTCCATGAACAAAATTCTGCCCTTGGTTGAACCTGTTTAGCACCACTGAAATCAGGGCAGAGTATGGCCTAATGTGTCTAATGGGTGCAGATCTGTCATCTACGTAATGGGGCTAACAGTTGGATTGAACCCACCAACTTCAGTGGAACTCCTCCTAACTAATGGCAGAGAGAAAAGCATTAATAACAACAATCCCATGCATATGAACTGACAGCTTTCTACAATGGACAAGTGTGGTAAGTGCTACTTAGGAGCACAAGGGCAGCAATTGCAGGTACATTCCATGGGCTGCATGTAATTGTGGCATGGAGTGACCAAGGATCAAATCCTGATAACATATGACACTGGAATGTTATCCTCAGTCATTAAATTCAACAATGGGAATGGAGCTATTAACTTTGAAGAGGACAAGATAGCACCCTACAAGTGCAATCCTCACCCACTGAAGTCCCTGAAGGTTTTGCCATTGACTTTAGTGGGTTCAAGATGGCACTGAATGCCACTTGGAAGAATCTCAGTTACTTTGATGGATTTACTCATGCAGTAAACCCTACACTGGACAGTAAAAGTTTACAGGACAAGGTTGTGAGTTGATGGGATGGTGGAATTGCATCCTCTGAGCCCTGTGTGGAACCTTTAGGCAAAGTCTCCTGTCATTGGTTTTCCATTGAGGATCAGGATTGGCCCATGGTATGTTGATTTTGTGAAATTTAAATGTTAATTTTATCATCTCTGAAACGCTATTAAACATTTACAAACATCAGGCTTATTCTCCTCTTGGCTGTACAAGTTTGGCTTCCAGGGAAGTTGTCTTAGGCCAGATTCTCACAAACAAAGCAAAACTGATTTAAATCAAATTATCTTTTTCTGTTTTTACTAACTCCAGTGTCATTCACACCAGACGTTAAAAAATGATTTAGTACTGCCACGGTCAGCCTCCAGTGTTGATGCCATGGAAGTGCACACAATGGGGGCTTTTAGATGGATCGTAGCTCCAGTTCTGCCCATGCCAGCCCACTTCACCCCTGGGCTGTCCAATACATTTAAAAGCACCCCGCCAGATGTGGAAGTGGAGCAGGCTGGGCCTGCTCTGGGGTAGCCCCAGATGTGGTGCTCCTGAACATCCTGGAGCACCGCCAGTGGAGTGGGCTGGCCAAACCCAGGGCACCAGTCTGAAGTGGAGCTGCTGTCTGTCTGCTTGGTGGACCCACACTGCAGCTCTGCTTTTGGCCATTCGTTGACCCAAGCAACATCATAGGGTTGCAGATGCCAGTCCAGAGTATCAGGTGATCCACACACAACTCTATGGTGCGGGGAGGAGGGGGAACCGCATGGGCAGACGACGGGTTGGGGAAACTGATGGGATCCATTTAAAACAGACTCAGGTGGGGCTGCAAGCAGACAGACATGGGGGAGCACTCCCAGAGCTGCTCTGGGGGCAGGCAGCCTTCACGTCCATCTGTTTACACCCAATGAGACACATCCCTGCTGCCTTGCACACAAAGCATTCTGGAATGTCACTCATACATAAAATCAAATCTGAGTTTTTGTGTTTTAAAATCCAATTTCCAATAACCACGATTGCCCCAATTACACACACAGTAATTGGGGGTTGGTAATAATTTGCATAATCCGGGGTTGGGACACTCTCCTGGAAGCTATCCCATTGTGCAATGTGTGATTCGACCCACCCCTATCCACACACTTCCTGCGTGTCATTTCCCTTCAGCTTGTTAGTTGCCATTTTGATTTGCTTGATTTGATTTTCTATGATCCTCAGAGAACTAAGAAAACCGGGATCATGTGCACACACAACATAAAATCGGATGTTTTTACCCGAATAGACCGTGTCTATCCCATTACTTTGAAAAGCTCCAGGTACATAGCTGGCGCTATATAAATGCTTGCTAATAATAATAATAATTAATAATAATAATTAATGTTATATTCTCCCCACTTTTGAGGATTGGATTCAAAGAGGAAGCCAAACCTGGGGATAAACCGGGGACAAAAAGTGCGGCAAAAAGTGCATCTAAATCCAGATCAGGCAGTTAAAATCAGATTTTATGTTACGCGTGAGTTCACCCATAGAGTTCAAAGCAGGAGGAGACACTGTGTATTGCAACCTGGGAATGATTGGTACACCATGTTCACCTACAAAACATAGAAAGGGTTCACTTTACAAGATAATTCCATTTAGAAAGTAATGGGAATTATGGACTCCACATTAGTCCAGAGTACATACTTCAGCTCCTATTCCCAAATACTGTTGCTTGATGTGTGAACAATACAGAAATACAAACAGGTTAAAAAGCACTTATTCAATTTAGGTGATAGGAATGTGCCTTTAGTGTAAGAGAGAGGAGAATTCAGCCTTTAGGATTTGTAGGTTCTTATTTGCTCTGAGAAAATTAAGTTGTTTAACTTACCAGTTCATTCAGATCCCGTTTTTCCTCATTTGCTCTTCTCTTTACTGAATATGGCACTGAGTTATCATTCCTTCTCGGTTCAGCCACTATATGTGCATTAAAAGGAGAAAAACATGACTCAGACTATACAGAGTTGTTTCTTTATATATTAGGGTCAATCTTTCTATTTGTGTGTATGTTGTCACAGTTTTTACACCTACAGTGGCTCAGGCAAATGCAGCAGTCATTGCAGAATCTCCTTCCCTAATGCTAAACACACACAGCTAAAGGATTTTGTCCTCATCTGCTCTGCAGTTTGAGTAAGCCAAGGCTGTGTCTAAATGAAATTTGAGCCAGTAGCTAGTTTTTTTTCTTTTCTTTTCTTTTTCAGCACTGAGTCAATTTGAATGCCAGTCCTGTAGCACCAGGAGTGCTAAATGTACAGAGAATCCCAGGAGGGCAGAGGAATTTTATCACTGTCATTCCACCTCGATAAGGGTCAATCTAGATAACATTTAGGTTAAAAAAGCCAGTAATCCCTTCAACTATGTTCTGCTCTAACTGGAATGGAAACCTGTGAGAAAATATCACAGCCTTATACAAAGCTCTTACCCACTAATCATCTCTGACCTGTGTGTAAAACCCTCTCTGTATTTTTTATTCAGTTTATAAGCTTTTGGTTATGTGAATCTGTCAGTATTTGATATTACTCTGTGTATGTTAAGGGAAGAAGGGAGGTAGTTATTCCTTTTTGTGGTAGTTATTCCTTTTTGTGTTCTCTCTGATTCTCATGACTTTTCTTTTTCTGGCTCCTCTCCATAGCCCAGAGATGGTGCAAATGGAGTCACATGTGGCTTTCAGGCACCAGTACTGAAGCTCTCACACCAGAAGTGGCTTCCTAATGAGCAAGAGAAGGCGAGCTGCCATTTCTGACACCATTAGCACCAGGGCCTTTGCAAACGCCATGAACACAGGGCCAGCATGGACAGCATGCCCCACGCCACTACTGCTATTGTCCAAACCTGGCAGACTGCCCGGGAGCCAAAGCTTAGACATTGGCCCTTTTCACACAAGATGCCCCCCACATGCCCAAGCAAATCTGCTGCGTGGGCATGGGGGAAGGGGCACACCTGTGTGACCGCCACGGCTGGTGGGTGGGTGTGCGTGCACTCTCCTGTGCTCACCTATCTCTGCCTGTCTCCCACGCACAGTGCAACCAGCAACAACGGCAGTTGTTCCATGCATGGAGATGGGGGAGCGTCCATGTAACGGCTGCCTTGCCTTGCCAACCCCCTCCGCACCGTAGCCCATTTGAAAAGGGCCAGTGAGGAGATGAGGATGTCACGGGAAGCCATGCTGCTCTGTCCCTGGGATTGGGGGCAACCAAGGGTCAATGAAAAGTGTTTTGTGACCCTCAATGATACGAAAATGTTGATATGTGGCTTTTGGGCTTGGGAACTTTGTCTACTCCTGCTATAACCTCTCTCCATTTCACCCTGTCCTTTTGCCTTTGAATTTTAAAAGCCTACTTACAGCCAATGAATCCATTATTTTTTCTGTCATAATGGTAGGTCCTACTCAGGGGTAACATTTTGATTTATTCCTCCAACAACTAGGTGGAAGAGCCACACCTCATCCAGCATAGGGTGTTTTTAAACGAGCTAGGCTGGGGGTTGGGGGTCTGTGGCTGCTGAGTGGCACAGCTGCAGAGCAGCCACTCAGGCAGAGTGTGTGGGGAGCGATTCTAATGAGCGGCTCCCAGCGCAGCTACTGTGGCAGCTGCCTTGCACTCCCCCTGCCGCAGACCATGGGAGAGGGGAAATGCGCCAGGCTGGCCTTTGAAATTGACACGTCCTGGTGTGAGCACTGGGAATCTGGGCTCCCTAGCACTCATGGCCAGTTCATGTGACTTGCAAAGGCTGTGCCTCCTGTCCACAGCAGACTGGTCTGCTGATGTGGTTGGCTGCTGCTGTTCATGCAGGCAGGAGATGCGTGGCACCAATTGCCACACACCTTTTTGGCTTGCCCCTCATGGCGCACTCTGGATTTCTCAGCAATTCTCCATAAGTGGCCATGAGTGGGTGCTGCATGGCTCATGGGAGCATGCATGCCCCTGCTCAGATGGACGATCAGATGAGTGGCTCCTGGGAGGCCATACTTGGTAGCATCTCATTTAAAAACACCCATAGCCCAGTTATGGTCTGAGATTTGTAGTTAGCCTAAGGATAAAATGCAAAGAACTTGAGATGTTTTAGTGCTAAGTCAGACCATGCAAATAGTAGTATATGGGAGTTCTATTACTCCTAGATATGCTTCCTGAGGTGGGGTCACCAGTACACATTCACATGAAATGTTTATCTCAATGAAAATTACCTCTTGATGGTTTACATAGGAGTAATTTTACCTGGCTATTTCTACCCAGGATTAAGTTACACCCTGCCCCATAGAGCAGTGTTTTCCAAACTTTTCATCTGTGTAACCCCAAACAAAGACCTATAGAATATATCAAAATTGATTGGAATGATGAGCTGAGCCATGTATTGCATGAACCCCACATTGGGGCCTTGTGTTCTCTGGAACAGGGGCAGCCA
Source organism: Sphenodon punctatus (assembly GCA_003113815.1). Taxonomy (NCBI): domain Eukaryota; kingdom Metazoa; phylum Chordata; class Lepidosauria; order Sphenodontia; family Sphenodontidae; genus Sphenodon; species Sphenodon punctatus. Next base: position 23,535 of record QEPC01014945.1, read on the forward strand.
TATGAAATGTTGCAGTGGTTTCCAAGTTCAACCTTCTTGCCAGAGTGACCCCAGTTTTAGACGCATATAATCCCTTGAGTTTACTTGCAACAAAGGCAGTGCAAAAGGACATCCAATTTCAATCAGATCATGACTCTATCCACAAATGCCATGACTCCATTTGGGGTACCAAACTGCAATTTGGGAACTTCTTTGTTAACGTTTCCCAGGAGTACATAACCTCCTCTCCCCCCCCCCCCCCCCCCCNGGGGGGTAGTGTAGGGTTATTTATCCCTGGATAAATATGATCACATGTGAACTTTTCTGTTCCACAGCATAGATCAGGAAACAACCAAATTAAATGGTTTTACCCCTGGGTAAACTACTTTGGGGTAAACATGTGGCGTGATCATGTCCTAATCATGGGCATAACCTGTTACATTTGTGAGAGATTATCCTGTGATCCTTCCCACTCTGCTGTGGCCCTAGCAACCCCATCTCTTGTTTCCCCTGTCAATGTAGGGGCTTAAAACATAGGGAGGCGGGGTGTATATGTGGGAGCAGGGAGAGGGATATGAGGTGTTGGGTATGTATGTGGGAGCAGCTACACAGAGGGAGCACCTGGGTATGTGTGTGTGGGTGGGTTTGGCTAGGAGGAGGGAGCTAGTTTCAGAGAGTATGGTTAGTTTAGGGTGTGTGAAAAAGATGGGGGCTCAAAGGAGGGGGTGTGGGTGGATGGCTTGGGTAGGGACAGCGGTGACTAGAAGGATGGGGGGCTAGTGTCAGATTGCAGGGATGGCTTGGGATTGTGTGAGGAAGGGTGGAAGTTTGGGGGAAGTAGGAGGATGGCTTGGGATATCTGGGGAGCTGGAAGGGTGGAGGTAGGGAGCCACTAAAAGGAGGGGGAGCTAGTGACTGAGAGAGCAGGGATGGCTTGGGATGTGGGAGAAGAGGGAGCTGAGTTGTGGGTGGGGAGCTGAAGTGTCTGGGAGAAGGGAAAGCTGGGGAATGGTCTAGGGTACGTGAAAGGCTGATGGGTAGAGTCCCCTAACATCTCTCCCCTTGTCCCCATCATTCCCGCTGCAGCTCCTAGGACTTCCTCCAAGTTGGATTCTGGCCAGAAACTACAGGAGACAGGACCGACTCGAGTTCAGTGTGCCCCACAGCGGGCTCTAGTGGCGGCCAGCTGCAATTATTAAAGGCAGTTCTGCAGAACTCGGTGTAGCGGACCAGGGTATTGGGGGGCGGGGGGTGTTAACCCCTCCCCAACCTAGTCAAACCCCGTCCATACCCACAAACACTTCAGAATCTGCCTGGTCGCTAACAAAGTCCCCAGTCCAGCTGAGTCAAGCTCCAGACTTTGCTAGCGGCTCTACAGCCTGAGCACAGTGGGGCTGCAAGCTGAAGGAGAGAAAGGGCTGGTTGGAGTCGAGCCTCCTAGGAGGTTTCCTAGCTGCTAGGGCTCGGCTGCAGGAGGAAGATTCGGGCTCCCATCTCCCTGCCCTAGCTCTGCTCGTGTGCTTTGTTAGCGCATGTGGCGCCTCGACGCTCTGCTTACCCGAAGCTGCCGCTGCTGAGCTCTCCCATTTGCTCAGTTTGGCAACCAGATCGTTGCAATTCATTTGGCGGAGCGCCTCTTTGAGAACTTCCAGGGCCCTGTCTGGGTAGCGGCGCACGAGTAGCTCCGCCAGATCGGGCTGGGATTCCGCGGTGTCCAGATCGCTCTTGGACAGTTCCTTATCCAAGCCTTTCAGATGGAATTTCAGAGTCTTTATTTCACGCTCCCTAAGATCATCTAAGACTTTTTTGATTGTCAGTGGTAATTCGGAGTCCATTTTCTAGTTTTTGCTTCTACACGCTCTTTGTCCAGAGCTTGTCGATTTGTTTCACTTTCAATTTGACAAGGAATGGGGCTGGCGCTTGTTTTATATATATAATTTTAATTTTTTGTAAGCCGCCCAGAGCTGTTTCAGGAGGGGCAGGGTATAAATGTAATAAATAAAATAAAATAAATAGATAAATCCTGCCATAAACGAGCACACTCCGCTCTGGCCAGGGAAACCAGTGGCAAACTTGCCATCAACTTGACCCTCGGGTGAGGGTTGTACCCATCCTCTCTGGTTGCCGGGCATTTCCAATTCCTTTGAAGAATGAAGTGAAGACCCGATTCTGCTTTCCTTGGACTGGCTCAGGTTGAGTCTTATGTCAGAAAAGGGCTGGGGTGCGGTAAGACATTCCGGTGCTTTTAGATGGACATGTGGCAAAGCCACCCTGGGATTGCTTGTGTGGTGTGGTGGACTGTGTAATGGATAAAATCTTGGACTTGGACTTGAGAAGCCAAGATTCAAATCCAACCCTACACTGGGTGGCCTTGGGCAAGTCACAACCTCTCAGCCTCAGCTCTCCATCTGTAAAATGGGAATGTGTGTGTCTCTGTGTCCATCACCCTTGTCTATCTTAAATTGTAAGCCTCTGACTGGACAGGAACTTGTCTGAAAATCTCTGTGTAAAGTACTGTGCCCACCTGCTTGCAGCTGTGCCTGGGTTGGCTTCAAATAGGCCTGGCGAATTCACTGGGCCACGATCTGGTCTGCCCTGCCTGTGCGGTGCCTGCACCCCTCCCTCCCTGCACCCTAACGCATCTAACTCTATAACAGAGGCAACGCAGAGGCCAATGCAGAGTCTGGCTGAAAGTGGAGCTGCAGTGTGGGTGTGCCGAGCAGACAGACAGCTGCTCTGTGGGCATAGCACTCAGTTGTTCTGAAGCACCACCAATGGGGCTTCCCTGCCTGCCCATCTGGGCGGGCTGCCTTTAGAATGGACAGGCCATGTGGGGGTGAAGCAGGCTGGCATGGCCAGCAACAGGGCAGCTGTCTGTCTAAAAGCACCATGGTGATATCACAGCCCTCCAGGAGGGCAGAGCTGCCCCATTACATTGGGCCCTGTCTCAGAAGACTCCAGCTGCATCAGATACGTACAGTTCTGACGGATGTTGGGTTTGGACTAGGCTAGGGTTAGAGCTTAGTTTGTAATGAATTGCATGAGGCCCAAGTCCTGGAAGCCACACCTCCTGGCCCAGAGTTTGTCAGAGCTGGGGAATGAACCCTGTTCTACAGCTAGAAACCCTATTCTCCACTAGAGTACCTTGCCACTTTACAGCAGAATATAAAACAGGAGTTTTTGTGGTCCTCTAAACAATGCACAGGGGTAGGGCAGGAAAGTCATTAATGAAAGCCAAACAAGCCGTCCAGGTTTTTCTGGCTCTCTTTTCGGAAATATTGGCCTTTTCCTGGTCTTTCACATTTCAGAGTACACACTCCCACTGGGAACATTTCCCAGAGCCCAGCCTAACCTCTTGAATTTAAGCCCTGGCAAATTCCCCACAATCTGGAGGAATAGGAGGGATCCTGTGGTTTTTACCAATTTTCAGAAGGATGACAGCTAGGGAAATACCTAGTGACAGGGCTACCTAGAGATTCCTGGGAATCGGGCTAAATGCCACAATGGAGCCCTTTATTCCACTATCCACTGTGTTCAAACCTACATCAAAGTTTCATTGTGGAGCTCTATTTGTGTGAAACCTGCATCAAATTGTCCTTTGGGGCCCTTCTTCCCCTGGATAACTCCACCTAGTGCAACAGTTAATTTTGCATGATGGAAAATCCTAAAATTCAAAAGCCCCCTTTGGCAGGGGTACACAACCAGGGCCATCTCCACGAGGGCACAGACTGCAACAACCACGGGATGCCATATTGTGTGGGAGCAGTGCCCTACGATACTTGGGGTACACAAATAAACTTGAAATGACAACATGAGAAGCACTGACATAAAATACAGGCCCACTGGTCCTGGAAATGCAAAATGCCCAGCCTGAGCAGGTCCTCTGGCAATTAATCAAGTCCCCCTCCCATGGGGCCCATGAGCAAACAAAAAATAACATATGAATAATATATGAGCCTGCTGTGTGTAACGAGCCCCATCCCCTGAAGGGGATGTTGTCTTCAACTGAACAAAAAATATTAGTTATTGTATCATTTTTTAATGAATGAGTCAGTATATGTCCATCAAACATTCCTATGTTAGGAGGGGTCTCCCCTGAATCCAGCACTCTGCACAATTTAATTTATTCAGTGGGCCACCAGTGAGTTTTTACACACCAAAACCAGGCTGCAGCTGATCATCCGACATGCACACAAGAAGTACCATGCTGGGTCAGACCAATGGTCCATCTAGCCCAGCATCCTGCCTCCAACAGTGACCAACTGCAGTTCTTTTAGAGAAATACCCAACAGGTCATAATGGAGTGATCCATTGTCTGCTATTCACTCCCATCCCCTGACACTCAGAGGTCTCATCCCCTGACCAACTTCATTAATAGTCATTTACAGACCTATCCTCTCAGATCTTATACATGCTTTTTGGAGTCCAATTTTGCTATTGGCCTTCATAACATCTTCTGACAATGAATTCCATAGATTAATTAAGAACATAAGAAGTGCCAGACTGGGTCAGACCAATGGTCCATCAAGCCCAGCGCCTGTCTCTGCCAATCTTGGTTGTTTGGAAGTACTACCCGGCAGGTCACAATGGGGTGATTCATTCCCTGTTTACTCCCAGCTCCCAACAGTAAGAGGTTACGTTTCCCAAAGCTCCCCAGCTAATAGCTACTAATGGACCTATCCTCCAGAAACTTGTCCAATCCTTTCTTAAACCCAGCTGTACTACTGGCCTTGACCACATCTTCTGGAAACATATTCCACAAGTTAATTGTACATTGGGTGAAAAAAATACTTTGTTTTAAATCTGCTACATGTTAGTTTCATGGAGGGTCCTCTAGTTCTGGTAGTATTTGAGAGGGTAAATAACCGTTCCCTATTTACTCGTTTCACACCTGTCATGATTTTATAAATTCCTATCATATCTCTTTTCAGTCATCTCTTCTCCAAGCTGAAGAACCCTAACCTACCTAGCCTCTTTCCATAGGGGAGCTGTTCCATAGCCTTTGTCATTTTTGTTGCCCTTCTCTGTACCCTTTCTATTTCTACTATATCTTTTGTGGGATGGGGTAATCAGAACTGCACACAATACTTACAAGCCTGCCCGGAATGTCAAAAGGCTCGGGGCCAGGCGAGCTTCCTCCGGGAGGGAGTTCCAAAGTTGCGGCCCAGCTACTGAGAATGCCCTCTCCATTGTGGCCCCCCGCTTAACACGGGGGACCTCCAAGAAGGCACCCCCGGCAGACCGAAGGAGCCGCTCTGGGACACAGAGGGCGAGGCGGTCCCTGAGGTACAAGGAGCCCAGACTGTGAAGGGCTTTATAGATCAATACTAATACCTTGAACCTGGCTCAGCACACTATTGGCAGCCAATGCAGAGTCTGGAGCACAGGTGTTATATGCTCCCGACGACCTGTCCCCGTCAGGAGCCGGGCTGCCGCGTTCTGCACTAGCTGCAGCCTCTGGACCAGGAACAAGGGCAGCCCCACGTAGAGCACATTACAGTAGTCCAGCCTTGAGGTGATGAAGGCATGGATGATGGAGGCCAGGTCCGGCTCAGAGACGTATGGATGCAGCCTCCGCACTAGATACAACTGGCGGAAGGTGGCCTTCACCACCGCCTCCACCTGTCGATCCAGGCGGAGATCCGAGTCCAACACCACCCCCAGACTCCAAACCTGCTGGGTTATAGGAGGGCGAACCCCCCCAA
>QEPC01014945.1:34079-56390 GCA_003113815.1 Sphenodon punctatus
GGGGGTTGCTGGGAGGAGGGGAGCCAGGGGGGTTGCTAGGAGGGGGGCAGCTGGGGGGGTTCTGGGAGGGGTGAGCAAAGGGGGGAGCCGGGGGGAATTGTCAGACCACTCACCAGGAGGAAGAGGATTGGAGCGAGGTCACAGCAGGTCGACTCGCAGCATTGTGGCAGGGTCCACGACGGGAGGGAGAGTTGAGCTGGAGCAGCTAGTCCACGCGCGCTCCAGCTTATCTCTCAACTGGCTGCTACATCATCACGGGCGACGGTGGCGCATACACGAATCGACACATGAGCCGCACGCGCCAAAAAAGCCCGCCAGCAGGCCACAGCTGCGCTTTCTGCACTCCCGCTCTGGGCAGAAGTGCAGAGAGCGCAGCTGCGGGCAGCCAGCACGGCCAGATAGTGAGAGACTCGGATGGAAGGGGAAATCCGGACCCTTTAATGGTCCGGTTCCCCTTCCCCACCCCCGACAGCTGGAGCTGGTCCAGAAAACCGGCCGGTCCAGGATAATCCCGGACCCCTGGCCACCCTAAGTCCAGGGCCTGGGCTCAACTGAACCTCCTTGCTCCTGAGCACCGCTGCCTCTGGTGTTCCATCGTAGATACTCTCCGCCTACCAATCCGCCCGCCCAAGGTGTATTCCCTGGAGCGAGGAAGGGACTGGGCCTTCATCCATCTATGGGGGGTGGGGGGAAGAGGGAGGAGAAAAATGTTCCCCTGCCAGTTCTGCCACACCCCCAAGAGAGAGCACCTGGCTGCCCCCAAAAGGGGCAGGCAGAAGAAGAAATAAATGGGCTTTTTAAATCAATAATTCTAAATACCTGAAAGCACTTTTAAAAAAAAATTAAAGTCTACTAAATAATTCATTAAATAAAGTGAAATTAAAGTTGATATTGTTAAATAAAGTTGCTATATTTTTCACAATCCCATGGTTTCCATGTTTATTCTGCGAAAGGTGGGAAGTTAAGGGGGGGCAGAGGCAGTGCAGAATGGTGGTATAGCATAGCGATAAGCTGCTTTGGGGGCTGGGACTTGGAAGGAAAGGAAAGAGGGAGTGGCGGGTGCACCGAAAATGGGCAGGGAGCAGGGACGTAACTAGGGTGGAATGGGCCCCTGGCCAAGAAGTCAAGATCGGCCCCCCTCTTTGTGCCCCACTGGCGAGCCTAGGGGTGCTGTCTGGCTCAGCAGGCCTAGGGGTGCTGCTATCAAACACACAAGACACCCAAATGGCAGCCAGGCTATTAAGCGCATTATGCCATGCAAAGACACATATATATTTAACCAGTTCAGTTGTGCCCCCATAATTAATTCACACTGGCCCCACCCCATAGCCAGTTCATTTGCACCCCCGCCTCCATATAATCAATTCATGCTTCCCCCAACCCATAACCAGTTCATTTGCGCCACTGGGGCAGCATGAATTGATTATATGAGGGGCACAAATGAACTAGTTATGGGGTGTTGGGTTTAAAGACAGTATTCCTTAGCAATAACTTCATTAAGAAGAGTTAGTGAAACAGCAGCCATAATAATGTCCGAACCATATTTGCAGATTTTCCAAGATAGAATAGATATTGCTTTACATCCTAAATTCCTACCTAAGATAGTATAAGTAAGACAGTTGTGAGAATGTGGCCCTTTTTACACAAGCCTGTCTCACTCATGAACATGAAGTTTTCTGCATGTTCATGGGTGGGGGAGCCCCGTGTGAACAATGCGGTGCCTGCGGTGAGTAGGGTGTACGTGCTCACCTAATACACATCCCCACTCACACACACACACACACACACTCGTCCCTATGCACGGAGCAACCGGGGGAAATGGCGGTTGCTCCATGGGTGTGGATGACTGGGGATGCATGTATGGCCATGTGCACACCCTGCCCATGCACCAGCACGCCCACGCCCCCACCCCAGTTGGAGCCTTGTAAAAAGGGCCTGTGAGGAGCCACTCGAAGAACAAAAGGTTGCTGCTTTCTAAACAAGGTTCTTCGAGATGTCTTCTAACATTCTCACAACACCCACCCTTCTAGACTTGCATGGAATTTTTTTATATTCCTAGAAAGGGTTGGAAGGAACTGTCATTCTGAGGGGGAGAGTGATTTTTATACTAGAGGAGCTCAAGACCATCACATGATCTATTATTTGAACAGGGTGAGCATGCACAACCCAGTTGTGAGAATGTTAGACGCTATCTCGAAGAACCTTCTTTACAAGGCAACAGCCTCCTGATCACTCACATGGGGAGGAGTTTGTTTACAAACAGCTTTATTTCCCTGGATAGGTGTCCTGCTGCTGCTGTACTACTAGCATGTAGAGGCAGGTGAGGGATGGAGACCCACCCACCCCAAGTCCCCCATGATATCATTGTTGACAAGCTAGTACAAATCCCCTCTGTTACAGAAAACACTGATTCGCCAAAGAATTTTTGATATAGCGAAGCAGGAGAATTTGGCAAAGCTCTCTTCCTGGAAGGTCTCGCCAAAGAATTTTTGATATAGCGAAGCAGGAGAATTTGGCAAAGCTCTCTTCCTGGAAGGTCTCCCCCCATTATCATTTGATAAAAACCATTCATAACTTCGAGTCCTATTTGGACAAACTAACTAGACCAGCTTTGCGAAGGGCCTACACTTGCCTTCGATTCCAATTGTTTCCCTCCGCTGACACTGAGGGAAGATATGCGAATATTGCATATGAGTTGCGCACATGTCCCTGTAGCGGATTGGAAGTGGAAGACCTGGCCCATTTCCTTTTTGTTTGCCTTATATATAAGGCCATTAGGGCTGTTTGGCTTGAGCCAGTTTGGGGGCCTTATATTCACAAGCCGAACCCAGCCAGAATCGTAGCTCTGCTCTCATCTGATGAGGTAAATTTGCATGCCTTTGCATTATTTATGCTGCTCGCCATGAGGGAACAGGCGAAATGGGTCGAATAAGGTGGACCGATACTGAGATGCTGTTTTTCTTTGCTTTTTGTATTACTTATTTTATTAGTTATCAGTTGGTTTAGTTGATTATATTTTGACAAGTGTGTTTATAGTTTTATTTTATTGTTATTATATATTTTATGTTTGTTAATTGTATATTTGGCTATAGTGGAAGCTTAGTGCCATAATAAAATTGATTGATTGATTGATTGATTGACAAGCTAGTAAAATGTGGGTGGATTTAGAGTTGGTTAAGAACCATAGTCAAAGAGGTCTCATCAGTGGTTTCTCATCAATCTGGTGGGAGGTGTTGAGTGAGGTGCTGCAGAGCTCTGTCCTGGGCCCAGTACCGTTCAACATCTTTATTAGTGACTTACTTGGATGAAGGAGTGGAAGGAATGTTTTCAAATATGAATGTCAGGGCTGGATTTTGAGCCCTGACATTTGGAGGGAAAAAAGCCACAGGATGTGGCTGATGACCCGCACCCATGTGCGGAGCTTGGCATAAGTTTCCCAGCCAGGAGATTCTGGGGTAACACACAGCGTGTTAACAAGCAAGACAATAGCCCATTGGAGTCCGGGTTTGGTCTGTGCAGCCCTCACTCCCCTGTTTCCCCTGTCTGGAAGCTTATGGCTCCAAACTCCTGCTACTCTGTCACCCAGCAATTTGGCATTGGAATCTCCATGGTGGAACCCAGACTAGTGGAGGTTTGCACTGTGATTGTGGGAGTGCTACTGGACTAGGTGGTGCAGTTAATCATAGAGTTGGAAAGCACCACAGAAGCCATCTAGTCCAACCCGCTGCTCAATGTAGGGAGAATCGCCAGCCCCGGTAACGTGGGCAAGTGGCCTTAGGCTGCATGAAAAGAAGCATTGTTTCCAAGGCACGAGAAGTAATAGTTCCACTCTAATCTGCTCTGGTCAGACCTCATGTGGAGTACTGTGTCCAGTTCTGGGTACCGCACTTTAAGAAGGACCTTGACAAATTGGAATGGGTTCAGAGGAGGGTGACAAATGGTCATGGGTACTCTGGAAACCAAGTCCTATGAGGAAAGGTTGAAGGAGCTGGAGATGTTTAGCCTAGAGAAGAGAAGACTAAGGGGAGACCTGATAGCATCTTCCACTACCTGAAGGGCTACCACAGAGAGGATGGCAAAGACTTGTTCTCTCTTGCCCCTGAAGGCAAGACTGAAAATAATGGACTCAAATTACAAGAAAGCTGATTTAAATTAAACATTAGGAAGAATTTTCTAATGGTAAGAGCTGTTTTGACAGTGGAACAAATTGTCTAGGGAGGTGGTGGGCTCTCCTTTGTTGGAGGTTTTCAAACAGAGGCCAGACAGCTGTCTGTCAGGGATGCTGTAGCTGTGGATTTCCTGCATTGAGCAGGGGGTTGGACTAGATGCTCTCTGGTGTAACTTCCAACTCTATGATTAACTGCACCACCTGGTCCGGTAGCACTTTTACAGTCACCATGCAAAGCTCCACTAGTCTGGTGTCCACCATGGAGATTCCAACTCTGAATTGCTGGGTGACAGAGCAGCAGGAGTTTGAGCCGCAAGCTTCCAGATGCCGATGGCAAACAGGTGGGTGAGGGCTGCACAGACCAAACCCAAACTCCGGTGGGCTATCGTCTTGTTTGTTAATACCCTGTGTGTCACCTCTATAATAGTCTATACAAAATCAAGACATGGCGGGGGGGGGGGGTTAACCCTTTAAGCCAAGGCCACTGTCTTTGGGAATCATGTGTGCACAAGCACTGTTGGGGAGGGGAACTGGCTGTGTGTGAGGTGGGTCTCAGCCAGCTCTGGTGACCAAGAGCCCTTATATTGCCAACCTGTCAGTGTTTTTAAAAAATCAGTGCTAGATCCAGAATATTGTAGACTGGCTCTGTGTGTTGACAATACATGGGCTCCATGAATAATCTTGAAATGGCATAGGTGTGAGAAACACTGATGTAAACTACAAGCACACAGAGCCTTAAACAAAATGAGTCTTGGCAATTCATGAGGGGATGCCCAACACAATGGGGCCCATGAGTAAATTAGGAAAACCATGAATAGCATATGGGCTAGGATCTCCAACACAAGGAGCCCCAGCCCCTGAAGGGAATGTAGTAATCCAAATATAAAGAATTATGTATGATAAGATTTTCCTTTTTCTAACGAGTGAGTCAGTGTGTGTTTGCTCAAACACTCCTGTGGTAGGAAGGGGGTCCAGTAGTCCACACTATCATCTTGTAAAGAGGTCACATCTTCCCTGGAACCAGCCCCCTAAATCAAACTTTTCTCCACAAGAAGGGCTGGAACTTTGCTTGTTTAGAAAACGTACGGTGAAATTCGTAGAGTTCGATTAGCAGTCTCTGGGGCGAGCAATGCTCCCTACTTTTTAACTCGCACATCTGAACGTGTGGGTGTGCACTGCCTATCGCTTACCAGCATGTGCAACGGTAGCGCTGCACTGCCCCGCACCAGCAGGAAGGGGTGGAAGCCTGGGATAGGAATGCTGGAGGCTGTGGCTGTATAACCCCGGAAGTTCATAGCCAGGCAGCTCAACTTTCAGTTGCATCACGCTCGCAGCGGGATGACTCAGGGCAATAACCTCCTTCTCATGAGCGTTTACTGGGAAGAATGCAGCAAGTCAGCCTAGAAGGTCGAGACTAGAACTGGGTAGTTTATTAGCAGCTAAAGCTCAACCACCACAGCGACGGGGGCTATAGAAATCCGTATAAAATAAGCATTATTTATTAACACAAACTAGAAGAGCGAGAATTGTTAGGTTTTGTGTAGCCTTTCGCTTGTTTGGTGGGAGGCTTTGTAAGGCGAGACCTCAGCAGAGAGGAGCAACCCTTCCACCTTGCGGGGGACTACGCTGTAACAAAATGTGGAAGGATTTGCAAAACCAGCCGCTACAAAGAATATAAAAAAGAAGAAAGACGGAAGGTGGCGGGATGAAACTGACTAACCAGCGAGGAAATCGCCAATTCAAGAGGCAACGTTGCTACGCGAGATAAGAGACGAGAAATTGACAGTTTGCTTTTTAAAACAAACAAACAAACAAACAGTGAAATACATTTACCATTATTAACAACGAGTAAGGAGCTAGTCTTTGGTGAAAGCCAAGCCTGGAAGCCTCTTCTCTTTTTGTAATCTATGTTTTAAAGAAGGAAGTATTCGAAAAACCTACGGTCGTAGGTAAGTTCACTGAAATTATATTGATTCGCCCAGATCGCCTGTCAAGAGGATTTCTTCACAAATTACGATAATCTAGTCAGATGTTTGCTCCTCCCCCCCCCCCCCTTCCTACTTGAAGAGAGGAAAGAACTGGCTTGACAGGACCGCCAGAAAGCACCCCCGATCTAAGAGACTTTGCTTATAAAGCGTAATTCCTCTCTGTTCTCTCTCTAGTTTCTTAAATGATCCAGAAGACCAGGCCGCCTCTGCTCCAGGCTCAAGATGTAGGAGGGAAAGTGGAAACACTAATGGTAAGAAGATGGAGAAAAGCATGTAGGATGTGCGTTAGTTTGAATGTCATGGTCCCTGGAATGAAGAAAAATTGGGAGGAGGGAACGAATGAGGTGGTGTCATGATTTCTGTGGGGGAAATACATGTGGCTGCAATCCTCAAACTAATGACTCGGGGACAATTCTGTAATAAGTGGTTTGAGGGTCGCAGGCAACGTGCGAATCTGTTTTGTAACTGCTGTGCATTGTAAGAGTTCTTCTCATGATGGAAAATGGGTTAGTTCTGTTCAGAAATTCAATGGGGGTGGCGGGGGAAAGGCAATTTCTGGGGACTAATAAATAATTATTACTGTCATCATCATCCCCATCCCTAGACCTTTTGACTTCCTGAAGCTGGAAACTAGGGGGTGGGTCACCCCGTCTATGCCTTGTTCTTCCCCAGAAGCATCTGCTACTAGCCACTCTTTCAAACAAAATACTACCCTAGATGGATCCTTGCTCTGATCCTGTAGGGTAGTTCTTATGTTCTTTTAACCACTACTACTAATTTATATTTTAGAAACCATAAAACTAGTATCAAGGTTATCTTTCAAGAGTGAGAAAACCTTTCCAGAAGGAGAAGAATCTGGAGAGGGATTTTCTATAGAAGAGTGTTAGCTATGTCTGCATGTAGAAGAGGACAGTCTATTGGGAGGGTGGTTGTGGGTTGTTACTATACTAGGGAATTGCATGGTGAAGTTTATAACATATGTAGAATATATGAGGGTTGCAGTATATCTGAGGATGTTCAAGACTGCACAGTGCTGGACTATTTTGGTAAGATTGTTATAGTATATTTGGGAAGTTCAGTATTAAAGGCTCAGTGGAAAATATTGGGTGTTGCTGCATGGTAGAGACATTTTGTGTGGCGGTTTCAGGGTATACTAAGTGATTACATACTGGGGTACAATATTCTTGGGATTTTTGTGGTATCTCTGGGTTTGTGTGGAAATAGTGTTGAATTGTGGGTTACGGGAGAGGGTATGGTGGGACTAGAGCATGCTGCAAGAAATTGTATGCTTAGTAGTTAGAATCAGAAGGCCATAAATATACAGCACAATGGAGCGGAGGTGTGGTGTATGTTTCATAGAATATAGTAGTGTTGTTTAGTGTAGGATTGTATACCAGTGGGGTGCAGTGGGTCAGGACTTTACAGGGAGGGGGTGCAAGGCTGTACCGTGGGGATGTTTTCTGGAGGATATCATAGTTAGTATACAGTGTGTGGTGTGCAGTTGGGTTGCATAGTATTTGGGAGTGATGTCTTGCACAAAGTGGAGGGAAATACTGGAGTGTGTTGGAAAGTTATTGCATGGTCCCGTAGTAAAGGGTGTAGTGTGGCCTGCTAGAGGATGTGTGGTCTGTGGGGGTGCAGCGCAGCATGCTGGAAGATGCACAATGTGGGTGCCTGGGTTTGTAGCTATGTGTGTGGCTAGGTTGTAGTGTTCTGGTGGATACAGACTGGCTCTGTAGGCCTCCCCAGCTGCTCTCTGTGCCTCTAAGGCCAGCCTGCAAGTGCCTGGAACGGAGAGTGTCAGTGAAGACTAGTCTATAGCTCAACATTAGTTCGGGGGCCTGTGGCGAGGAAAGAGTTACGCACCTTCACGTGGTTTGGACCTGCCTTCCTTTTGGTTGGCTCAAGCTCCCATGCAGCGATTGGCTGAGGTGGGAGGCGAGTCTCTGACATCACGTCCTCTTTGCGGTGTAGCCTTGAGAGGAGGGGGCAGAGCTAGGCTAATGCAGGCGCGCGCTGACATTCCTCACGACCCGACTGGCAGGGGACTTGTCTCTTATGCCACCTCCCCGCAGGCCAGACCAGGGAGCGGGACGCCTATTCCGTGTGGCCAGGGGCTGCTGGAGGTGCAGTCGCAGGGTTGAGTGGGAAACCGGGGTGGATGAGGGTGTGTTCATAGGAAACGTTTATTCCGGGGTAAGTTGCCTCCGATGACTAAAATCATCTACTCTGGCAGCTTCCTTTACTCCTGCTTAAACTGCGTGGGGGTAGTTCACCCAGGGATAAATATTGTGTATGAATGCACCCTGAGGTGCTAGCCGGGATGCAATCAGATGTGCAGTTCTGAAGCTTGCTCCGTCCTGGTACTGCCAGGAACTGCAGAAACCTCCGTTTAGAACAGTGGTGCCTAACTCTGTTTTCAGTCTGAAACCTTTTTCTCTTCTTCTCTCCCCACTCCCAGACAGAAGAAATGGAAAATTGGATTCATTTAATTCATCCAGTCTTACATAACAATGTGCTCACCTCTTCCCTTTGGGGCCATGACCTATAGTTTGGGAACCCCTAGTTTAGAGTGTTGGCTGTCTTTTCAAAGTCTTGCACCCCACCCCAGTCTCTTCACTTTGAGACTCAGAGTGTTTTCAAATGAGATGCTATCATGCATGGTGACCCAGGAGCTACTCCTCAACCACCCATCTGAAGTAGGGGTGGGGTGGGAATTGTGAGCTATGTAGCACCCACTTGTTGCCACTCATGGAACACTGCTGAAAAATCCAGAGTGCCCTGTGTGGGGTAAGCCCAAAAAAGTGCTTGGCAACAGGTGCCTATGCATCCCCTGTTCGTGTGAACTGGGGCTGCCAGCAGACAGGCTCCCTGCTCAGAGGCATTGTAGGTGGTGGATACGGCCTTTGCAACTCAATGAACAGTTAAATTATGGAATTTGTTGTCAGAGGAAGTTGTCAAGACCAGTAGTATGACTGGGTTTAAAAAAGGACGGGATACGTTCGTGGAGAATAGGTCAGTTAACAGCTATTAGTCAAGTAGATTATGAGATGGGAACGTCTTACTGTTGGGAGCAGGGAGTGATCAGCAGGGAACAGACTGCGCATTGTGACTTCAGGTACTTCTCCCATGTGGCTGAGATTGGTTGCTGTCGGAGACAGGATACTGGGCTTGATGGACCATTGGTCTCACTCAGTATGGCATTGAGGGATGTGTTGGATTTAACCTTCCTGCTGGAGGGATGCATTGGATGTAACTAAAAACTTGGAGTTAACTGCAAAAACCAAAGAAAAACAACACCCTTTTTATAAGTTATTTATCGTGTGGAGCACCTCTTTGTGAGGTCAGGCACCTGTACTAAGAGCTGAGTTAACCTGTAACATGCAGGAAAGCCCCAACCTGCAGAACGTACAAAGTATAAGATAAAAGGTAACCGCCTACTGTAACAAGCAGCTCAGCTGAGGAAGCAACCTGCCATGGTACTGCATACGAGAGCTGTATTGTATGAGCAAAACCCTGTTGGTGACCTGGACCTGATACACTCATAATTAAAATAACAGCCCCTGCTCCAAAGAACTTGCAGTCTGTGTAATATTTTAACAAGAGAGATGCTTGTGGAGTGTCGGATGGGAATCCTGTGATATCCATTAGTGAGAGGAATGTCTGAAAGTAATTATTAGAAGCCACTTTGATATAATTTATCATAAAAACTCCCATCAGATTGCAGCTAAAACCATTTCATAAGAAGGTGAAAGCATGTGCCCTAGTCATGAGGTTTCCTGTTGCACCCAGCTAATCACTATATTAGCGGAGCATATTCATGTTCTCAGCTGTGTCTTTAGGACACAGGAATTCTTTGTCTCTTGTGCATCATAAGAACTGGCTTTACTTAAAATAAGTGTGTGGCTTATGTTTGAGCTTTTGGACCATGAAGGCATGAGCAAGATTAGAAGCTTTAAAAAACATGGGGTGGGAAGAAAGAGAGGAAATTAATTTTGGTTTTTCAGTCTCTGCATCTTCCTTTTTACAAACATTGCACTTTGCCATTGCCAAACTGTGTCTAAGAATCTCTTTTTCAATGTCTTGGTGACACATAGAAATACATACAGTTAGTTCTTGATAGCATGTTGTATATTCCATACAATTCATCACAGTGACCTGCACATGGCTCCTGTTCTTTTAATTTGCTCTCTTTAGATCATTATATTGCACCCTTCATCATAATGTCTGAGTTGAAATGTGTACAGATAAACTTATAACCAAACGTATCATCTTGCAAACTCTGTGTGTGCATGCTTTAGAAGGCTTTACTACAATTTCATGTAATACCAAATGCTGCATTTACAAATCATTCACAGAGATATCTGACCATTGGTTTTATGTGAATGGGACATTACAGCAATTTTGTGATCTTTGAGACATCGGTGTTCTTACAGGAGGGACAGCATCCTGCTATGTCACGGCATGCTATTTGCTCAGGAAAAGCTATGATGAACAATGGACAGGAGGGATCAAACCCAAGACATGGGGCTGACACATGACACAAGCCCTGACGCACAACTGGAGGTATCACCAAATTATAACTTGTCCTGCCAATAAAGTATTATGGAATCTAAATTTATTCTACCTCTACTAAGTGTGTTTTGGAAGGGCTGTGCATAGCTTGAAAGTTTGCGTACTCTTACCAACAGAAGTTGGTCCAAAAGAAGATCTCCAGTCTCCCATTTCTGATTGATGCAGCAACCACACCCTTTCTCTAGATTATTTGTATGTAAGATTTTTTAAAAATCTGGGGTTATCTCTTTTCAGATGCATCCAATACTAAAGGCCTTTATTTGTGGTTCTATCAGTGGGACCTGCTCCACCCTGCTATTTCAGCCTCTAGACCTGCTTAAAACACGACTGCAGTCTTTGCAGCCTTCTCTCAATGGGTAGGTACTTGTAGGTTCCATTGCATTTTCCCCATTCTTCGTATAGAGGGGTATGATCATGGTAAAAACTGAGTAGGCAAAGGAGACTAATGGGTTTAGGGAACAGGGTGTGTGGGTGGGGGCAATATTTTCACTCAGAACTTCCAAGCATTTGAAAAGGTTTTCCAAAGGGAAATCGAGTGAAGAGACCCTACTCTGGTAACCTCTAATCTACTGGGAGCTGACCATAGAGATGTAGAACTGAGAATTCTCACCAGTTACTGTTGGAAGGGATGTCATGGCATTCCTATGAGGTTTCACTTTTAATTGGCTCTGGAAAGTTTTGTTGCATTGACACACAATCTTTCTGCATTTTTTTTTCCATGGGCAATTGGCAAGGTCTGTTAGACTCAGTAGTTAATCTGGAAGCTGCCTCTTCTTGCCTGTTAATTCAAACTTGTCTGCACTGGCAGCTAGTGGCTCTGCAGTTGCTCTAAAGGGATGAATAATGCTGCTGCAAATAAGACTTATACTGTACAATTGCTTCCATGGTGATGTCATTAATTATGTTGCCCCATGCAACATTGGGGAAGACTGTGGTATCACAAACTTTGAATGTGCCAGATTAATGAAGTGTACCCAGATGGTTAGAAAAGAGAGAATCATGAAGCTACAGCTAATGTGCACATCCATCTCTGAAGTGTGTGGTGTGGGCTGGGTTCCAATCAGTGCCCTGTGGGTGAAAGAATGAGGTGCACCTGTCTTTTTAGTACCCAATTCTTGTTTTTCTTCCAGGTCAGGTCATGTTGGGATGGTAAACTTGCTCCTCAAGGTTGTACGCACTGAAAGCCTCCTGGGACTCTGGAAGGGGGTCTCGCCAGTAAGTGATACAACTATCTTTGGTCATCTTTCTTTGACTGAATATGTGCTAGAGGCTGGTTTTCCCACAGTGACTGGTGTACTGACCTCATCCCATTTCACTGCCCTGAGGAACATGAAATGGGGATGAGAGTCTTCACATCTGCGTTCTGGCTTTCCTTGTGGGTCCCCTATGGGTTTGAGGCTTCTAGCAGGTTTAGTGCTCACTGCTGCTGTAATGTTTTCTTTCTTACTGATGCTTTCTTTGTTTGTTTCTTATCCTTCCACAGTCCTTTGCAAGATGCATCCCAGGGGTAGGAATTTACTTCAGCACTTTGTACACAACAAAGCAGTTCTTTCTGCTGGAACGCTCCCCCACTGCCCTGGAGTCTATCCTTCTAGGTGCTGGCTCCCGCACTGTAGCAGGTATTTGCATGTTGCCGATGACCGTGGTGAAGACACGGTATGAGGTGAGTGTAACAGGTTTCAATTCTGGGAACTTTGTCATGCTAGGACAAAAATAAATAAATTCCTTTTGCATGGGGTAGGAAGATGGAAAGAGAGAAACTGTGATCCTGTAGCTTTTATCTGAAATACAAAGGCACTCCCATTATTGAAGTAGCAAACCCACTCTTAGATCCTAATGACTTGCTCACTTGGGCAAATCAAATATTTTTACTAATGTGAGGATGGAGAAGTAGATATATTTCACACTATTAAAGGGTCATGGTGGCTTTGCAAGACTTACCCATAATATTTGGCAGTTGTGTCCATTTGCTTTATTAGATACAAAAGTTCCATTGTACACGTTTTCATAGCAATAGTTTTTCCACCAGTGAGGTTCAAATTTCCTCCTGATGTCTTGTTCCCCTAATTAGGATTGTTGTGGAGACAACACCCTTTGCATGGTGAGAAGATTGGGATTAAGCCTTGTGTTCAGGGGAAGTAAATACTGTGAGGGAAGGAACCTGACACGCACAAAAAATCTGATTTAAAATATTAGTGCTAGCTCATGAGAGACTAAGGCCACTATCACACATTACTGGGGAGGCAGGGAAACTTCCATGAATGCAATTGTGGCTCTATTCTCACGGGAATTAGCGCGTGTGGGAATGCACTATTCTGTTTTTATGCTGCAAGAACACCTGTCATTGTAAAAGCTACGCTGGGGGGCCCAGTCGTGTGCGAGTGTTCTTGCGGGATAAAAGCGGAATAGAACTTACCTGCATGCGCTAATTCCCATGGGAGTAGAGCCACAATTGCATTCACAGAAGTTTCCCTGCCTCCCCAGTAATGTGTGAAATTGGCCTAACTCATGATAGCCAGATTGTGATTCTGTGGTTCATTCAAATATTACCCGTTTTGTGTCGTCTCATCTCCTGTAGGCTTCAGGCTTCTAATGCGACACTGAAAGAGTCGTCTTATGTGACTCTGAAAGATACTTGATAACTGTCTGCAACCTGGGCTTGAAGGAATCTTTTTATTGTCATTCGTTATCCTTTTCGAGTGCATCTGACTTAAGAGTCCTGCTGGAGCCAGAGATTTGAGCCCGATCATGACCCAATGCAGCTGGGCTCTTGTAAGCCCAGGCCTGATGTGTACTTGTGGCCCTGCTTCCCAAAAGTGGTGACATCACACAGTACTTTGTTGGGAGGCAGGGCCACATGAGAAAAGAGGCAGGAATGCCATAGTCTCATTTCCTTTCTAACGTGGCCTTGGTGCTCCAAAAGAGGCAGGGTTATGTCAGTAAATGGGTGGAGCTAAGGCATTCCCTCACCCCTTTCTAATGTGGCCTTGCTCTCCATGAAGTACTGTGAGATCATGGCGCTTCATTGTGTGTGTGTGTGTGTAGATCTTCTGCTGCTGGGAAGCCTGGCCTGACTCAAGGGGTTTTGTCCAGGAGGGCACGAATGGGTCCTGTCAGGTCACAGGTTTCTAATCTGGTTTAGCTATGCTCTAAGTATGTAGTGATGTATCTGAGGCATGTTGGGTTCTGATAAGGGCTCATCCCATTATTGTGTAAGCATGGGACTCTGTCAGAATGCTTTCTCCCGAGATCAGACGAGATCAGGCGTATTCAGGCTAGTATGGCCGTAGGCTGTCAGAATGCTTTCTCAATACTCTTCCAGCACAAGGGACCCTATATTGTGAGCCGCCCCTAGCTGCCTTAGGGCTGGAGGGAGCGGGGTATAAGTTTTAAAATAAATAAATAAATATCTAATGCATTGCAAACCGTTTTTTGTCTGCCCTCTGCAGAGTGGGAAATATGGTTATGAGAGTGTGTTTGGAGCACTGAGGAATATCTATCAGACGGAAGGTGGCCGGGGCCTGTTTAGTGGGCTGACAGCAACACTCCTGCGTGATGCACCATTCTCTGGCATCTATCTGATGTTCTACACACAGACCAAAAAGGTGTCACCACATGGTAAGCTTTGAGCATATACAGAGTATCAGTCTTATCCTCTCTCTCACTTAATTTGACTGGTTAAATTGTTCGCTATTCGGAGCTACACTGGTCTCTCGGCTGTAGAGAACTGTAGAATCAGGTCATGACCAAACATGAATTGGGGTTCATGTTAATATCCAGAAGGCATTGGGATTGTGCATAGAAGGAATTGCTGCACTTATGGGTGATTAGCTGGGTTTGCGTGTGTGAGAAGCTGGTATGGGACTGGAGTAACAAATGGGCTTGGAATGTTGGCAGATGAGGGAAACGTGCTCAGCACCTGGGACTGTCTGCCAGTCATTTTCATGCACACCATAATTAATATACTGCTGAAGTCTGGAGAAAGCTATATGCTTAGATGAGAATTGCCTGACTTTGGTGTAAGGGCCTTCTCTTCCGCAATCTCGAATGGATTTTATGTTGCTGTCTCTCTGGTTGAAATTTAGGGCACATTCACATAAAAGCTTCAATCACGCGCCACTGGGCATCCTCACTTGATCAAAGCCATGCCTGATTTGCACATGCATCCCCTCTCCTGACCTTCTAAGGATGCATTCCTGCACATTATTATTATTATAAGCATTTATATAGCGCCAGCGATGTACCTGGCGCTTTACAAAAAAACAAGATACACTGTCCCTGCCCGAGAGCTTACAATCTATGAATGCCTCGGTCTTGGTAGAAGTGATTTTTGCTTACGCTATTTCTCATCTGAAAAGTCTCTTCTCTCTTGTGTGCCTTCTCTCAATTATATGTTTAATGTGGTAATTTGTTTAGCTTGGGGTCTAGTTCATTTTGTGGAGAGTAAATTTTCTGGACAGCTGTGCTGCTTTGAGTGATTCTTGTCCTTCCTCTATGCTAGACCAGCTGGATCCAGCACTCAGTCCCTTAGTGAACTTCAGCTGTGGGATCTTTGCTGGGATCCTGGCTTCATTGGCTACGCAGCCTTTTGATGTAATCAAAACCCACATACAGCTTTCACCTGACAAATACCGCTGGACAGGTGAAGCAATTGCCTTCATCTTCAAGGTAAGGCTGAAAGGATTATTTGTTAATACTGTGTGAACATAATTCCTGTCTAGTCACCTCACTGTAGAGCGTCCTCCAAAGAGAGATTGGCTTTGACAGGGAGGCTTATAATAATCTAGTCTGCAGATTTTCAGATGAGACATTAGGAAGTGTATGACTTAATCAAACCCTCTACTGTTGGGGCACTCGGGCTTCTAAAATGCTTACATTTTGGGAGATTGAGCTTTTTATCTCTAGACAGCTGGTCACCTACAGGCTAGCTCAGTCATTGCTGAAAGTTGCTCCAAGTAGCTGGCTGCATGGTGGCTTTGAACTAAGATGGAAGTCTCAGTTAGGTTCCCCCCTCTTCCCCCACCCTTATGTATCTTGTTGAGCCAACAAACTTTTACTGCTACTATTGTTTCTTGTTCCTACTGAGCAATATACGAAGTTAAAATATGTTGGCAGGGCAATTGAACGCCACACCATCCTGTTGCTTCTCCTGCTGTTTTCTGCCCTCCTAAGACAGATCCCTTTTAAAAGTGAGCCCACATTATATCTGAGGGGGAGAATATGTGAGTGGGATGAGGAGGAGCGTAAGACATCAGAACTAGAGCTGCATCAAGTGCTAAAATTAGCACCCATAGGTAATGCCTGCATTTTTAGGCACCCAAGGACCAATTGGGCACCCAATGTACCAAAATGTAGCATTACCTAGAGAAACTGACAAGTCTCTGCAAGGAGCAGTCTGGGTCTGGCACCACAGTTTTCCAGCTGGGGCTTGTCAGTTTCAAAGGCAGGCCAGGACTCCCCCTACACTCTGCTCTGATAGGCACTGTGGGTGGTGGTAGGAAGCACTGGCCAGCCTTTGAAAGTGACAGGCCCTGGCTGGGAGCACTGGAGAGCTGGGTTCTACAGAGCTCTCAGCCAGTGCTTGTCAGTCTCAAAAACCCGCTTCCTGGCCACAGCCGGCTCGCCATTGAAAGTGATAGATCCGGTTGGTTTCAAAAGCCACTTCCCTTTTGAAGTAAGAGGCACCGGGAGAGGGCGTGAGTGTCTTGAAGTGGCATTTGAAACTTACAAGGCCTGGCTGGGACCGCTGTGGAGCTGGGCTCTGCAGCGGTCCTGGCTGGGGCCTATCACTTACAAAGGCTAGCCAACACATTTGAGCAGCCTGTTGGGTCCCATTCAGGCATCAATGGGGCTGGGTCAATTTAGACATTGCAGATTCATTGTGGGACCCCAAATCTTCAGGCACCCAGTTGCAGCTCTAATCAGAACATATTACATGCCTGCTAACACATGATCCAAGCAAGACTGGAGGCTTCCCTCCTCTAGAAGGAGCACATTTACCCCTAAATTGGTAACAGCAGAATGTACTAAGATGATTCCACTTCAGGTGTGTAATAAGCTAATGATCTTGCAGGTACTGGTTGTACATGGCCTTCAGGGGCACCTGTGGCTTGTTACAGTAGAACCTTTTCCGATTGCCAAATTCTGAGGCAGAAGGATTTTTGTAATACGGTACTTTAGAAACTTCAGTTTAAGAGATAAAGGAGCTATAAAAAAAATCTCTGTTCTTTGAACGCTAGATAAAAACGTATTGGGGTGTGCAGTGACTTTTTAGCAGGGCATGCTTGACAGATAAAAGCATTTTCTAAGTTCTAATGTTCACACAGTGATTCCACACACACAGACTAGACCAAGGTCATGAAAGTTTGAAAATATGTAATATCCAACAGATGGCTCCGTTTGCTGCGGCAGGAAACGTGTTTACTCTGGTGCAGCACATAAATTCAGTTTTACGCTGGTAGTAGGCCCCATGGCCGCCCTTTCCCAGCTGCCTGGCAAATGCAGCCAAGCCATGTGACAAGTGTCTTACAAGGAAGGCCAGCTGGCTGGCCCATGCTGGCTCCTGACCCAATGTTCTCTGTGTTTGGGATCCCAGGCACTTGTCACCTTCCTTTCCTACCTTGTTAGGCTTGGAGATCGTCTCCAGGCTTTCTTGGTAGTTCAGAGCAGCAGCTGGAATACAGGGATGGCAGCTGTATCAAATATTTTGTTTCTTGCCTGTCCACACACTCCTGCAGCTGATTGGTTGGCTGTAGGAAAAACTCCCCCTACTGGCTTTACTAGAAGTCAAGAGTGATTTCCCCAGCAGCAGTGATCAGGCAAACAGCTACAGATACTGCAAGACTGCTGCCTGTGGACAGCTCTGTCCTGGAACATGCAATGCATATGTAGATGGCACACCACTGAAGTGAATGCACAACCTGTTTCCTGGGGAAATGGGTCGGGAGCTTCTTAAAGTGGAAACCCTTTCTCTCTCCCTCTTCCCAAAAGGCAGACACCCCACTAAGGGGGCTCATTCATTCCACAAGGGTATGTGGCCCTAGGGCTACATGTCTTTTGGACACTTGCCCTAGATGCAACCTCCCACTTCTGATGCAGCTCTAAAAGTTGGATAATATCATAGTTGGATTATTTCATTCAAACAATGAGTTTCCTCATGTGAGGTGAGTCCTGGCAAGAATCTTCTTTCCTTGTGAATGAAAGTCTGTAAAGCTCAGAATTAAAGCCTGCATTTCACAGCTTGGGTCGAAGGCAAAATACACACACACACATCGCCCCCTTCTCTCGAAATCTATGATTTCATATTTGCCCTGTTCATATTTTTTGCCCTGTTCGTATTTTTTTTTTCTGCTCAACTTGAGCTTGAAAATGTGTGGGCAATTTCTGATGGTACTGACATGAGACTTTAGAGAGAGACTGAATTTTCATAAAATAATACAAGCATGTGGTTTAGGGTTTTTTGTTGTTTTGTTATGGGCTGTTGTTTTCATGCTCCTGTTGCCCCTAAATTTTCATGCTCCTGTTGCCCCTAAATTCCCCTTCCTTGTATAATGCTACCCGTCATGCTACCCTGGGCTGTCCAGCCGCTGCTTAGTCTCCATTTGTGGGAATTGCGTGATGCTGGGATTGCATTCTTTCTGGCTGAAGGTTGGGAAAGCTTGGATTTGTCTTGCAGAATGTTTCAGAGCAGTGAATAATAATACATTTTATTTTTATAGCCCCCCCACCGCATGGCACTTGGAATGCTGGTGTGATGTATTATCCTGTCAAGAATGGGAAAGTTTTACCATAGAGGATATGCTTACTCTTGCAGGACTATGGAGTGACTGGCTTCTTCCGTGGTGGTGTCCCTCGTGCCTTGCGGCGCACTCTGATGGCAGCAATGGCGTGGACTGTCTATGAGCAGATGATGGCTAAAATGGGCTTGAAATCTTGAAAGATGTGATGTGGAAGGATGCAACCTAAACTTTACTACCACTCACTCGGATCAACTGGCAAGACTGGTGCTTTTGCAGTTCTGCAGGGGGTGATTTCTCTCCAGGGACAGATGCAATATGCAGGGGACCAGGCTGAGAGACCTTCCCTCACAAACACATGAAAGCGATGACTTTGACCCTTGACATCTAAAACATTCCAGGAGGACTGTACAAATAAACTTAACCTGGGAGATCAGTGTCCTATGATCTACCTGGTTAAGGCAAAGACTCTTCAGAGGAACCCCTCTAGGAATGGTCCTCTGTAAGTGTGGTGTGTGTGTGTGTGTGTGCGTGCGTGTGCTGAAAGACTTCTGCAGAGAAGAAAGCTGACATGTTTGTGCAAGAAGCAATGGCAACTTGAACTGCAGAATCTAGCAACCTAACTCCTTCCTAGGTATACCAAGACTGCTGTGACAGACTGTGTGCCATCTGACATAACCCCCTTTTCCTTATCATGTATTTTGCTTCCACACTCAAGGGAAGAATGTGAAGAAGAGTATTATGTGGATCACAATATAATTGCCTATTTCAGAGTTTGCCTAATGTGGCCCTTAATATTTATTTGAGAAAGGAGGAAGTAGCTGTGATTGAACGACATGCAGCAACAGCCTCAACATACTTTTACACACTAGCTTTGATGTTTTAGATTGTAAAGCAAAAGAATCTTCAATCCTGTCTGCTTTTATTTAATGAGGATGTTTTATCACTTCAAAGCTGCTGAATAATTCTCAAAACCAGATCCCTCTAGATCTGCAACTACATTTGCACAGAACTTAGGAAACCTAAAACAATTCATAGTACAAATAGAGAGCATGATGCTGTTGAAAGCTGCATTAATTCCTGTAAGGTAGTCTCTCTTGCTATGAGTGCTGTTTTAGGTAGCTGTCTCTAATATACTTATCTCCAATATCATGGTATCAGGCTCCACCAGCTGCCCTTTAGCAGCAGTAGAGATGTGCCTACCACTTATTTGCTAATCCTGTCTCTCCAGGGACTGACCTTAGTGTGGGGTTGCACTGCACCAGGGGGGCCAGATGGTCAAAAAAATAGAGAACCAATTTTGAGATTTGAATAGAATCCTGTGATCTCAGGCAGCAACAGACATAATGTGAAATATATTGTATCAGTCAGGATTGTGATCCCATTCACAAATGGTGCAACCCCAGTTGAGGTCATAACCCCCTAGTCTGGGATCTTCTGTACAAGGTGGTGTACATAGCTTACAGTGCACTGAACACAGAAAGGAAGCAGGTAGCCTCAAATCTTTGAAGAAGATAGCAAAAAATAGTTTTAAGATAGAAAGTATTTGCTGAGTGCAATTGGTATTGCCTGCACAGTGAAAATCTCAGAGTCAATATCACACTCTGTCCGTCCTAGAGTAAGCCAGTGTAACAACTGTGTATTGTAGACAAAACCCTTGTAGCTTGGGAGTAGAACTAAGCTTTAGTTAATTTAGAGCCAGCAATTGGTTGGATTGAAGTTTGTATCCTTTCTGTCCTAGTGTGCCTTTTGAAAATAGTTGCCATTTTATTTCTAAATGTCTAAATTTGAGAACTTAAAATGCGCACACACACACACCAAGAAAAGGGGTGGGGGCGAGGCACATCCTCTTGTCCACATTTAAATGATAAATTCCCATGGTAATGTACAAAATGAAACTTTCTTCAACAAACAGCATAGGCATGCTTCAGTGGATATTTCAATTCCTGGAGATAATCCTACTTGATTGTAATTCAAATGGATAAAAAGAAGTATTTGGTGGTATGGATTTTTCACCTTCCCCTTAATATCAACCATTCAGCAGTTCCAAAATTGTAAACTTCCGGCAAGCTCTAACTAGCTAATTTCTGATGGTTGGGATTCGTGGCCAAAGTGATTTGGCAGCGCCCCTTAGATGTTAGGACTGGTATATGAAATTTTAATTCCAAAGGTAAACAGATGGTTCTACTCAGGCTTCTTTTAGAGAATATTACATTTTCTAAAGTCCTCTGAAAACATTAATGTTTTGCCTTGTTTGCCCCATGGACTGTTAAAGTCAGGAATTATTTGTTCCAAAGAGCTCCATATTTCATCAATGCTTTGTGTCCAAAGAAAGGCTATGATCTAGTTTTTGTTAGCTTGCATTGCCACTCTGGGTCAGTGGCCAAAGATTTTTCTGTAACACTTGTCTGTAACAAAAACAAATTACATATTTGGCAAAAAAAACAACACTAACCCCCACCCCCCTTGTCCCTTTCCTTAATTATTTACAAGATTTTCCATAAGAGTCTTATATGTTCCATAGCTATTTAAAAGCTTTCCTTTTTCCATTGTGAGTGTTCGTAGGCAGAGAGGGAATAGATAGGTATCCCTGGCTTGAAATTTGCATATGGCTTTTAAAAAAAATTGCAGCTGCTAGTTCTGGGTGCAGCCTGAATTTAAAAAATAAAACAAAACCAAGGAGTAAAGCAACTGCTTTGTTCTTGGGAATGAAAACGTCCATGGTACCAAATCATCTGAACATGTTCTTAGAATTTGTCTGAATGACTGGCTTTGCAGCAAACTGTGTGCTAAGAGATCTGTTAATATTGTCATTCAGAGTCCATGTTGGAGCTTGCAGCAAAGTCAAGTGGCCTTGTGTTGTGTGCGGATCCTGCTATGCTAAAGAGACAAGTCATGAGAAGAAAAATATTTTCACCAGTATTTCGTTCACCATGTATTGGTACTTTGGTTATGCCTGCCCACATAACTACTAAGGGTTTGGACACGGAGTGTCTTGAGCCATGACCTGGCTAAGTAAAGTATAAAGCCAGAGGATTATTTTGTTTTTTTGAGAAACTCCAGTTTACAGTCTTTCTGTATCAGATGTTTTACTTGCACTGTGTAAACAGAACTGAAGCTTTGAACTACTGTCTAGGTTTCAAGTGCAATGTATATGAGTGGCAGTATAAAACATACTGTGTACACAGGTTGTTGTAGTCCATCATTGCTGAAACTGACTGTATTGTTTCTTCACTGAGGTCTGCGTTTATTCCCAAGAGGGGTGGAGAAGTGTTCAAATTTAATTTTCATCTGAGAACACCAACATACAGCAAACAGATGGGAAGTAAACTTCCCAAAAGAACAGCAATGAACATTCATAGGGATCTAAAGGCAGAATAGCCAATGATCAAGTTTAAATTCTCCTGTAGGCTCTGACCTGCAGTGTCAATGCAGTGCTTTGACGAGAGCTGTACAAAATGGAAGCCGCTCAGGTAGATTTAAAATAACACAGCAAAATAAACTAACCCCTACAAAAGCAAAATTCAAATAATGCTGGAGTTTGTAAAGTGATTTATGGGCAGTAGTATAAAAGGTTCTCTATAAAAGGAAGAGACGATTACACAAGCCATTGTTGGCTCTGGCCTTCTCTGAGCAAGGTTGGATATGAAGCGAGAAAGCTAAACTGCTTACCCTCATGTCCGACTGATACAGCAAAAAAGGCAGCCTTGGGAGGGGGGTATGGCCTCTACCGGCCCCTGGTAGCAGCAGGATGGCCGGGGTGGGTGTGTGGAGGGGAGGATTGGGGAGGGGGGGAGGGGAGGAAAGGGCTACTGGGCGAGCAGCCAGGTTTGAGGGGCCAGGA
>QEPC01014945.1:59541-78680 GCA_003113815.1 Sphenodon punctatus
AAATAAATAAATAAATAAATAAATGGCAGGTGCAGAGGCCTCCTAAACCAACACACCTGAGAAAGGATCTCCGTTTGCAGAATGCTGATATTTGCGAAGGAAATGCTTGTATTACATTTTCAATAGGGGAAGGAATGTCTTTCCTCCATTGATTCTGTAAGTGAGCACTCACCCTTCATCTTGCTTAGCTGTGCAAGCTACTTGCCATATACATTTTGTGTGCTATTAAGAGATGCTTGGTCAAATAAATTGCAATTATTTTTATAGCAAGTATATATGGGGATATTGTGTACACTGACCAAGGGACACAAGGGGCTCAGCTTAGGAGCTTCTGTGGCTGGGGGGGAAAGCCTTCACTACATACTTAAGGAAAGCTGTCAAACATTTCTTATTGCAACTGACACATGCTAGAGGTATGCGGATGACACCCAGCTGTACCTCTCTTAGACTTTTACAACAGACCCAGGCCCTGCAGTCTTGGTGCTTACCCGGTGTCTGACAGCTGTGGGGGACTGGATGAGGACTAACTTACTGAGGTTGAATCCTGACAAGACGGAGGTGATGCTGGTGGGTAAGGCGACGGGGATAACGGCCCCTGTTGTGGACGGGGTCTGTCCCACGTTGGTTCCCCAGGTGTGGAGTCTGGGGGTGCTCCTCGACACGCAGCTCTGCCTGGATGCCCAGGTGGACGCTTTAGTGAGGAGTGCCTTTTGCCAATTACATCTGGTGTGGCGGCTTCGGCCATGTGTTTTCAGACTCTGACCTAGCCACCCTCATCCATGCTTTCATCACCCCTAGACTAGACTATGGTAACACGCTCTATGTGGGGCTATCCATGACAACAGCTCGGAGGCTGCAGCTAGTGCAGAATGGGGCGGCCCCTCTCTTGGTGGGGTTGGGCTGCTGGGAGCACATCACTGGTGTTCCGTGCTCTGCACTGGCTGCCAATAGCGTTCCGGGCCCGCTTCAAGGTGTTGGTTTTGACCTATAAAGTCCTAAACAGTCTAGGCCCTGCCAACCTGTGGGACCGCCTCACCCCCTAGGTGCTGAATCGATCTCTGTGGTCATCCGGGGGTGCCCTGCTTGAGGTCCTCTGAGTCTTCGGGCGGGGGGGATACGCAGGAGTGGGCATTCTCGGTGGCTGCACCAAGACTGTGGAACTCTCTTCCTGTGGGGGTGTGGCTGGCCCCGGACTCCCCCTCTTTTCGGAAATGTAAGACCTGGCTGTTCCGCCAGGTATTTGGTGGAGGGGGGTGAGGTGGGGCGGTGGTGGTGTTAAATGTTGCCCTCCTTTTGGCAGTTGTTAAAAATGTTTTATATTGGATTTTATTTGTGTTTTTATAATGTAAGGTGCCCAGGCTGCCTGATGGCAGGAGTGGTGGGGTATTAAATTGAAAAATCAATCAATCAATCTTTGGAAGGGTTTATGGAGATGGCTAGGATTTTCAGACATCTTGTCTGCCGAACCCCTTACGCTTTCAGAACCATGAATGTGTGATTCTCTGAAAAGACAAATGTGTGATTCTCTGAAAAGTCCAGGTTTCTATTTAAATCCCCTTATGGGGATGGGCCACCAGCTGCTCTGCTCTCTGCACTGGCTGCCTATAGTCTTCTGGGTCCAATTCAAGGTGTTGGTTATTACCTTTAAAGCCCTATATGGCCTGGGCCCCACTTACCTGTGGGACCACCTCATCCCTCATGTCCTGGATCGGTTCCTGCTGTCGACTGTGGGTGCCCTCTTGGAGGTCCCTTGAGTTTCCCATGGGGGCGACATTTGGGAGGGCATTCTCAGTGGCTGCACCATGGCTATGGAATTCCCTTCCGGTAGAAATTCACCTCTCTGTGGACCTCCCCTCCTTCCACAGACAATGTAAAACCTTGCTGTTTTGCCAGGCATTTGGTGAGGGGGATGGATAGGGGTGGGGTGGGGGCCTTTTGCGGTAAGGGGTTATTTATTTTGGGGGGCCTCTGTGTTATGGTTTTAATTGTAATTTTATATTATAGTGTATTTTATATTTTTGTATTATGTTTTTATTGTATGTTCACTGCCCTGGGCTGCCATTGGGCAGGAGGGGGTGGTATATCAACACTGTAGTAAGTAAGTAAGTAAATAAATAAATAAGATACTGAGGGATATTTCAGCCTTTAGTGGAAAAGAGAAACCATGGGGTCTTTGCCAGCTCAGGTGCTTTGAGAACTGGCTTGCTAGTTCCTAACTCTTCTGGTAGCAGTAGAAGGAAATTAGTCTCACTTCTTGATCCACAAGGTCTAAAACTCTAGTTCCGTTATGCTGTTACGAGAAAGTGTCTGTAATTTCTGCAGAGCTCAGCACCAGCCTTCAATCAGAATGAACTTGACTTGTGCTAAGACTTGCTGCCTTATCTGCTTGAAACAGCTGCTGCTTTGGAACTTTTCAGGACCGTGGCTTGTAGACGTGCCAGAGGAAAATGGGACTGTTCTGATAAGCAAAGAGCAAAAGCCACCTGAAGCTAGTGAAATATACCTTACCATCTTTTAATTTTTTGTTTCAGAAACCAAACAACAAACTAAAAAAAAAACCAAATGTATTAAAATTAGAGCTGAAACTCGGTCTTTGGAAAACTTTGGAATTTGACGGAAATTCCAGTATTCAATTCCGGAAGTCCAAAGTTCTGAGGACCAAGGCTGTTTCTCGAAAAACCTCGGAGGCCACTGTGCACATGGCTGGACAGTTGAGATTCTTCTGGAAATGAAACTTAGATTTGGTAGGAGGGCATATGGGAGGGGATAGTTGAGTGATGGTAAGCCAGATGGCAAGTTTTGATTGGCTGGCAGGGCAAAATAAAAGAGGCTGATGCCATTTTCCATTATCTTTGGTGAATTTGGCTGTGTGTTATAGTGCTGGATCTGTAAGTAATCAGCTGGGTGGGGTGGGGGGAGGTTTGGCCTGTCCTGTCCATAGGGCCAATGCTGGGGGATGGGGGTTATCTTTACCATGCCATGTGGGTTTTTTTGTTTTTGTTTTTTTAAATAATTGGGTGCCACATTGCTACTGCCTGCTACTTGGTTGGCACTTGGCACCATGAGGCCAGAGGGATCTCTCTGCCTGGCTCCACTTGCCCTTGCCAGGTCTGTTCAAGTTACCAGTGCCACAGTATCAATGCCATGATAAGAGGGTGCCCCTGAGGTTGGGGTGTGTGAATGTCTGGTTTCTTTCTTGTGGGTGTTATAATTTTGTCTGCTGGGCTAGCAGGCTTTTGGTGGGATTTATTTCTCCACGCAGTTGCATGCTGTTTTGTGGGGTTATATTTTTCTTGAGTGAATGTCCCACTCTTGCTAGCCTGCTTTCTTGTGCATGGCTTGGTTGACATAATGATGAAAGTGGGTGCACTCACTGCTGATGGTGGGCCATGCTGTGGGTACACTACTGTTGGTTTTTTGACAGTGCTGAACACCTGTTGAGGCACCGACTTGATGCCAAATATTCTGAAGTTCCGAGTTTCCACTTTCCAGAGATTTCCAAGGTCTGGAATTCCATTTCCGAATTCCAGAACTTTGGAAACAACACCAAAGGGCTGCTGAGTACCTGGACTGATTACCTGGAACTTCAGAAATTGACCCGAGTACGCAGAAGTACTATTCATTATAGCCCTAATTAAAATAGTATGATTTTAAGACAAATTAATGACTTGTGGGGGAGTGGAGATGTTAAATCCTGTTTGGGATTAGCAGCCTCGAGGAAGAAAGGTTGTACTAAACAAAGGATTCTTCAGGATATTTGACTTGCATTAGTTTTTGGATAGGTGTAAGGTTAACTGTTCCTTGTGGAACTCAACAGGGCCATGGTTCTACAAACATATACAACTACATAATTTTGCATAAGGGACTAAGAATCCAAGGGTTCAATCTCTGTTTTGCATAGGAAACAATCGAGAATGATGCAGACACCATGCAGGTGAGAGAGTATCTGGAGGATGGAAAGTTTTGCTATTCAAATGTTTTACTAGTGCAAGTGCAAGTGCTCAAACAGCCTGGGGAGCAATTAGAATTACAGAGATCATAGCAAAGCAGGTGACTGAAGGGACCTTGCCTTTTCTGTCTACAAAATCCTAAGCAGCAGCAATATTGCTAACTCAAGAATCAGGAGTCTGCCCTGAAAATCATGAGTTAGTTAAAAATTAATAATATATTTTTTTCCCCTGTGGTTTCCTGCTCGGCACTCCTCTCTGGTAGTGTTCTGTTTCGTCCAATCGGAAGGTAGACCTAAAATTTAAATTTGTGGGCAGACCAGGTGAGGAACACTCCCTTTGCGCTCCAGTTTGAGTTGTGCCTTCGGACTGGAAGGAAGCAGACCAGGTTCTCTCGAACCCTAAAGAATACCAGAAGGAGCCTAGAAGCGCGCTCTCCCTCTGCCTAGCTAAGCCAGGAGTGGATCGAGTGAAGTGCAGTCCTGCCTGCCTCCCTCTTCTTCCTTACAGCAGGAAGTTTAGAGCACCGGCTAGACCCTTTCCCTCTCCTCGCTGGGACTAGGGAAGGCACCTCCACCGAGGTAGCTGGAGAGATGCTCTGCAATTGTGGGTTCAAACTGTTCCCTGCTACTATGAGGGCTAAAAAAAAGAGGAAAGAAAGCTGAGTTGTCACTAGTTCAACAGAAGCTAGGGCCTGGAAAGATGTCTAATACTAGGAGAGTTGCAAAGAACTTGGGGTCACCAGATAGCAGCGCTTTCACTCCATAATCACGCCAGCAAGTGTGTCTGTGGGGTGTGCATGGGTGTTAATAAACATGTAGCCCACATGAGGTAGGTGTCCTCCTGCCCATTTATTAGGTGTTCACCCCTATTGGACATGTGGTCACCAGCCACCGGACACACAGCCCACTCAAAGTGGGGTCACAGTGCGTGTGGAACCCACCATGTGGGCTAACGTACACCGACGTGTCTGCGTCCCATCAATTAGGTTGTGTGCAGCCTTGCAGGTGTACGGGTCCACCAGCACCATAGAGTCACGGGCAAATAGCAAAGAGTGTTCCAAGGAGTAACTACTTCCTGCTCCTCTCTCCACTCTCACTGGCAGGCATGTAACATCTGCCTTAAAAGCCTGTCCGTACCAATTTCAAATTTGTCCTTCCAGCTGGTCCTGGTTTGCAGCAAGTACCCAACGCTTGCTCTTTCCGAGCTGCTGCATTTGAAGGAATGACTTGAACAGGCTTTCCATCACTGTGGCCACGGCTAATACGGACAGCCAGGCAATAACCAGCACTGCTACCTCTATTGTTCCATCACAGGCACTTGCCACCTACAGTTCTGCCAGCCAATGCTGCATTCCCTAGACTGAGGAAGAGACCAAGGCCTTCATCACCTTACAAGAGCAGAACTGTATGCACTGGTGAAGTGCTTTAAGAATGAGGGTGTGTTCCAAGAAATATCAGTCCAAATGGTGCAGCAGGGCTACATCTGGGACATAAAGTTTATCAGAACTTACATCCTCAGCCTGCCATCCACCAAAGATTAAAGACATCCTTGATGTATGCGGACGACATTGTTCTTTTCTCCCAGACGAAGAAGGGATTGTGTAATTTATTAGAAAGTTTATTGGTTTACTGTACAATGAATGAGTTAGAGATCAATCTACAGAAATCCCAGATAATGGTTCTGGGAAGGAAAAGGGCTAACGGATATAATTGGTTGTGAATGGGAGAGAGTTTCTCCAGGTAAACTCTTATATTTACCTAGGCATTGCCCTGTCCAACAATGGGTCATGGACTCGACATAAAACCTTAATTGAATCAAAAGCCAGGGTGGTTTTTAAAGGAATCCAATGATTAGTCGCACGATCTATGGGGATAAATACTTCAACCATACTGAGTGTGCATAGGGTTTTTTTGGGGTTTTTTTTTGTTTGTTTGTTTTTTTGTTTTTTTATCAACATGTTATGTTATGTGTTCTTGCGTTGTCACTGGGCATTATTTTTTATTATTTGTTATTTGTAAAATTGTATTGTATTGTTTTACTCTTGGGCCAGGGCGAGAGCCAGAGCCTCAAATAAATACTACTACTACTACTAAAATTGTTTCCCAGTTATTATATGGTGCCCCGATTTGGAGCTTAGGCGTGGTTAATGAGCTAGAAGTGGAACAAAATAGAATGTTGTGCTCAATTCTTCATGCTCCTAAAGGTACGCCAGTGGCTCTTCTTAGAGCAGAATCTGGAATTAGCTCTGTAGCTATGTTGGCCAAATTAGCCATCCTGAAATTTTGGTTGCATCTAAATTTAATACAGTGCGATTCTGTCACAGGTGGCTCTCCATGCAGCTACTGGCCAATGAAGGTTGAAGAAATCCTTCACTCTGGGATTTTCAGCAACCTATATTCTTTCTTTCCCCTTCATTAGGGCTTGGGCTGAAATAAAAAGCCACACAAAAGACCTAGAGTATCAGGCTATAAGAGAACTTAGTGTTAGTCAAAAGATATCAAGAATTTATAGTGAGTTCTAGACCCCACTGGAAGTGGCCTCTTATCTATCCACTCAGCTCCTTTGGCATAATCAAGTAGTTTTACTCTGCCCAGATTTAATGTTTTTCCTTTGGCATTTACCGAAGGTAGATTGAAAGGTATTCAGTTCAATGAAAGGATTTGTCAGCACTGCTTATGTAAAACTAATAAAATGGCCCCTGAGAGAATTGCTCATGTAATTCTGAATGATATGTAAATTGGAGGATATCGTATATTGATCCTCTAATTATCCAAAAGACTTTCAACCCTCACCAGATGGTAATATTCCTATTAAATGATCGGGATCCAATCATTACAAAGGGAGTAGCCAGGTTTCTTTTGTAAATTTTAAAACTTGCTTTGACTACTTTTTTGTAGTTTTTTGTAGCTTTGACTGCAAAAGTTTTTTGTACTTTTTTGCAGCTTTGACTACTTTTTGTCTACTAATTTATTTTATTTATTTATTTAATTTTATAAATTTATACCCCGCCCCTCCTGCAAACAGCCTGGGGCGGCTTCCAACAATAAAAACAATACAATAAAATACAATTTAAAATCAACAATAACAATACAAATTATTAAAACAGGTCTCCGGGCCTTCATAATATATAAATAGATAATAAATAATAAATCAGATGGGGGGAGCTAAAAAATCCCCCCTTACCCCACCCTCCCCAAAGGCCTGGGCGAACAGCCAGGTTTTACAACTTCGCCGGAATGTCAACAAGCTGGAGGCCAGGCGAGCTTCCTCTGGAAGGGAGTTCCAAAGGCGCGGCGCGGCCACTGAGAATGCCCTCTCCATTGTGGCCCCCCGCTTAACACGGGGGACCTCCAAGAAGAAACCCCGGGCGGACCGAAGAAGCCGTTCTGGGGCGCGGAGGGCAAGGTATGAGGGGCCCAGACCGTGAAGGGCTTTGTAAATCAACACCAAAACCTTGAACCTGGCTCAGCACGCTATCAGCAACCAGTGCAGAGCTCGGAGCACAGGTGTAATATGCTCCCGACCCCGTAAGGAGACGAGCTGCCGCATTCTGCACTAGCTGCAGCTCCCGAACCAGGAACAAGGGAAGCCCCATGTAGAGCATGTTACAGTAGTCCAGCCTCGAGGTGATGAAAGCATGGATGAGGGAGGCCAGGTCCGGGCTGGAGACGAACGGACGCAGCCTACGCACTAGATTCAACTGGTGGAAGGCAGCCTTAGCGACTGCCTCCACCTGACGCTCCAGGCGAAGGTCTGCGTCCAGTATCACCCCCCAGACTCCGGACCTGCTGAGCTATAGGAGGGCGAACCCCCCCAACCAGGGGTGCCACCACCTGAATGTATTAATTTATATCTAGGGATACCTTGTGGGGTCTACTCCCCCTCATTATTATTACTTTTATTATTATAGTACTTTATTAACATTATCACCTTACTGTTACCTCATAACTTCATTATTATTAGTAGTAGTATTTCTAGTATTTATTATTTTATAATTATTAATTTTATGACAATTTTATGATTATTTACCCTTTCAGTGTACTGTTTATGTATGTTTTGTCTTGTTTTCTTTATGATGGCCAATGGCTAAGTAATAAAAGTTATGATGATGATTGCTTTTGATTTCAATTTTCACCATAAATGTGACTTGCTCAATAAACTCAGCATTCTGTTCATGGCTAAAAGTGATTTCTAGCCACCAAGTGCTGACATGTATAAACCTCTGTGGGTGGGTGGGGATAGTAGGTGGTGGAGCGCCTCCTGGAGTCGTGAGAGCTGGGAAGGAAGAAAGAGTTGGGGTGGCTGCTTATTCCCATGGTTCACTGCAGCTGTGACTCATGACAGCGGGTAGGATAGGATACTGAAAAGGGGACAGGCACGTTGGTGAGTAGAATGTGGTGGGGAAGAACGCCTGCCTGTGTATTAGGTTTGCTACACTACACCTGAGTGAGGGCTGCCCGAACGCACAAGAAATACACTCAAGGGGCTGCCTGTTTATTGGGTTCTACATGCTAAACGTGAGTGGGGACTGCATGGGCCAAACCTGGACTGCAGGGGCCTATTTTCTCATTTGCTAACACCCCATATGTGAATAAGTATGTGCATGAGATTGTGTGACAGGGAGTGGATTAATTGGCCGAGGGAGCAGGACTTGAAATGTTGGAAAGTAATGGATGCCAGATCAGGTTTAGGCCAATAGTGGTTTCTATGCAGGGGTGGGCAGGTGATCACCCTGCCCCCCTGAGAATGAAGTTCCTGCTGCCACAGCCTCTGCTTCCCACCCAGAGCTCAGGTGCATGCACAATAGGTGCAGGCTGATGCCTTGTGCCTGACCTTGCAGCACGGCCATGTTTTTCTCTCTGCACATGCACAGAGTAAAAACATGGCAGCGCTGCGAGGCCATCCACAGGGCATCAACCTGCACAAGCGCCTGAAGCCGAGCTCACGCCCAGACAAGATTCTCCCCTGCTGGTGCGTGCACCCCACAGAGAATATAAGTGCAGCGCTGGAGCTGGTGGGGGGCTGGGAGGAGCAAAAGCAGGCAAAGAAAAGATCGATCATGCTCCGGGGGAAGCAATGCAAGGTGACCCAGGAGCGGCCCCAGCTTGCCAGGTGCTCCATGGGGGTAGAGGGGGGCAGGCTCTATCTACTCCTTAGGAAGTATAAAGCCAGCTGGCCTCGCAGAAGCGCCTGCAGTCCCGTGGGGCGCCCCTTGCGGCTATTCCGAGCTAGCGCGGTCTCCACCCGTGACTCTTCCCCCCCCCGCGCGGCTGCAAGCTCAGGCGGTCTCTGCTGGCCGCTGACAATCCTGACTGAGACGCCAGTTCTCTCTCTCGGGGCGGAAGTGTTCATCCCGCCCCGTCCGGCTAGATTTTAACTCACATCCGCTCGTACGCTTTTGCTCCCCGATTGGCCGGCGGAGAAGGTATATATGGACGTCACTTCCTACAGCCGCTCTCTTGCTCTCCGAGCCTAGCGAGGTCTCCATACGGCGTTGTAGCGCGTGAGTGAGCGTGAGGCGCTGTAGTAAGGGCTTCTGAGGGGGCACGCGGACACCGGGGGGCGGGAGCAGGAGCAGAGGCCGCGCGCCACGCACCCCTTCTCTCGTGAGGCAGCGCGAGCTCTGGGGAGTGTAAAAAAGGGGGACGCGAGAAACCCGCCTGTGGCCCCCCCCTTCTCCCAGTCAATGGCCAGGCTCTAGTGCGCACGCGCAGTCTCGAAGCCGCTCGCATTGAAGCAGCGTGGATTGCTCCCGCCCATTGGCTTCCATGAGATTTGCTTCAGAGTCGCGGCTTGAGTGCGAGACTGAGTTAAAGCCCCGGGCGGGTAGGCGAGGGAGAGGGGGGAACTAAGATAACAAATAGGTAGTGCGGTTGCCTCCTCAGCTGCGCTGGAGTGAGAAAGGGAGCTGCTGCCTGTTCGCTTGAGAGAAATTTCACCATTAGAAGTTTTGGGGGTTCATACAATTCCCCCCTTCCCCATCAAGTTTGCCTGGCATTCACACCCATGGTAGCCATCTTGCATGATTATAGCTGCATGTTGTGCCCAGAGTGGCACATAAATACTCCCTGGGTTTGTACCCTAGTTCAGTTATTTTGCAGTAGCAATAGCTTGCTTCAAATAAAGACAACACTCTAATGGGCATAGCGCAGTTGTCTGAATTGCATGCAGTGCAACTGACGGAATGTGTACGGAGGACATGGCGGCCTCTGGTGATCGAATCATGGTCCGAGATGGGATTTGATTGTTTTTAACATAAGCACCTTATTGTTTTTAAAACTGTTTTCTTTAGTAAGGAAGGTGGAGTGATGTTAACAGATTAAAGCAAAAGCTGCAAGGGGTACAATATAGTAGCAAGTAAAAACCAAATGGCTGCTATAAGAATTGCAGCCCTTTACTAAACACAGTAAGAGCCTCTCGTAGTCCCAACGCATTTCCTGTCACTCTTCTTCAGAAATAATGTCTCCGTTGAAATGTTCTTAGACATCTTTTTGCTTCCTTACATGCAAATAGTAAAAAACTTAATTCATCTGAAAAGCATCCTTTTTTCACTCCAGGGAGTTGCTCAACAAAAGTCATCTTGGAATGATGGGCTTTAAATTTTTAGTTGGATAAGTTTTATATTATTTGTGTGTAAGGAAATAAGACTTGAAAATGTGTATATGGAAACATCCCTAAAGAGGAGTCCTTGACTAACTCTGTGTTGGTTACAGATAGATAAAAGCTGTGACCCAAAAATCACTTAGGAGTAGCCCCAGGATCATGGCCAAGATGAATAGGCTAATGTAGGAATTGCCAAATGTAGCTTAGTGTTTACTGTTTTTGTCAAACACTTTCACTCCTTTCATCTTTTTCTCTGCCCTTAAATACCATTCCGCCACTGGTATGGAGAAAGACAAGTGCTTGTTCATCAGGTTTGAGATGAATTCTCAATGTGTTCATTTTAGCAGGGCAATAATGAGGTTGTACTTGCACATACCAGTGGCCCAGCCCATCAGTTATTTATTAGATAAGAGTCTGGAAATGGTTGAAAAAAATCAGTGTTTAATGTGAATGAGGCTTGAAAGGCCTGAGGACTGAAAATGACAGAGTGCAATTAGAGAGCCTAAATTAAAAGAGACTATACAATGAGTTGATAGCCTCCCTCTTCTTCTCTCTCTCTCCTCCCCCCCCCCCCCCTTGAGTAAGAAGTCACTTATTGGTTGTGACAGTGGGATTGGAAGAGGGGACTAGAAAGGCTTAGTCTGTGCCAGGACTTGGTTCCAGCAACTCTCTTTGTACCAGGATCCTGGCTCTGTTGTACAGATCCTGTCACTGATGTTAGCCCTAGCTACCTGTAGAAGCACCAGCCTCTACCCTGACAAGCTATGGCTGCTGTGGGTGGGCATGGAGGGTGCTGCTGTTGTCACT
The DNA here is from genome assembly GCA_003113815.1 of Sphenodon punctatus. Classification (NCBI taxonomy): domain Eukaryota; kingdom Metazoa; phylum Chordata; class Lepidosauria; order Sphenodontia; family Sphenodontidae; genus Sphenodon; species Sphenodon punctatus. The sequence goes on from QEPC01014945.1 coordinate 70,902, forward strand.
CTGTCAGCTGTCTCACGGTGAGTGTTTTGACTGATAGGAGTAGCTACTGGCCCCTCTGAATACTCTCCCCTGCCAATTGTCTATGGCAGTGATTCTTGCACTTTTTTCAACTTTGCTCCTCTTCTACTTTTCGGTTGTAGCTGAGACCCTCCAACACCACACACGTACATCTTGCTTCCTCATGCTCTCTTATCTCCCACCCTCCTATTGCTTCCTTTCTTGCTCCCCCTTGTTATTTGTCTCTCTCCTCCTTGCCATTATTTTGGCGATTCCTCCTAGCTCAGTGAGAATGTGGAGCTAGGTGTTTGCCACCTGGGGTCCTTCTCATGCCCTCCTCTCAGTTTGAGAACCTAGGGTCTACGGGTAGAACTTTCAGGAGAGATGAACACTGGCACTTTTTTTCTTCTCTCTTTTTTCTTTTCTTTTTCACCAATTAAACACGGGACCAGTACAGTTAACCTAGCTGATCTGTCGTTCCAGGTTCCCTGTCGTTACTTTTAAGGGAAACTTTCACAATGTCCGGAGGTCTCGATGTCCTGCAAATGAAGGAGGAGGATGTCCTCAAATTCCTTGCTGCAGGAACCCACTTGGGAGGCACTAATCTTGACTTTCAGATGGAACAGTATATCTACAAAAGGAAAAGTGATGGTAAGAACTGGGTAGGCTTTGCGACTTAAAGGGTGGGTCTTTGCAGTGATGATTGACTGGGCTCAGGTAAGTCAGCAGGGGGACTCAGTGAGTCAGTTCATGTAACACAGCAGTTGTATCATTCTGTTGGGGAGGGGGGCGGGAAGGGGTTTTGCCTCTTTTTTCCAGTTACATGCTTATCACAGCTAAAAAAAAGAATGCTACAAGGACACCTTTTGTTTATCAAATCTACTTCCCCCACAAGAAGGTTGTGCAGTTTAACTAATTGCTATAATTATCTCTTGTGGGAAAGGTCGTATATCGGGGATGCCCTCTCTTGAAAATAAAAACCTTAAATTCCTCCCTTTCCCAGTTGCTCAGCATTCACCCTTGATGGTTGTGCTGTCACCTTCTGTTATTCCCTTTATCATTTCTTCGAAGGCTGGCAAGATATGGTTAAAAAAATGGAAGAATTTGTTTGTGGGAAGGGAAACCTTTTTGTGTTTACACCATCCAAAAGTGTGTGTGTGTGTGTGTGAGGGGGGAAGGAAAAAAAAAAGCGTAAGCCCAATTTTCTCTCATTCCTTGTATTCATTGGTTGGTTCTGCTGGGAATGGTTCCATCCTTCAGTATGTGGTTGTTTCAGATCAGTCTGGATGGGTTGAATAACATCATGACTTGGAGAACTGTTGCAATGCTGTGTAACCTTTGTCTGAAGTGCACACTGTTAAAGCTCGGAGCTGAGGCTGGTTTCTGGCCAATGAACTCTCGAGTGTCGGAAGCGTGCTACAGAAACCCCCATGGCAGGATTTTCGCTAACACCAGTAGAGTTCTGCTCTATGACTGGCGTTTGATAGTAGTCTCTGCCACATGCCGATCTAGTCACATGAAAAACTACAATTGGCATGTGGGTTGGTTGGTTAATGCAGAATATTGTGTCACCATTAGGTATTTACATCATCAACCTGAAGAGAACCTGGGAAAAGCTCCTCCTAGCAGCCCGTGCCATTGTTGCCATCGAGAACCCTGCTGACGTGAGTGTCATCTCCTCCAGGAACACGGGGCAGGTATGTTACTGGTGCAAGGTGCAGTCTCAAAGAATGTGCACAATTGTTTGTTTCTATTATTAGACACAGATTTTGAAATTTTTGGACATGATCTGGAAGCAAAAAGTGAGTGCAGCTTGTGTGTATTCTATATTTCAATCTTGGGAAAAGCTACTTGTCTCTTAGAGGATCAATATTGCAGCTGCCATATCTTAGTATATTTCTTGGGAGCTGATTCTTTGTGGTGGTCAGCGCCAAATGACATGAAGTGCTTCTGGGTTTCCTGCATTGTAGCGCAGACCAGAGTAATGAGAGCATTAATGTGAAACAACAATAAATGCAGTTAATCTCTAATTTGTTTGAGTGGAGGGAGGCTAGAATGGAGCTGCCCGTGGCACACCAAGGCATTTACTATATTTAAACTCTGTCTTTGTCAGGTGGTGTTCTGTGTTGTGCAGACTTTGGAGTGATTTTAAATTCATGCTGATAATGGAAGATGATAGGGCAAGGAAACTTAAAAGATAAAACAGGTGGAAGATACAAGATAGCCTGTGGAGTGTATTGTGCTGTTGCCAGATAAAGGAGACTGAAGTGTAGTGGAAGTGATGTACTTCGTGTTCTTGTTTTACATTTGCTTTTATTCATTGCAAGATCAGTATAAGCACAAATAACTTAGGCTGAGTGTGTGGTATAGATACAGAAGAGTATAGGGGATAACGTGTATAGGATCAGAAAGTGCCCCTTTTTGTTTTCAGAGTCCTGGCTGGTTATTTCTTGATCAATCAGGATTTTACCCCTTTTGAATTTAGTAGAACAGGCATGGCTATGGGACAATGAATATTTTTTGGGTGACCTGATTTACTACATTAGTTTGGCATCACTCGGGGCCAGTGGAGATAGAGGCTTTATTGGTAGTGGAGGATTTTTAGATGAGGCTAATTAAAAAATGCAGCCAATTAAGTTCTTTGTTACCACTGTCCCAGAATTAATAGAAATCAATCATTTACTCAGTGTTTTCTGTTTGCTCTTCTGTTGTAGCGTGCTGTTCTGAAGTTTGCAGCTGGCACTGGTGCTACTCCTATTGCTGGACGTTTTACTCCTGGAACCTTCACAAATCAGATCCAGGCTGCCTTCCGGGAGCCACGTCTCTTAGTGGTTACAGATCCCCGGGCCGATCATCAGCAATTGACTGAGGCATCTTACGTTAACATCCCCACCATCGCGTTGTGCAATACAGACTCCCCACTGCGTTATGTGGATATTGCTATTCCATGCAACAATAAGGTAGTGATCACTTTGCGGCGCACTTTAGGTGTGTAGGATGGGAGCTTCGGTGTATGGCCTTCATAAAGCTTTCTGCAGAGAAGAGCTGGGCTGCCTGTCGTTATAGCAAGAAGGAGACTGGGTTTGAGGGATGAAGAGGGATTCAGCTGCACACCGTTAGAGCTCAGAGCTGAGGTCAGTTTCTGGCCTATGAACTCCTGAGTGTAGGACGTGTGCTACATTAACCTTGGCAGGACTTTTCGCTAACACCACAAGGGCTTTTGTAGCCCAGTGAGTGGGGTTTGATGGTGTTTCTTGCCACAGCTTTGCAGGAGAGAGAGGCTTGGTTTTTTTTAAAAAGACTGGAAATAATTACTTTGTGTCTGTCACGCTTAAGCCAAGTGCCCTAAAGATGTTGAGGCCAGAACATCCTCTCTGACTATCTCTCAACTCTAGAATGGGCTGTAAGAAATTGACCCTCGGTCAGAATCCAAACATACCTGAAGAATGCTAAAGGTATGACTTACTGGTAAGGCATTTCCACTAATAGTAATGGGAAACTTAGCTACAAATGTACCGTTGTGCCTACCTTAAATTCTTGGTGCTAACTGGGGGTCATGATGTAGTGTTAGGGGATTGTTTGTGAATCAAACTAGACACTGTTCTCTTCTGTTTCAGGGGGCTCACTCAGTGGGTCTGATGTGGTGGATGCTGGCTCGTGAGGTCCTGCGTATGCGTGGCACCATCTCCCGTGAACACCCATGGGAGGTCATGCCTGATCTCTACTTCTACAGAGATCCTGAGGAGGTAACAGCGCCTTTCTGTCTTGGCAAGGAGAGTGCATGTTGTAATAGGGATGGTGAAAAGAGCCTTGCAGGGTACTTTGTCTAGTTACATGGGTCTTTAATACAATTGGCAAAATTGCTTGAGCAACGCTTTGTGCCAGTTAATTTTGAGACTACCCTTTCTCCAAAGTCAATCCTATCCTGTTTTCTTATAGACAGGCGCTTTTCTTCTGTGTCTTATGCTATTGTTTCCTTTTTTAGATTGAAAAGGAGGAGCAAGCTGCAGATGAGAAAGCAGTTACAAAAGAGGAGTTCCAGGGTGAATGGACTACCCCAGCACCTGAATTCACCGCCCCTCCTCAGCCTGAGGTTGCCGATTGGTCTGAGGGGGTGCAGGTGCCGTCTGTCCCAATCCAACAGTTCCCAGCTGGCAAGCTTCAGGAAGCTGGTAAGCCTCAGGAAACTGGTAAGCCTCAAGGGGTGGAGATGTAATAGTTCAGATAATAGCTTTTCAGGATGATCTACACTTGTTGAGAGTATGCAAACTTTCAGGTCACACAAGCCCTTTTTCAGGCATGTACAAAGTTAGAACTATGGATTTTGAAAACACAAGACCAAGTGTATATAGTGAAAGCAATAACTTGAGTGACCCGTGTTTATAAAAAATAAAAACAAATAATTGGTATTTCAAACACTGTAAATACAATGAAGTTAAAAACGACTGATGGTATTTTTAAAAACTACCACCAAAATAAACTCCTAAAGTGTAAAATTTAGCAAACATTTAGGGAAGGGTGTAGTTGGAAACAAATTCTCAGGGGGTAAGGTGGTTCATGTTGCAAAGGAATTTAATGCAATGATGGCAGAACATTTAAAAATTTGGGTGATCTTCAATTGAATTAAATGTCTTGAATTAAATAGAACTGGTTGATACTTGTGTATGCTTTGAGCAAACATTTCTCCCTGAAAAATTAAATTAATTTTTCACTAGCTTAGGGGAGGAATTACGTTCCCAAATATCTCATGCTAATATCTACCAGCTCCTTGTTGAGCTACTGGGAAAATCTTTGTGCCATGATCCAGGAGATTTTTAATGTTTTTAAAATTTTAATTTTGGGTAGGTGTTAATCACAGTATATTAGTCATTTTTCCTTGTGGTGTATTAACTCTGCTCAAGTATATGATTGTATGTCTGTGACTTGACTGATACTTTAACAGGATTGTTCATGTGTTTGATTTGCAGTTAAAGTTCCTGAAGGTGAATTTGTTGTTGCTGAGGATTGGAGTGCCCAACCTGCAACTGAAGACTGGTCTGCAGCTCCCACTGCTCAGGCTACTGAATGGTCGGGGACCACCACGGAGTGGTCTTAAACTCAGTATACATATGCAATAACAAGAGAAGAAGTAATAAAGATCTGTTTCTTACACGTTCTGTCTTGGTTTCTCTCTTCTGCTGCATTTGTATTGATGTGTTCTTTGAAATTCTCAGCCCTTCTTTTTGCCACTCTTGGAGACTGGCATGTGCCAAGTTTGTTGCCCCTGATCCAACCTATAATTTCCCTTGGTTAAATCTTTTGAGATTTTGAGCTTTTCAAGAACACATGCTTCAAAGGACTTTTTGTTGTTGTGGGTTTTTTTTGTTAAGAGGAAAGAATTGGAGGATAACATAGCCTTTGGGACCAAGCACCAGTGAAATACTCTTTTTCCTGTATGATTCCTCCAGGGCAGTGCATCGTTTGCTGCTAAGCCATATAAGTTTTTTTTGGTGTTTTTTTTTGTGCTGGGCCAGAGGACTATTCATCTGTAATTTTAATGGTAGGGACTTTGCGTACCAGCCCTGAAAACACCATTGGAAAGATGCCCAGAGAATCTTGTGACTTAGAAATCTAAGCTACTTTAACAGACAGAGCCTTGCAATTAAGAGCCTCTTTCCTTGCATTGCTAATAGGTACTTTCTCAGGGAGGTTTTATATGTCAGTGCTTCAAACGTGGAAACAAATGTTAACATTGTAAACTATCTCCTTTTTCAGATGTTTCAATCACCAATGATCTATATCAAAGCATTTTGATTTATTGCTTCTATAGGCTCCCCCCCCCCCCCCCCTTTCGGGGTGGACTTTCCAATAGATATTAAAGGCTGTACCATATCTGAAGCTTTTCCCATGCTTGGAATTTATAGGGCGCTTCTCTTGTGCACAGTGAAGTGTGAGCTGGCACAGAAGCATTTTTCATGGGCAGGACATGAATATAGTTTTACTCCTGTGTAGGTTCTCTTATGAACAGCAAAGGTTGAGGTGGTGCTGAAACTTCTCCCCCCCTATCAGGACATTCATAGGATCTCTTGCCTGTGTGGATTCTTTAGCATCTTGCACATCTTTTCACACTTCCTACATTCAAGGCATTTAAAGGGTTTTTCTCCCTCTGCCTCCAGCTACTCCTCCGTGCAGGTAGCTTGGCGGTTGACCGCCAGGAGGCAGAAAACTTAAAAAATCGCCAGTGCGCCTGCATGTTCCTAGCTACGCCGATCCCCAGTCCATCTTCTGCCTTTGGACCTGCAGGGGCGCTTAGCCTTTTCAGCGCCCCTCCCCGCACGCGTGCCAAGTTATTTTTAAATTTTGTTTTTATTCTTCCACAAGGCTCTGAGAGCAGACCCGACTCTCTTAGCGGGCAGGCAGGGCTACAGGGGCGGCGTATTCTCCTGGTCTTGGGATCGCCTTCAGTCCCCGGCCAGCTCCCTTGCACAACGCTGGGGAGCGGTGCGGGAGCTGCAGATCTTTTCCTCTGACTGAGGCTAGCCCGCAATCCAGGCAGGAATATCTCTCTCTTCTCCCCCCCCCCCCGGCCCGAGAACAGACTCCCCTTGGAGGGAGAGAGTTCCATTCCGGAAGGTGTGTTTCTCTCCTCCCCACCACAGGAAAATGGAGCCAGCGGCAGAGAGTCAAGAAGTGGAGCTCACAGTAACGCACAACGACATGTAAGTACAACCAATGTTGTCTCTAGCAAGCTCCGTGGACAAAATCCTACAGTAGACACTGAGCTGCAGTCTCGGGGGGAAGAGAAGACGATCCCTCTCCCCCCCTGAGTTCCCATAGGGGCCACAGGTGATCTCACCGCAGGGTGGGAAAACAAGACACAGCACCCTTGAGGGGGTGCTATTGCCTACCTTTTAGCCTCAGGGCTCTGAGGAAGGCTGACTTGGACAGGAGTCGGGATATCGGAAGTGGAGGGTTTGGAGCCTCCGGAGCCCCTCTCTGACCCCAAAGATAGAGATAGGCAAGTCCCTCTTGCTTACAGAGAGGAGCTATTTGTGCAGGTTGTAAAATGCTTGCACCTGAAGAAGCCTTCCGAGGGAGATATGTTTGACTCGCAGGATGAGGAGGACAGAGCCTATATCCCCTCCATACATGGAAAAGACCTAGGGATCCTCCTAGCCAAGGTTTTTGAAAAACTACTATTAGAGGAGTGGAAATCCCCTAATAAGGCTTATCAAATGAATAAGACTCAGGTCGTCTTATACTCCAGGAAGAAGGAGCCCCTGTTCAAAAATCCTAAGGTAGATGCAGCAGCAGCCTCCTTGGCCAGGCAAACATTCCCCATAGAGGGGGATTGTTATCCACGGGACCCCACAGATAGGGCAGTGGACTCTTCCCTCAAAAGGGTTCTGGATTCAGCCGCTGCATCACTAAAAATCAACATTTTGTCCTACATGGCTACAGGAAGCTCAGGACCCAGACAGCTCAGAGAAGAGCACCCAGGTATTGTCTTTTCACGTCATGCTGTCCACAGCACTCATGGCTGATGCCACCACAGATGCCATGACTTGGTCAGCACGTGCAGTGGCAAACACTGGCAGCTAGAAGGAGGGTCTGACTCCGGTCCTGGCAGGGCGATATCACTGCCAAGAACCTACTAGTCTCAGGTCCCTACAAGGTATTAAAGCTTTTTGGTATGTTATTATTAACAAACATTTATATAGCGCCAGCAGTGTACCTGGCACTTTACAAAGTAATAAAATAGACAGGGTCCCTGCCCCTAGGGCTTACAATCTGAGAGACAGG
>QEPC01014945.1:86809-97674 GCA_003113815.1 Sphenodon punctatus
CCTAGGAAGTACGTGGAGCGTGGGAACGTGTGTGGGGCAACCGCGGGTCCGTGGTCAGCAGCGCCCTATGATGATAGGGGCCTGAACTTCCAATTGTGCTTGCACAAGGAAGGGCCCACATACTATCCTGACGGGCAATCGTCCCCCAACGTTCCTTGCTCTGACCACGAGCCTTGTGAGAAAGGGGAAGTGTGTGTGCTTGAAGCCCGTACCCCGGTAACAGTAATAGCGGACAGGGACAGAACCATACACTACTTGAGCAGGCATGGGTTCATAACCAACGGAGAAAAGTCACCTAGTTCCCACCCGTGGACTGGAACGTCTCGGGGTAATTCTAGATATGAGCTTAGACCTCGCCCTCATCCCAGACAGCTAAAGATCTGCACATTAATTTGGCTGTTAAAACATCAGAGGCGGATGAGACTGAAGACTCAAAGCTACTGGGACTCTTAGTTTCATGCGCTCCATGCGGACTGGCTCAGCTGTCATACTGTTGATCCTCACGAGTGGTCATTGAACAGGGAGGTCTTCAACGAACTGGTGCAAGCCTTCGGACTGCCCCTGATGTATCTCTTTGCCAGTCCAGAGATTGCACAGGTACCGAGATTCATGTCCAGGACTCCATGCGGAGCAGCAGTAGCAGTGGATGCGTTGAACCAATTGTAGCTCTCAGACCTCCTCTACACTTTCCCCCCTTTCCCGCTGATCGCAAGAGCAATAGCAAAAATCATCAAGGCGGAAGCACAAGTAAACGTGGTGGCCCAGGAGACCATGGTTTTCCATCCTCGTAGAATTGAGTCATGCTCCATACAGGACCCTGCCCCTCTTCTCCACTCTGCTTACACAGGGCCCCCTTCTATGTGACAACCTTCAAAATCTAAGTCTGACAGCTTGGAAGTTGAACGCTCAGCGTTAAGAAAGAAGGGGTATTCGGATGCTGTCTTAGCGCCACTGTAGCGTTCACGAAGACCAGCAATGAGGAGAGTGTACAGGGCCACTTGGAAAACATTTGCTCAATGGGCACTAGCAAGGGAGATGGATCCCTGTAGAGCAGGAATCCCTCAAGTCTTGCAATTCCTACAAGAGGGGCTAGATAAGGGGTTAAAACCCAATACTTTAGTCAGGCAGGCAGCAGCTTTGGACTCTGTCTTTAGAGCAGTTTCTAATAGGCCTGTCTCCTCCCATAGACAGTTTTTAAGGACAGCAAGGAGCATCTCTTCAGCAGTGGTACATAGGTGTCCTTCATGGAGTTTGACTATAGTGTTGGACGCTTTGTTTAAATCTCCCTTTGAACCTCTTGGGCAGGTTTCTCTCTATATGCTCTTGCTCAAGGTGGCGTTCCTGATAGCCGTGACTTCGGCTAGGAGGGTCTCAGAGTTGGGTGCCCTATCGATATAGAGGAACTTCTGTATTTTCCAGAAACAATCTGTGACATTGATACTAGACCAGGCTTTCATTCCCAAGGTCAATTCAAGTTTCCACACTTTGCAGGAAATAGTTTTGCTGTCTTTTTGTCCTAAACCAGTCCATCCAAAAGAGAAGATTTGGCACAAGCTAGACATGCGTACAGCACTAAAAATTTACTTAGCTAGAACCCAAGGGTTCAGAGCCTGCACAGCCCTCTTTGTGAACATCACGGCTGGTTATATGGAAAAAAAGGCTTCTAAGATGTTAATATCCAAATGGGTAAAGCAGTGTACTGTAGAAACATATAAGGGTAGGGGCAAGGCTCCTCCCCTCCAAATCTGAGGTCACTCAGTTAGGAATGCGGCAACCTATGCTTTTAAAGCCTGGGAGTCTTACGAGGAGATATGCAGAGCAGCTACTTGGTCGTCTCTGCATACTTTTGTAAAGCACTACAAACGATGTATATAAGTCAGCGGAAGCTTCTTTTGGTAGGAGGGTGCTGCAAGTGGTGTTGGATTCTTCCGGTGCTGTTTGTTCCCACCCGTGGGAATCTTTTTCTGCTTGGGTACATCCCGCACGGAGGAGTAGCCGGAGGCAGAGGGAGAAAAGAGAACTGGTCACCTACCTTTGGTGAATTCTATTCTCCTCTGCTCTCTGGATACTCCTCCGGCCCGCCCTACCAAATCAGCACCTACAGTTTCTGGCAGTTTAGAGTCTAGAATTAGCCTCATAGTCCAGATAGATTAGACTCTAGGATATCTCCCTGGGGTGATGAGAGAGGGGGATTAGGCATCCCACTTAGAGTTTTGTGCTTAGGTTTAGTTAACATTGTTATTTGTTAAGCCAGTTATTCTACAGTAGTTATTCGAGGGTATGGATCGCTGTTCTGAGGAGTATCCATCTAGTTCTTGGCTTTGGAACTGACTGAGGATCAGCGTAGCTGGTAGGGGTGGGACTACCGGATCATCAGGTATCCGAAACTGCCGGTATTTTGGTGTACCGGAAGTATCGGATTAACCCAGTAATCCGGCCCGTTTACCGGATTCCCCTCCCCCCCGGTACCTGATTTTTTACATTGCGGCCATTCACTTGAATGGCCGCAATGTAAAAAAAAACACCAAAAAATCCCAAACACTTTCCCTCCCCGAGTCCAGGCTGCGCAGGTGGAAGGGGGGACACCCACCCTGCCCAGCCTGGATTTAAACAACAACAACAAATTTCCCCTAAGTCCCTAGTGCGGGCTCCGGGCCACCACCGGCGACCCAGAGCCAGCACCAGCGTCCAGCAGCAGGTAAGTACCGGTATTGTACTGATCCCTGGGGTGGGGGGTGGTTTAACACCCCCCCACCCCAGGGATCACCCTACCTGCCCACCCAGGGATCGCCTACCTTGAGCTCCGGGCNAGAGAGGAGGGGCTGCACATGGTCGAAGCGACTGGCGAGGTAGATGACCCTGGCAGCAGAGTTTTGGACAGAGATGAGGAGAAAGGTGAGACCGGGGATATGTGTGTGGATAAGGTCCTTGTGGATGCAACGGATAAGTCTAAGCCCCAAACCCTGCAGCATATAGGATCTAAAGAAATTTTTTCATGGCCCACCAGCTAGAGTTAGGGACAGCGATGGAGGATTTAGGAGAGCTCAATTGCACTCCAGCAGAGAGCCTGGGCACAACTTTCCTTTCCATAATGGGGGGCAGAGAGGAAGATTAGACAAACAGAAGGCCAGAGGCCCTCCTGGCCCACCCAAGCAGGACTTATGACTACCCAGAGGAGTGGTAAGTCAGGGGCAGACTGCCAAATTTCTCAGGAGTCTGGGAGGGGTCTGTCTCAGACGCATAAGTGATCAGGTGTGTAAGTCAGGGGTACTCCATAGAGTTAGTAAAATACCCCAGGGAAAGATTCACCTTTTCCCCATCCTCAAACGACCCGGTAAAACAATGGGCTATGGCAGAGGAGAGCCAGAGACTGCAGGATATTCGAGCTGTGGCGTTAGTGCCACCCCATCAGACTGGTCTAGGTCTCTACTCAATAGTCTTTCTGGTTGCCAAAAAACAAGGAAAATGGCAAGCAGTTTTAGACCTAAAAGTCCTGAACAGGGTGCACAAATTCAAGATGAAAACCATTATGTTCATCTGCTGCAGTCTCAGGAAGGAGGACTGGATGATCTCTCTGGACATCAAAGAGGCCTACTTATGTGTACCAATATGGCCACCTCACAGGAGGTGGCTCAGATTCTGTTTCCAGCAGGTACGTTACCAATTCAGGGCTCTACCGTTTGGTCTGTCCTCTGCTCCAAGGACATTCACAAAGATCCTGGTTTCCCTCATAGCCAACCTCAGGAGGGAGGGGATCCACACGTACCCTTACCTCGATGATCTCTTGATCAAATCCCAGTCTCTTTCCAAAGTAATTGTCAGTAGCAGGCGGGGCAGGTTGCATGACACGCAGGGTGCTCGAGGACAGGGGCTCCCAACACAACCCCCGCAAACCCCAGCTTTACCGGATAGCCCGCCAGGGCAGGAGGCTCGTGGGGGTTCCCCTCCGGTGGCCCCGGAGGGGACCCAGGCAGTAGGGGAGTCCCCGGCTCTGCCGGAAGCAGGGACACGCCCCTCGCAGAGAGAAAGAGGGAAGCGGGGATTTGGAGACACGCCCCCAAGAGCGGGGAGTCAGGAAGGGCGTATCCCAAAACCACAGGGAACGCCTTTAGAGAACGTGGAGGGACGCCAGGAGGAGGCCCCGCCCCCTCGAGGCAGCCCAGCTGTAGCTTGTCCCCCGCCCCCGCAGCGCCGATCAGAGCGGCTGCGGGCGCGTACGAGGGCGGGGCCTGGGGCATAAAAGCCAGCGCCGCCTGGGAAACGGCGCTGGTGATTGTTGAAACTGGCCCCTTGCGTGAATTGAGAGAGTGAGAGAGAGAGGAGACTGTGTACCTACGAGATTGCCCGTGTGTTTGGACCCCCGCCTGATCCCTGAAACCTGTGTACGTGTGGACTGAGAGTGGAAGTGTGTTGTCAAGTGAGTGCCCTGCCTACCCCTGTCTTGGTGTCCTGTATCTCGGAGGTGAGTGCCCGTGTCCTACCTTCCCTTCCCCGGGCCTGGGTCCCTGCACCCCCTGGGGTGATACCCTTACACCCCCATCCTAGGAAGTACGTGGAGCGTGGGAACGTGTGTGGGGCAACCGCGGGTCCGTGGTCAGCAGCGCCCTATGATGATAGGGGCCTGAACTTCCAATTGTGCTTGCACAAGGAAGGGCCCACATACTATCCTGACGGGCAATCGTCCCCCAACGTTCCTTGCTCTGACCACGAGCCTTGTGAGAAAGGGGAAGTGTGTGTGCTTGAAGCCCGTACCCCGGTAACAGTAATAGCGGACAGGGACAGAACCATACACTACTTGAGCAGGCATGGGTTCATAACCAACGGAGAAAAGTCACCTAGTTCCCACCCGTGGACTGGAACGTCTCGGGGTAATTCTAGATATGAGCTTAGACCTCGCCCTCATCCCAGACAGCTAAAGATCTGCACATTAATTTGGCTGTTAAAACATCAGAGGCGGATGAGACTGAAGACTCAAAGCTACTGGGACTCTTAGTTTCATGCGCTCCATGCGGACTGGCTCAGCTGTCATACTGTTGATCCTCACGAGTGGTCATTGAACAGGGAGGTCTTCAACGAACTGGTGCAAGCCTTCGGACTGCCCCTGATGTATCTCTTTGCCAGTCCAGAGATTGCACAGGTACCGAGATTCATGTCCAGGACTCCATGCGGAGCAGCAGTAGCAGTGGATGCGTTGAACCAATTGTAGCTCTCAGACCTCCTCTACACTTTCCCCCCTTTCCCGCTGATCGCAAGAGCAATAGCAAAAATCATCAAGGCGGAAGCACAAGTAAACGTGGTGGCCCAGGAGACCATGGTTTTCCATCCTCGTAGAATTGAGTCATGCTCCATACAGGACCCTGCCCCTCTTCTCCACTCTGCTTACACAGGGCCCCCTTCTATGTGACAACCTTCAAAATCTAAGTCTGACAGCTTGGAAGTTGAACGCTCAGCGTTAAGAAAGAAGGGGTATTCGGATGCTGTCTTAGCGCCACTGTAGCGTTCACGAAGACCAGCAATGAGGAGAGTGTACAGGGCCACTTGGAAAACATTTGCTCAATGGGCACTAGCAAGGGAGATGGATCCCTGTAGAGCAGGAATCCCTCAAGTCTTGCAATTCCTACAAGAGGGGCTAGATAAGGGGTTAAAACCCAATACTTTAGTCAGGCAGGCAGCAGCTTTGGACTCTGTCTTTAGAGCAGTTTCTAATAGGCCTGTCTCCTCCCATAGACAGTTTTTAAGGACAGCAAGGAGCATCTCTTCAGCAGTGGTACATAGGTGTCCTTCATGGAGTTTGACTATAGTGTTGGACGCTTTGTTTAAATCTCCCTTTGAACCTCTTGGGCAGGTTTCTCTCTATATGCTCTTGCTCAAGGTGGCGTTCCTGATAGCCGTGACTTCGGCTAGGAGGGTCTCAGAGTTGGGTGCCCTATCGATATAGAGGAACTTCTGTATTTTCCAGAAACAATCTGTGACATTGATACTAGACCAGGCTTTCATTCCCAAGGTCAATTCAAGTTTCCACACTTTGCAGGAAATAGTTTTGCTGTCTTTTTGTCCTAAACCAGTCCATCCAAAAGAGAAGATTTGGCACAAGCTAGACATGCGTACAGCACTAAAAATTTACTTAGCTAGAACCCAAGGGTTCAGAGCCTGCACAGCCCTCTTTGTGAACATCACGGCTGGTTATATGGAAAAAAAGGCTTCTAAGATGTTAATATCCAAATGGGTAAAGCAGTGTACTGTAGAAACATATAAGGGTAGGGGCAAGGCTCCTCCCCTCCAAATCTGAGGTCACTCAGTTAGGAATGCGGCAACCTATGCTTTTAAAGCCTGGGAGTCTTACGAGGAGATATGCAGAGCAGCTACTTGGTCGTCTCTGCATACTTTTGTAAAGCACTACAAACGATGTATATAAGTCAGCGGAAGCTTCTTTTGGTAGGAGGGTGCTGCAAGTGGTGTTGGATTCTTCCGGTGCTGTTTGTTCCCACCCGTAGGAATCTTTTTCTGCTTGGGTACATCCCGCACGGAGGAGTAGCCGGAGGCAGAGGGAGAAAAGAGAACTGGTCACCTACCTTTGGTGAATTCTATTCTCCTCTGCTCTCTGGATACTCCTCCGGCCCGCCCTACCAAATCAGCACCTACAGTTTCTGGCAGTTTAGAGTCTAGAATTAGCCTCATAGTCCAGATAGATTAGACTCTAGGATATCTCCCTGGGGTGATGAGAGAGGGGGATTAGGCATCCCACTTAGAGTTTTGTGCTTAGGTTTAGTTAACATTGTTATTTGTTAAGCCAGTTATTCTACAGTAGTTATTCGAGGGTATGGATCGCTGTTCTGAGGAGTATCCATCTAGTTCTTGGCTTTGGAACTGACTGAGGATCAGCGTAGCTGGTAGGGGTGGGACTACCGGATCATCCGGTATCCGAAACTGCCGGTATTTTGGTGTACCGGAAGTATCGGATTAACCCAGTAATCCGGCCCGTTTACCGGATTCCCCTCCCCCCCGGTACCTGATTTTTTACATTGCGGCCATTCACTTGAATGGCCGCAATGTAAAAAAAAACACCAAAAAATCCCAAACACTTTCCCTCCCCGAGTCCAGGCTGCGCAGGTGGAAGGGGGGACACCCACCCTGCCCAGCCTGGATTTAAACAACAACAACAAATTTCCCCTAAGTCCCTAGTGCGGGCTCCGGGCCACCACCGGCGACCCAGAGCCAGCACCAGCGTCCAGCAGCAGGTAAGTACCGGTATTGTACTGATCCCTGGGGTGGGGGGTGGTTTAACACCCCCCCACCCCAGGGATCACCCTACCTGCCCACCCAGGGATCGCCTACCTTGAGCTCCGGGCGGCGGCGGTCCGGAGGCTTCAGCGCTGGCTGTGGCTGTTGGCTTCAGCACGCTACTAGGCCTGCTGGGGTCACCAGTGTGCGCCCGGAACCCGCAGTAGGGGACTTAGGGGAAATTTTTGTTGTTGTTTAAATCCAGGGTGGGTGGGGGGTGTCGTCCCCCCCCCCCTTCCACGTGCACAGTCTGGGAGGGGGGAGGTTTTTGTTTTTTTCCATTGATTTCAATGGGGACAGTTCCCCATTGAAATCAATGTAAAAGATCCAGTACCGGTAAACCGGTATTAATCCGGTAAGTCGGTTTTTTAAAATCCGGGAACCGGTAAAACCGGTACCTGGTATTTGCCCTGATGTCCCACCCCTAGCTGGAGACACTCAGGTGCACTGGCAATCTTTTTATTCTTCTGCCTCCTGACGGTCAACCGCAGAGCTACCCGCACGGAGGAGTATCCGGAGAGCAGAGGAGAAAAGAATTCACTAAAGGTAGGTGACCAATTCTCTTCTGTGTGATGGTGAGGGCCAAACACTGGTAATGGAAGGATTGGGTTTAGTCAGATGGAGACAATGGCTATAATGAATTAGAAAGTGCAATCAACTCTGAGGCAGTAGCAGTCTCGCTGTTCAATATTTATTTACCTTTCTCCTGGGAGATCCTCCTGGACGGCCAGTAAAACTGTAGGGTTAGATCCCCGCCACTACCAGTTGGAGACAGACATCCTGACTTTTCTGGAGCATGCTCAGTGGAGATCTAGCCCCTAAGCTCCAGTTGTTTGTCTGCCTCCACACTGGTAGGAAGCAGGTTAGGTACCTCCTCGCAGAAAGGATCTGCAGGCAGCTTAGCAAATTTAGAGAGCCTCCAGAACTAGTGGAAAAAGTCTCCAGGTGCCATGGAGGGAGGAATTCTCTCCCTGTTCACCCCCTTCCTGAGGAAAGGGTATGAGGATTGGGATCCAGGTGCTCCCCTCTTCAGCTGGCGTGGGGGCCCTACAGAGTGGGCTTAGCCTGTCTCTTATACACATCTCATTCCCCCTTGTGCCCCCTCAATCTCTCAAATTTTGCAATTCCTACAAGAGGGGCTAGATAAGGGGTTAAAACCCAATACCTTAGCCAGGCAGGCAGCAGCTTTGGACTCTGTCTTTAGAGCAGTTTCTAATAGGCCTGTCTCCTCCCATAGACAGTTTTTAAGGACAGCAAGGAGCATCTCTTCAGCAGTGGTACATAGGTGTCCTTCATGGAGTTTGACTATAGTGTTGGACGCTTTGTTTAAATCTCCCTTTGAACCTCTTGGGCAGGTTTCTCTCTATATGCTCTTGCTCAAGGTGGCGTTCCTGATAGCCGTGACTTCGGCTAGGAGGGTCTCAGAGTTGGGTGCCCTATCGATATAGAGGAACTTCTGTATTTTCCAGAAACAATCTGTGACATTGATACTAGACCAGGCTTTCATTCCCAAGGTCAATTCAAGTTTCCACACTTTGCAGGAAATAGTTTTGCTGTCTTTTTGTCCTAAACCAGTCCATCCAAAAGAGAAGATTTGGCACAAGCTAGACATNAGCACAGCACTGCCTCCCTCCCTCCCTGCGCCCAGCAGGCCATTCTGGGATCCAGTGGCATGGTGGGCCCTTCCCACTGGCCCGGGGAGGGTTCAGTGATCAAACACTGCAGCGGTCAGGCAGGATCAGCCCTGGCTCGCTCCCTCCCCGCTCAGCAGCTCCATCCAGGGACAAACAAACTGCTGCCAGCTCCCTCAGGCACTCCCAGCCCAGCTCGCAGCATCAAGCGAGGCCCCAGCTCGCTCCCCCCCCACCCCCAGGCTGCTCAGGAAAATGGCTGTGGGGAAACTGAAAGTAAAAGGAGCAGCAGCCAGCTCCGAGAGGGCCACCACCAGGAGAATGGTGGCAGCGGTGGACACTGGCACAGCAGCGGGCCAGGGTACACCTGCACTAACAGCCCCCCGCGTGCCCCATCCCCGGCCCATGATCCACATATGGAGGCCCTCAGGGAAATTTTGTGGGAATTGAAGTGCAACAAGCACAAAAGATCTCTGATTTAAGCCCAAGAAAGCCTGCCCCTACAAGGGCCGCTCCAAGGGCACTGGCAAAGGCAAGCTCCCCCTCCAAAAAAAACCAACAAAAAAACCAACCATGCTAGACTCCTGGACTCCCCCCTCCTCTTCAGGGCAGCCTCTGAGGAGGTGAGGTCCATCCACTTCACTGAAGAGGAAGAGGCCTCAGCTAGGGTGAAGGAAAAAAAAAAGGCTCCTCTCAACAGTCAGTGAGGGAGAGAAGGAGGCGTCAGACATCCATGCCTCAGAAGGGCACCAACCATCTGAGGAAGAGAACAGTTACTCCTCCCTTGAAGGAGAAATAGAGGAACTGGGGATTGAAGCCTCCTCTGACCCAGACAGGCAGTTCCCCAGTAAACACAGGGACCAGATCTTTGAACTGGTCATAAAGGCTCTTCACCTCAGAGAAAAAAGACAAGCTCGACTCCTCAGATTAGGAGAGAATATATACCATGAACTAGAGACAGGGATGGTTCTAGATATGGCATACGAGAAAGTTATCAAAAAGGAATATCCGCTTCCCAACAAGGCTTGCAAGATAAGACACAATTATCCCTATACTCAGTAAGAGCAACGAGTCCCTCCTCGCCATCCCTAAAGTGGATGCTGTGGTGGCATCCCTCGCCACAAACTGTTTTCCCAACCAAGGGAGTGTGCTATCCCCGGAACCCTACCGACAAGGGAATAGAAAGTAACTTAAGGAAGAACATTGAGGAAGTAGCCTCAATCATAAAAATGACCACTGTCATCTACTTATCAAAGGCTCTTATGATTTGTATCAAAAGAGCCAGGGATCCTCAGCTCTCTATGAAAATGACAAGGATTCTATCCACCAGAATTCAGTTGGCCTATACCTTTATAGTGGACTCATCCACTGATATCCTCTGCTGGGCATCACGTGCGGCAGCATCCAACGTAGCAGCCACCTGCCGGCTCTGGCTCAGGTCCTGGAAAGGGGACTACACTGCCAAAAATATCCCTAGTGGAGGGACTTTTCCAAGGGGCTAAACTCTTTGGGGTCTACCTGGACAAGGTCCTCGCAGACGCTGCTGATGAATCCAGATGACAAGCACTGCAAAGTTTTGGGATCTCAAAAAAGTCGTTTCATTCCTTCAGTGCAGGCTACTCTCCAGCAGGGGGCACCAGATGACCTTTCGATCCCCACAGAGGAAACCAGCTGAAATACAAACCTAGATGCAGGGCTCTGATTCTTCTGCAAAAAAAATTCACAAATTCTGCGACCCAAAATTCTGTGACCCAACAAAGTTGCAAAACACGTCTAGGAAAATTAAAAATGAGTTGTTTATTTGCAGTACTGACATCTTTATAATTTGCCCCCCCAAAACACATGGCAATGCAGGGGGCACAACAAGACCCCCCCCAACACATGGCAATGCAGGGGGCACAACAAGACCCCCCCGAACACATGGCAATGCAGGGGGCACAACAAGACCCCCCC
>QEPC01014945.1:97787-114497 GCA_003113815.1 Sphenodon punctatus
CCCCCCCCCCCCCCCCCCCTTTCCAGTTTTGAAAATGAAGTGCTCCAGCACCTACGGCAGCAGCAGCCGCTCCCCTGCTCGTCCCTACCCGGCTCCTGGTCTCCTCCTGGCCGCTCCAACAGAGCCTCCCAGAGCAGTGCAGCCAGATGGCATCATCAGGCTGCATCGCCTTGAGAGGCCCCATTGGGAGGGGCCAGGAAGAGGCCAGGAGCTGTGAGCCAGGTAGGGACGAGCAGGGGAGTGACTGCTGCTGCTGCTGCTGCTGCTAAAGCACTTCATTTTCAAAACTGGGAAGGGGGAGGCAAGCCCTGGGGAGGGGAAGCCCCGAGGGTTTGTTCGTTCCCCTCCCCCTGTGGAATCTCCTGCCTCGCGTCTTCCCAGCGCAGGCTAGAAATTCTGCGCTGGGGTAAGCGGGGCAGGCGATTCCACAGGGGGAGGGGAATTCTGCGGGAAATCTGTGAATCGCAGACCCGCATTTCCCTCCGTGCCCTGCCTAGATGGCACAAACAGAAAGGATCTGGGAACGGAGCCAAGTACTCGCAGAGCTCAGGACGCCCCAAGACAGACACATGACTATGGAGCCTGCCCCCCTCAGGACCCTGCATCCCTAGGAGACAGGCTACACCTGTTCGCGGAGAAATGGCTGGCCTCCACTTCGGATGCCTGTGTCCTCTGAACCATACAGAGGGGATACGCAATCGAGTTCACCCACTTCCCACGAAACTCCTACTGTGTCTCACCTATTTCAAGCAATCCAGACAAGCACTCTGTGATGCAAATGGAAATAGACAGATTCCGAATCATCAGAGCCATAGAACCTGTGCCACCCCACGAAAAAGGGTCTGGTCTCTACTCCATCCTGTTCTTCGTCCCCCCAAAGTCAGAAGAATGAGGGGCAGTCCTCAACCTCAAAATCCTAAACCAGTCCATCAAAGTTCAAAGGTTCAAGATGGAAACTCTCCAATCCATCCACATAGCAATCACACGAGACGAGTAGTTGTCATCCCTCAACCTCAAAGAAGCATACCCACATGTCCCCATCCTCCCATCACACAAACAATGGCTCAGGTTCACGTATGCCCAACAACACGGGCAATACACAGCCCTGCCTTTTGGCCTCGCCATCTCATGTTCACCCTCCTATGAGCAGGTGTCAATAGATGTCTGCAGAGCCACGGCTTCATAGTCAACCTGAAGAAGAGTCAACTGCCTCCCTCCCAAGCTCTGGAACACCTGGGAGTGATCTTGGATACTGACAATTACAAGATCTTTCTTACGCAACAGCGGCAAGAAAAACTACGAGACCAGGTCGGACAAATATCGAAAGCTTGCAAGTCCAGACTCAAGACCCTTGCCAGTCTGTTGGGTGCC
The DNA here is from genome assembly GCA_003113815.1 of Sphenodon punctatus. NCBI lineage: Eukaryota > Metazoa > Chordata > Lepidosauria > Sphenodontia > Sphenodontidae > Sphenodon > Sphenodon punctatus. Next base: position 99,159 of record QEPC01014945.1, read on the forward strand.
ATGATCTCTTGCCTGGGAATCCTGCACTGGACCAGATTCCACTCCAGACCACTCCAATGGTTTCTACGCCTATGCCAGGACCACCTAACGCAGGGTGGAAACCTGTGGATCACGGTCTCAGCACCACTAAAAAACTCCTTTCACTGGTGGACAAAGAGGGACAAGTTCAGACCTGGCGTCCTGCTCTCAGATCCCGACAGGACGGCCGTGACAACAGACGTGAGTCTCCTAAGCTGGGGAGTGCACTCACAGGGCAAGACTGCACAAGGCAAGTGGCTCCCTTGAAAGCAAAAACACCACATCAACTGGCTGGAGCTACATGTGATTTATCTAACCCTATGAGCCCTGTCTATGATCCTTCAAGGAAAACATGTCCTAGTGTACATGGACAACACTGTGGCGAAGGCGTACATAAACTACCACGGGGGTTCTCGATCTGAATCTCTCCACCAACAGGCAACAGTCCTCATCAAGTGGTCAGACAACAACCTAAAGTCCCTCAAGGCGGTTCACATCACAGGGAAAATGAACACAGGCGAATTGGCTAAGTGGGAAAAGACCCACCTGGGAGAGTGGGCTCTCCACCGAGCGGCGTTCAAGACCATAGTTGGGTCCTTCAGATAACCAGGACTCGACCTGTTTGCATCACTAGCCAATGCAAAGACCGAGCTCTTTGTATCCTGATTTCTGGATCGCCGAGCAGCAGCGTGTGACGTACTGAACCTATCCTGGCCTCCAGGCCTCTCGCACGCCTTCCCGTCATTTCCCCTCAAAGGCAGGACAGTGGCAAAAATCAAGAAGTAGCAGTCGACTACCATACTGGTAGCCCCCTACTGGCTGCAACGACTGTGGTTTGTGGACATCAAAGGCCTAAGCTCAGAACCGCCTCTCGGACTCTCGAATGTCCCCGACCTCCTGTCTCAGAGACCTATCCTTCACGACAACCCAGAAGCGCTGAAACTAACAGCATGGAAGTTGAAAGGAGGGCACTGAGGAAGCTGGGCTATTCCCAGCAAGTCCTGGATACTATGCTTCAGTCCAGGCGACCTTCGCCAGGTGGTGTAAGCAGGAACGTTAGACCAGCTAAGGCCCCCATTAGGATTATCTTAGATTTTCTCCACTAGACAAGGGGTTAAAGCCTAACATGCTCCAAAAGCAGGTAACAGCCCTCAATAGCATGTTCTGCACAGTTGGGGGCCGCAAGGTAGCTAAACACCTCCATATTGTCCGGTTCCTGAAGGCATCCGGAATTACACATGGAACCAGAACTTAGTCCTGAGAACCCTAACCAAATTACCCTTTGAACCCCTCAGAGAGGGGTTCAAAGGGTAATTTGAACCCCTCTCTGAGGGGTTCAAATTACCCACTCTTTCAAACACTGAAAGAGTGGGTTCAGGGGAAAGGAAGTAGAGGTACGGGTAGGCACTCAATAGGGTATATAGATCCATGATCTTGATCCACCTCTTCCTTCCCCCATCTACAAAGTGCTTTCCCTAGCTCCTCTGTGGCCCATGGAGCTTTTTACTAATTTTCAAAGTGACAGAGGGAAAATGGCCCCTGGCCCTGCTCTAGTGCTTCTGAGCCTGCAGCTTGGGGTAAGTCCTTTCATAAAGGAAATTTATGGTTCACTAGCAGGATTGGCTTAACTTAGTCTATTTTTACAGGTTTGGGCCACAATTCACAAACCACTTATTCTGGAGTAGCTCCACTGAATCCCACAAGGCTTTGGTCATTTGTACTACTTTGTGTTCTGAATGCTGATGCTTGCCGTTGCTGTCTCAGATTAGTTGTCTGTGTAGCCCAGGGTAGAGATGACAGCTCATCCACATCACCTCCCTTTGTAGCAAATGACATTAGTGAAAGTGGCCGCAGGGAATTGGGAGTAAAAAATCCTAGCTTCAGAAATCCCTTCTATTTAACCTCCTGCATTTCCTCCAAGATGTAAAGAACCATTTTATCCACGTCCACTGCCTGAGTTTAGCCACTGAGCATAATAAATTGTCTAATATGTCAGTTTATGTAGCTACAGATTCCTTGTTTGGTCGCTAGGTAACTATATGTGCTCTTTTGAGAAACGATGCAATCCACTAGTAAAGTCAATGTGAGTTTTGCCATTGGACTCAATGAGTAGAAGATTGCATCCTGTGGCAGCTTCAGTAGCAGCTACATGGGATACGTATGTATTAGGGGTGTGCATGTTGTTTTTGTTATTACAATAATGAAAATTGTCTTTCGTTTTTGTAATTGCAATAATGAAAACGACAACCAAGAATAATGACAACGATAACGACAACTGAGAATACCAAAAATGACAACTGAGAATACTGATATTGATATTATTTATTATTATTATAATAAGCATTTATATAGTGCCAGCAATGTACCTGGCGCTTTACAGAGAATAAAATTAGATGAGATTTTCTAATCTGGGGGATTAGATGAGGGCTAACCGACTGCGACTGAATCCTGACAAGATGGAGGTGATGCTAGTGGGTAGGTTGATGGAGGTGACGGCTCCATCGATTGATGGAGTCTGCCCTCTGCTGACGTCCCAGGTGCGGAACTTGGGGCTAGTCCTCCATGCGCAACTCCGCCTGGATGTCCAGGTGGAGGCTGTGGCTAGGAGTGCCTTCTGTCAGTTACATCTGGTGCGGCGGCTTCGGCCGCTGGTTTCAGTTCTGGATCTGGCCACGATCATCCATGCTTTTATTACCTCAATTAGAGTACTGCAACGCACTCTACGTGGGGCTGACCATGGTGACGGCTCGGAAGCTGCAGCTGGTGCAGAATGCGGTGGCCCGGCTCCTGGTGGGACTGGGCCACCGGGAGCATATTACACTGGTGCTCCGGTCTCTGCACTGGCTGTCAATAGTCTTCTGGGCCCGATTCAAAGTGTTGGTCTTAACCTATAAAGCCCTACATGGTCTGGGCCCTGTTTACCTGCGGGGCTGCCTCACTCCCCGGGTTCTGGATTGGCCCCTGAGGTCGTCTGGGGGTGCATTGTTGGAGGTCCCCTGGGTGTCTGGGGGGGGGCACGCAGGGCGTTCTCAGTCACTGTGCTGCGCTTGTGGAACCCCCTCCCGGTGGAGGCCCGATTGACTCCAGACCTTCCGGCCTTCAGGAAGAACTGTAAAACATGGCTGTTCTGTCAGACATTTGGTGAGGGTTAGGGGTAGGGTGGAGTGCAAAGGGTGGGGGGTGGGGGGGTAGGATTGGGGGAGGGAGGATGTATTTTAATGATATTTTAAACTGTTCAAGTAATTATTTATTCTTATCGTTAGCCGCTCTGAGCCACTGAGGTGGGGAGATCGGGATAAAAATCTGTTTAATAATAATAACTCTTGAACTGTGCCTGTGTTGGGAGGGGTGAGCAGCTCCTCAGTATCTGATGGATGTATCCCTGGCCAATGAGCAGCACAAGCAGGACCCAGCAGTCTCATGGAACTCTGTGATTGCTCAATGCCTACTGCCTCCCACAACCAATCAGAGGGGCTCTGGGGGAGGGCACTGCAACCCTTTATAATGGGAGGGCCAGGTTTTTTTCTCTCCGTGGTGTGAGAGCTCTGCTTGTCAGGTTGCGTTTACAGAACTGTGGGGCTTGCACACAAAAAATCCTCTCTAGCCCTCATTGTATTATTTATTTATTTATTTAATCAGGTATTCCCACCAATGCCTTTCCCTACATTTTACCTTCTCCATTTCCCTGCCCCTTTCCCCCCTGTACGTTATATAGAGATAGGTAGTATATTAGATGTATAGATTAGATTAGAATAGTTATATAGATAATTGATTAGATAATAGTTTTCCTTTCCCCTTCCCCTGTCTCCCTTAGGTTTAGATAGATATTAGTTATACACAGAAATCAATAATGATCCTGATACCAAAAATAAAATCTTTGTTTGAAATGTTACCGATATCAATAATGATATCAATAACCATAACGAATATCGATACCAATATCAAAAATGATACTGATATGAATACCAATAACAAAAATGATAGCAAAAACGACCAAAAATGATGATAAAAACGATAACGAAAATGACATTTTTGAATAATGAAAATGAAAATGACACGGGGGCCTGGTGCATTCCCCTAGTATGTATGTCATGAATCATCCACCATGGGGACCCAGTGAGTGGTAATTACATTATGGAGGGATATCAAACCCTGGAATTTGGTGATTGTAAACAGGAAAGTTGCTGCTGTCTTAGGGTTCCTTCACACAGGGGACCAGATTGGGAATTTAGAACGGCCCTGGAAAATATTCTGAAAGCAGCCCATGTCGCCCATTCCAGTGCAGGAAAATTGATTATTTTAGCAGGAATTCCTGGCTAATCTGAAAAGGCTCTGTCTTCTCTGAATTCTCAGAATCTGAGGTTGACAGGGACAAGACACATCTTGGCAACCTAGAAAGCGAGAGCATTGAACAATGCAAAGGGGTTTCCCGGATGGATATTAAATAAGTGAGCACCTAGAATAGGAGTCTCCTGCTGGCATTTTCCAGCCTGGCTAAACACTGCTTCCTGCTTGTGTCTGCTCCAGCACTGGATGCTCCCAGCACCTACAGGTTGGAGGGTTGCAGATACTTTCTCTTTCCCAGTGTTCCCTCCCCTGATTCCTGATTTTGATCTCCCTAGTGCTGGTGTTTTCCTTTCCTTCTCTCAGGCACAGGTTGACATCCCCATGCAGAAGTGCAGAGCTGTATCTAATTGGTGGAGGGGGCAGAGATAAGATCAGCTCTAGCCTGCCTGAAGCTTGCTTGCTTTCTTTAGCAGGGAGGATCATTAATTAGATTTTGGCTGCTCTGGGAGAGATGCGGGTGTGTGAGTGTGAGAGAGAGCAGCCACTGGGGTTGGATAGAAGTGGTGTGTGAGAGAGAGAGAGAGAGAGTTAAGCCTGCCTTCCAGTAAAGATTAACCAGGTGCCTCTGTGTGTGTCCCCCCCGCCCCCACAAATTGCTGCTACCAAAACCTGAATCTGTGTCAGATCAGCAGCAAAAATAATCACAATATGCAGACTTCATCACAGTCCATAAAAACTTGATCTGACAAGGCTGCTCTCTCTACACAGACTGCCTGCCCCTGGAGAGAGGTGAGAGAGATTCTGCTGGGCTCTTTTTCTACCCTCTCCTGCTCCGTGTGTTTGTTTCCTGCTGGGCTTCCCCCTCTGTGTGCGTGTGTGAGACATTTCCTGGGGCATGGGCTGAAGGCTCCCTATCTTGGGGGTGGGGTACATTAGAGTAGTGGTTGTTTGCTTCTAGCCCCGGCTTCTCTGTGCACAGTTGATCAATCTTAACTCCTCTCCCCACCTCCCTGTAAGCTGGCTTCTGCTCCCCTGCTGCATACTCCAGCCTCCTTCTTGGTTCCTCCAGGTTCTGCTTGCTCCACTGGGCCACCAGGAATTCTTCTGACATCCAGAGGGCCCACTCTGCCCTTGTTCACACAACACCCCTTCTTGCAAACTCACTGCTTGTTCCTTAATCTGTGTTTGCCTTGTCCTGTATCCATGCATACAGCTGCTGATTTCCTGTATTTAAATGGCCCCACCCCCTTCCATAACATGGCAGAGACCAAGGGGGTTATCAGGGAGCACAGGAAAGGGTAAGAATTTCACACAACACTCAGAATTGCTACCCATAGTGAGTGTTGTGTGAATGGAGGTTTGTTTGGCAGGTGGAGACAGCACTCGAGTGATGTGTAAGTGGTAGCTCTCCTCATTCATCTCATTTATTTAAGTTTTAATTCTCTTGTGTTAGAGCAGTGGTGTGGTGAGGCTGTGATGGGTCTGGGCTCATGTCTCAATGATGGATGCCCCTAAGAGCAAAGGTGTTTTTTTCCCCTAAGCAGCAGCCCTCTCAAGTCTCTCAGCCAGACTCTGTTTCTCCCTCCGGTGCTGCTACCCAGTGCTCCCACTGAGGTCCCCTGGAGTGGCAGCAACCCTGTCAGGAAGGACACTTAAAGTTTAGGAAGTGGTAGGGGGTTGATTCTACCTCTGCCCACTCTGTAAACTTGGTGGCACCCTTTGTAAGCAGCCTCAATGCTGGTAGGAAACTTTCAGAGTGGGTGAGGACAGAAAGTTGGCCCTGCTCTGTCCCTCACCCCCATTAAAAATCTCCTAATAGTGCTCAGGATGCTTGCGGAGCTCACTCCCCAAGTCCAGGATCAACCGAGGCCCCTCATTCCGTGATAGCTACTCCCCTGTATTAGAGGAATAAATGGTCTTTGCTATGGCTTTTTTGCTTCTTTTTCCATATGCTTGTGATAGATTGAAGACATCCAAGAGGAATCCGGTAGAGTAGTGGCACAAGCCCCTATTGTGAGTGTTGTATGAAATCCTTACCACTTCCTGATGATCTCTTGTTCTCTGCAAACTGATGCAAAGGGTTTGCTTGCAAAGATCTGACTCAATTGGCAATGGTGTTGTGTGACTAGGAAAAATCTTGGTGTGTATGTACAACAGTGTTATAGACTAGTCTGGAAAATCTAATACTAGTCTGAGATAAGAAATTTAGCAGACACAGACCTTGTTTTAAGGAGAAAGCTGGTTGATGTGAGGAAGCAATGATAGTGCTCCTTATTCTGGCCTGTATCTTTCTGGGTTGAGCTATTGGATGCAGGCCTTGATTTGTGATGGCAGACTTTATTGTAGTCTCCTTAAGATGGCCTAACCACTTTTCCCTCCCTCACTAAATCCTATATTTCAGCTTAGGGACATTTCAAGTTTATGGGGCTTGCCTGGGGAATCCTATTTTATCATCCCTCCCTTCCACTTAGTTCAATCAATCAATCTGACTTTAGCGATTAGCTATAAACATAACAGAAGAAAAGTATATATATAACACCATAAAATAAAATCCAACTAATAGGTTAAACAGCAGTCAGCAATTTCTGTTGGTAGAAACTTCCTACCAACTAATGAAAGTGCACTCCACTGAGATCTTGACTTATAAAAATATACAGTCAAATAAAATATGTATAACATCCTCTATTTTCTCAGAATGATGATACAATCATTGAGTGTTTTGATAACAGCCTTGGAGGATCATGGAATCAAATAATTGAAACTGAAATAAAGTGTAGAATTTCCTTAAGGAAGGGCTAGGTAGGTGCACCAAATAGCTTTCCAAACTAAAGGTTGATTTAAACTCAGGGTACCATAAAACTATTTTCTGTGCTCGATTACTTGCCAAATCCTCCTGTGAAGCCATGTATCCAGAATTCCCTGTGTAATAATAGCACTACACTGAGAATGTGGTTTACCGAGCAAAAATGCAGAAGAGAGACCCAGCCTTGAGAGAAAGGTACTTAGTGCTTTAAGCCCCTGATAAGCACTGTGTCCTTGATAAACTAATTACTCGTAAGGCAAAGAAAAGGCAGCCGATGAGGACCCAAAGTTCTCTACCAAAATGGAAGGATCCTAATAGTAGCCCTACTATGTACCGATGGAGTATCAGTTTCAGTACTATTTCAGTAGCTATGTAATTGACCCTGGGATGGTAGTAGGTAAAAATAAACGTTTTCTTAAAAACATATTCTGTACTGTTTCCAGGTTTTTACTGATGCATGCAACCAAATCTTGGCCCTATATAACAATTGAGCCAGGGGCTTAACTTTAAAAAACCTTAAGGGCAGCATTTAAGTTAGAACTTTCCAAAGAGGCCAAAAACCTAAGATTCCCCCTAGCAGAGTAGGTCGTTATAGCTATAACTTTCTTTTGGCGTGCACACCAGGAACCTGAATTGCAAAAGGTGAGTTCTAAATATACATAAGATTTCACCTGGGATATTAAATGGTTGTCCAAAGTCCAGTTATAGGTTTGAGAGCATCTCCACATGTCCACAACCTGTGATTTGCTATAATTAATCATTAGGTTTAGTGTATAAGCAGGGCCCTGATTCTTCTGTGGAATTTTAAAAAAAAATCCACGTAAGTCTGCGGGCCTCAGGGCCCAATTCTACGAGTCTCTGTCGACCACCCTTGCCGTACTGGGCTTGTGCTTGGTTGGATGGGTGGGTTGCCTTCCCCACCTCCTCAGTCTGCTTGGGCTCAGGTGGCGGCAGCAGCAGGAGCCCAAGCGCTTCTGCTACCCACCTCCTCCACAGCCCAGCTGGCAGTGTTTCTGACTGGCCCAGTTGGGGAGAGCAGTGGCAGTGCTTGGGCTCCTGCCAAGTAGGCCAGGTTGGGTGGGAAAGGGGCTGTTGGAGGTTGCCTTCCTCCTCAGCCCAGCAACTCACCTGGTGATGGCAGCAGCAGAGGTTTCTCCAGCCGGGCTTCTCCAGTTGGCTCCTTCTGTTCGCTTCCTGCCCTCATGCTATGGGGCCTCCCAGGGCGGTGCAGTGTGATATCATCTAGCCATGCTGCTCTGGGATGCTGCCATTGGGCGTGGCTTGGAAGCAGCCAGAAAGAGTGCAGGAGGACCAGCTGTGGGGTACCTCCCCCCCGCCCAAGACTCACACAGCTTCTCTGGCTGGCTTTCCTGCTCCTTCTGGCCACTTCCAGCCCCTCCCGATGGGGCTTCCCAGGGCAGCAGAGGTAAAGGGATGGGGGCATTTGCCCTCCCCTGGACTTTGCCATAGCTCCATCCCACCATAAAGCTCTTTAGAAATGGCAGGAGCAAAGATCTCTCCTACCCCTTTCTGACTTGGCCATGTCCCCCTCAGTATCACAGTGTTCCACAGGGGGGACATCTTTTTGCCCTGCCCGTTTCTAATGTGGCCCCACCCCTTTGATGAACATTCTGGTGGTGCCTTTGCTGGTGTCCTTAAGAAGCTCAGAGAGCTGCACGTTCCTTGCATGGCTGCTCCCTTGGACAAGATGTCTTCCCTGCCCAGTGGTCAGGCTGGCCCTGAGTCAGTACCTAAAAATGTGGATCTAGTGGAGATTTTGGAGAATGAGATGTGGGAGCAGGGGAGCTGTTGCTGCTCTTGCATACTTCTTGCTTTCCTCTGAACCCACCACTGGGTGGCTATTCTCACCCTGTGAGAGGGGGTTGAAGTTACCTGAGAACAGGGTGTTTTAAAATGAGATGCTACAATGCATGGCCACCCACAAACAGCTTATCTGACTGCCCTTCTTAAAGTGGTGGTGGTGGTGGTGGGGGGCTGCACGCTCCCATGAGCCACTCAGCACCTGCTCCTGGCTGCTCACAGCGCACTGCCGAGAAATCCAGAGTGCGTTGTGTGGGGAAAGCCAGAAAAGTGCTGTCAACAGGTGCCCACACAACCCCTGTCCATATAAACTGGGCATTCACCCACGACAGCAGACGGGTTCCCCTGCTTAGAGGCACTGTGGGTGGGGGACACGGTCTTTGAAAGTCACAGGAACTGACCGGGAGCCCAGGTTCCCTTGTGCTCACACCCGGGACATGTCAATTGAAAAGACCAGCCCAGTGCACTCCTCGACCCCCAATGGTCCATGGCAGGGGGCGTGTGAGGTGACTGTCATAGTTGCCACGCTGGGAACCGCCCATTAGAATCCCTCCCCACGCACTGCACCTGAGTGGTTGCTTCGCAGCTGTGCCACTTAGCGACCACGGACCACCCCTCCCCCCAGCCTTGCTTGTTTAAAAATACCCTCCATCTAGCCTGAGTTACCTAGACCATTCCCCTTACAGCAGAGAAAGGGGTGCCTCATACACAGTTAGGCTCTGCTTTCTATTCCTGGTTACAGAGGATGCACATTGGACTTCAGGGGATAATTCAAGTAAGCTGGACAGCAAACCTTCCTGCTTGTACTGTATGGAAGTACAATGGAAACCTTTTCCTGCCCTTGGCAATCTCTCCTTCAGTGTGGTGAGGGGGAAATAATAGATGTCTTTTTAAATGCACAATATATTGTGGTTTTGTTCATCTTTCTTTCTACCATTAAGGCATGTGGCTCAAATTCTCTGAGAAGTGCTATCCTTGGAGACAGTTTGCAAATACAGATTGGTGCGTGGCACCAATTCAGCTTCAATTAACCCAAGAAACAGAACAATCCTAAACACATTTAGTAAATGAGCCATGTCTAAGAGGAGCTGAGGCAGTACTAGGTCAGGCTGGGTATGTGTTTGCTCAGAAGATAGTCAAAGTGATGCTTGCCGCTTAGCAGTGGCTGCTGTTCCTTAAGGCACCCTTTGAAAGGTTGTTTTTTAAACATGGCTTAGCTAGCCACACTCCTTCTTAACCTGTATTTTCTCCTTCTGGAGAAAGATGGAGGTGATGCTAGTGGGGTAGGCGGCAGGTGTGGTGTCCCCTGTCATTGACAGGGTTCGCACCTCCCCATTGGTTCCCCAGGTTAGGAATCTGGGAGTGTTCCTTGGTGCACAGCTTTGTCTAGATGCCCAGGTTGGAGCTGTGGCGAGGAGCGCATTACGCCAATTACACCTGGTGCAACGGCTTTGGCCGTACATCACAGACACTATCATCCATGCTTTCATCACTTCAAGACTGGATTATTGTAATGCGCTCTATGTGGGGCTGCCCATGGTGACGGTTTGGAGACTGCAGCTGGTGCAGAATGCGGCGGTCCATCTCCTTATGGGAACGAGCCGCCGGGATCATATTACACCGGTGCTCCGTTCTCTGCACTGGCTGCCTATAGTCTTCCGGGCACGATTCAAGGTGCTGGTTCTTACCTATAAAGTCCTATACGGCTTAGGCCCCATATATTTGTGGGATCACCTCACTCCACATGCTCTGGATCGGCCCCTGCGGTTGACTAGGAACGCTCTCCTCAAAGTCCCCCAGGTATCCTGGAGGCGGCTATGGGGACTTGGGAGGGCGTTCTTGCTGGCCGTTCTAAGGCTGTGGAACTCCCTCCCAGCAGAGACCCGGGTAGCCCCAGACCTCTCCTCTTTTCAACGTCAATGCAAGACCTGGCTCTTCTGCCAGGCCTTTGGTGAGGGAGATGGGTGCGGGTGGGTTTTTATTTTTATGGGGGGTGGTAAGGGTGGGGTATTTTTTTCCTCCCTTCTCTTTTCTCGGGGGGGGGACGTTTCCCCCTTTTTACTTCCCCCTTTTTAGATATTTTATGTTTGTCGCTTGTGTATTTTTATATATGTATTTTAATATTTTTATATAATGCAAGCCGCCCCGAGCTGCCTTTGGCAGGAGGGGCAGGATATCAAATGTTTAAATAACTAAATAAATAAAATAAAATGTCAGCATGCATGCCCTGAGCCAGCACTGAATTGAGGTCCCAGTATAGTGCTGAAGGGATGCTGTCTCTTGGAGCAGTGGCTCTTGTCCTGGATGATTCCATTTTGAGACTTAAATATAATTCTGTGATCCCTGAGAGATGCAAAGTATATTAAGTGTTAGTAAAGATTGTGGCCCCATCCATGGATCTTGTGACCCCACCCCCACTTGGGGTCCTGTCCCATCATTTGGGAACCTCTACTCTTGACTTAGACTAACTGCCGGCTGTGGGTGCAGTTCTTGCCTATTAGTCAGCTGGAGCCGAGCCAGTGACTTCAGTGAGGATAGGATTGCACCCAAAGTTGGTCTCTTAAGCTCGTGGTACTCTTCTGCTAGAGTACTAATAACCTTGCTGTCTGGGCAAAATTTCAGCTTGGGTAGTTGTAACATGAAATTCGACTTGGTTAAACAAGTGAGCTCAGAAAATTAAGCAAAGTTGAAGTGTAAGCAAAGTTGAAGTGTAATGAGGTAGAACCAAACTCATTTCTACCTAGTGAAACAAGTGAAATAAGCACATTAAAGTCAAAACACTTGGTTTCCATTTGTCTGCTTTGACATGGAGGGAATAACCAATCAACTTGCATGAAGATCAACAAAAAGCCAAGAGTGCATTACAAATTGACTAAGTAATAATGAGGCAAATTTGAGAACCATCTATCTGCAGCTTTTATTGCAAACTCACAAATGGATGCAAATTTCAAATTTGTTGTTGTAAAACTAAAATTAATTTGCTATTCTCTTCGTGTAATTCATTTTGTTTCAAATTGTAATTATAATAGATAGAGTGGGCTCCAAAGGCTGTAACAGAGATTTGAGTTTTAGACCCAATTTTGAGAATTATGCAATTGCTTCATGATCATAAATCTTTACCTCCTCTGAGCTTGTATTTCTTTAAACAAAAGAATATATGTAGTGTCATACTAGGGGTAATTTCAGACGTTATGGGATCACAGTCAACCACCCTGAATCACAGTGGATTCAGGGTGGTGGCCATGATCCCAAGAACGTCTGTTTGAGCCCCACCAGATGTTCACCATGGTGAATTCCTGGCGGGATTCAAAGCTAACCACGATCAGGAATGGGGTGAAGGTAATGTCTGTTACCTCGCCCTGTTCTGGACCGTGGTTCTGACCGCGGTACGGGATCGGGCACAGCGGCCGGATTGACCGCTGCGCCTCCCCGTCTCCACGAGGGCGGGCGGCTGGAGGAGCGTGTGGGGGGGGGGGGAAGGCGGGGCTGAGCAGCCGCACGTCGCGCCACGCAGCCCCTCCCAGCGTAGCCCCGCCCCTCCCTGATTCCCCTCAGACATCAGGCCGACACATCTAAAGGATGGCCGGTCTGGTCACGGACTGGGATCCAAGACGGATCCCGGTCCAGGGTTCAGCATGGTGGGCCGAAAGGTCCGTCACGTCTGAAATTACCCTAGGTCCGACTAATGGTCTATCAAACCCAGCACCCATCGCTTGGAAGAAGTACCCAACATGTCACAATGGGGCAATCTATTCCCTATTGTTGATTCCTAGCTTCTGACAATAAGAGATTATGTTCCCCCAAACCTACCGGGCTGATATGATAGCCACTAATGGACCTATCCTCCAGAAACATGTCCATTCCTTTTATATACCCAGCTATACTACTGGCCTTGACCACATCTTCTGGAAACAAATCCCACATGTTAATTGTGTGTTGAGTGAAAAATATATATACTTTTATTTGTTTTAAATTCACTAGTTAGTTTCATGGGATTGTCACTAGTTCTATTTGAGAGGGTAAATAACCATTCCCTATTTACTCATTCCACACCAGTCATGGTTTTATAAACTTCTGTCATATCGCCTCTGTTGTCTCTTCTCCAAGCTGAAGAGCCCTAACCTATCTAGCCTCTCTTCATAGGGGAGCCATTCCATACCCTTTATAACTTTTGTTTCCCTTCTCTGTACATTTTCTATTTCTACTATATCTTTTTTGAGATGGGGTGACCAGAACTACACACGATATTCAAGGTGTGGTTGTATCATAGATTTATATAGAGGCATTGTGATATTTTCAGTTTTATTCTATCCCTTTACGAATAATTTCTAGTTTTTTTGACTGCTGCTGCACAATGAGCTGAGGATTTCAATGTATTGTCCACAGTTACTCCAAGGTCCTTTTCCTGAGTGATAACTCCTAATTTAGAACACAGCATTCAATACTTATAGTTTGGATTATTCCCCTATGTGCATCAGTTTGCACTTGTCCACATTAAATTTCATCTGGGCACTAGTCAATATTTTTAAAAGTGTGAGGACAGCTATAAAATTATATTTTAAACTGAATACTAGTTGATGTTTGGCAGTCTCAGGAAGGTATAAATCAGGCATTTCACATTTTCCACTAGGCTCAGCATGTTGATCTTGTGTTATGATAGCCATTCAGTGCACTGAAAGCATTCCCATACTAAACAATTTTCCATTTTCAGATAATATTTGCCTTACTGGGGCAGGGTCCTCGGGTCATTATGCACACCCCTAATCACGATGACTTTGACTTTAGTGAGTAAAGATTACATGTGTCAGTGTTTCAGGATCCGGCCTGTATATAATATGCAATGAAGGAAAATAGAAACACCCAGACAGCTAGCTCTCAAACCAGCCTATCAAATCCCTTGTCAGGGCTAATGTCCTTCATCATGTGTGCCAGGAAGGAGAATGCTTTGTTTTCATACCCAAGTGCTTCTGAAGGACCAGAAATCATGCGCTCCCCTACTAAATCATGCTTCTGAGATCATACATGCCATCTCATCAAAAAGTGATGATGCAAAACTGTGCTTGATCCTGGGAGAAAGGAGAGCGACTGCACAGATGGCACTAGGCTGGGCAAACTACCATTGATCTGGAACGAACTAGGGTGAACAATGGACATAGCAGATCAAACCCCACACCTGAGGTCTAAGACCATGCTGGTTGCTCATTACCCTGATGGACACTTGAGGGGTCTGCCCTCCTCTATTTGCAGACTAGGGCCGCTTTCTCACGTTACATGTGGCAGGGGAAGGAAACTTCTGTGAGGGCAATCGTGGCCGTATGCTCATGTGAATTAGTGCACATAGGAATGTACTATTACCCTTTTATGCCATGAGAACACTCGTGCATGACCGGGTCCCCCGGTGTAGTTTTACAATTATTGTATTATGTTCTTATGGGGGTTTTCACAGCATAAAAGTGAAATAGCACATTCCTGCATGCACTAATTCCTGTGAGAGGACAGTTGCATATGCCCTCACGGATGTCCCCTCCCTGGGGTAACATGAGAAAGCAGCCTCAGAACTCAGGACTTTTGGGGTAACTGCCTGAAAAACTTAACCACTGAGCCACCACATCAGTACTACCTACGAAGGGACTAACAGCTATTTAAGTGAGCAATATGCAACGTTAATCTCTTTGGCCGCTTTTAGACGAGCGGAGTGCAATTGCGCATCGCGCTTGCGCATACTTTGAAACGGCCGCATTTATTAATTACACGAGACGGAAGCGGGGAATTATGCACATATGGCGGTGGCGCATTTTTAAAGTTCGTGAATTAAATACCTCGATGATGAGCTATTTAATTTGTGGACTTTAAAAGTGCACCCCCGCCATAATATGCACATCATTCCCCGCTTCCGTCTCGTGTAATTAATAAATGCGGCCGTTTCAAAGTATGCGCAAGCGCGATGCGCAAGCGCGTGCCGCTCATCTAAATAAGCCCTTTGACTAAATTAGAATGGGGAAACTAGCTGTTGTTCATGTAGAATTGTGAACTGGATTTTGGAAGATTGAAGTTCAAGTCCCATTTAAATAAGGTGACAGGAGGAGAATCTCAGATGCACAAGTTTTATTTCATGGGAAGAGGAAGTGTGATATGTATCTGTGATTTCTTCCATTTTTTAAAAGCTTGCTTTTTAATGAAATGAAACTCCATTAAAAAGCAAGCTTTTTCTCAGCTGCTGACATGACTTTATTATTATTATTATTATTATTATTATTAACAAACATTTATATAATGCCAGCAGTGTACCTGGCACTTTACAAAGTAATAAAATAGACACGGTCCCTGCCCCTAGGACTTACAATCTGAGAGACAGGAGCTGGGGGAGAGACTTAGGAAGGGGAACAGAGGGAGAGACAAGGGGTCTAACA
>QEPC01014945.1:120121-144284 GCA_003113815.1 Sphenodon punctatus
TCATGGTAGGCTAGAGACAGGAGGAATAGGGATAAGATTGGGAGAAGGGGAGCATCGAGGAAGGCTAGAGACAGGAGGAGTGGAAGGGGAGCAAGGAGAGAAGGTAGCCAAGGGAGAAAAGGATGTATGGGGGAGGTTAGAGAGTGGTGATCGGTTGGGGGGAGGAAGAAGCTGGGAGGAGAAAAGTAGAGGGAGAAAAAGATGGACAGGAAGGGGAGGAGGGAAAGAAAAGGTGAGAAAATAGGGCAGACATGTTAGTAAGTAAGATAGGAGGGGGAAATACAGTAGAAAAGAAATGGAGAGAAGTAGCTGTAAGGTGCGTGCCGTTAGGCTTGTTCTGTGATCTTAGTTGAGCCACCTAACCTGTGTCTCCTTCATTTTCCTTGCATTTACCTCTCTTTAGCTCCTTATTGAATCCGCGTGTAGGATTTAGATGCGACATTTTGTGCATTAAAGCCAGTTGCACATTCTTTTAAAGCTGCAAATTAAATACCTTGATGTTGAGGTATTTAATTCACAGCTTTAAAATAATACACAACTGGCTTTAATGCGCAAAATGTTGAGTCTAAATCCCACGTGTGGGATATTTACCCGTGGCGTGATTTTATGCAGCGTGTTTGCCATGCATGTCTAAAAGTGACCTTGTCTTTCCAGGCCTCAATTCTTTATTTGTAAAATGGGGATAATGGTACATCCCTATGGCCCAGAGGATGCTATGGTAACAGGAGCCATTAGAAGCACCTGAGGGAGTTCCTAGCTATCTGTGATCCACTTGAAAATATTGGGCACAGTTTCTAGGTGCCTGTTCCAAGTGCAAGCTGTGAGACGGCGAGTCTTGTTCGTGTTGTTCAGTGGCTGGCAGTTTGGAACTCGTTTGGCAAGAGCTGAAAAAAGCATTTCCAAGTTATCTGTATAATCTATGAGGTTTGAACGAAACCAAGTCAAATACCTTCCGTCTCAAATGCTGTGCTTCTGCCAAAAATATTCATTTAAACATTCGCTATCGTTACCTTTTATTGAGGCTTGCCATTGACTGCAAATCCCTGAAATATTGCAAGCAGAACTAGGATGCCATTGTCAGGACAAAGCTTCTTAGCAGCCAGCCTTTCACTGAGAAATAATGATGGTTTGACAGCAGTGGAGCACGATTGTGTGTGTGTGTGTGTGTGTGTGTGTGTGTGCACGCTCGCGCAATGTAATTCTGTCCAGTGTGGTGCCGTGCTGTGCAGGGCTAGCTGAGAAAAAATCTATTGCACTCTGCTACATAAAGTATCCCAGACTGTGCCACAGCAAGTTAGATTGCCCACCTGTGTCTGTAACTGGATGCTGAAAAGTTTTCTCTTGCGATAGCTTTCCAAAGATGTCGTCTTTTATTATGGAAACTAACCAGTTTCCACACACACACACCCAAACAAAAATGTTCTAAGTCCCTCAGTTCTTCCAAACAAATTGAGTCTATTCTAAATAAGGGGGAAACTACGTAACACGGGTGGGGAACCTTTTACTTCCGATGCGGCACTTTGAGAATTAGTATGAACGCCAAGGGCTGCATAGAAGTTGAGGGTGGTGGAGAGCTCAGAAAGAAGGGTCTAGGTTATGGATCTGTCCCCTATCTGAGTGCATGTTCTCATCTCTGCTCCCTTCCCTGAGCTCAGGGTTTCAGTGCTAGCTGGTTCTAGGGGCCAGATCCAGGAACTGGAAAGGGAGGAATGATTGAATGGAACTCCACACAAAATCAATAATTTTAGTTTCTTCTCTTGGATGGCAAAGAGTAATATTAACAATAGGGGATATATGTTACTTGAAGGACATAGCCTGGGACCACAGAATCTGTTTGACTTAGGGAATGTTGTCTCTAATGTATTAATGAGTCTCTAATAAACTGCCTGAACTTCCAACAAAATAACTGGCTAATAGAATCTCTTCCATGGATATCTCATGTAATAGAAGTGTTCACAGGTTACAATAAGCACTGTGTGGTAAACCAACTGCTGATTTCCCCCCCCCCCCCTTGATTTTTTCGGAGGGCTTTATGACTTGAAATCACAACCTCTGGAAGTATCTTAAATCTGCTTTGGAAAATTCCTATTGTGCAAGCACATGGGCTAAATAATTAATTTACCCCCTTGATAAATAAAAATCAAAACAGTATCTTTCTTTATCCATCACACGGCAATGGTGGGCAAGTAGATCTATGGCCTGAATTTCAAAGTTTCTGGGTAGCTGTCGCTCCCAACACGTTTTAGTCGTGGTTCTCATGGTGGCACTGCAAGACTGCACGAAAGAAAGTCGTAATCTGTAGACGTACATACTGACATCTGGAGCAGTCCTCCTGTGTTTCTATTGGTTCTCTGTTCTCCTCTCTACATAAGTGCACTTTTCCTCTGCTAGTTTTCTTTAAAACAAAAACAAACAAACAAAAAACCTGTACAAAGCCTGCACTGAGTGCTACCATTAGAATTTAACATCTGCCGGCAGCAGCCACTAGGGGGCGCCATGACCACACACATCACATTCAGGAAAAAGTGCTACGTGCAGATGGAACGTTTGGCATATTGCTAGAAATGGGAGGAAGATGATAAATTATTTTTGCAGAAGGTGAGATTTCCTCAGGTGTGGGATGGGGGAGTGGGTAGGAGTAGGGCAGGAAGGTTTGGGGGGTCAGCCATGACCCCTCTATGAGGGAGGGGACCTGGGAGTCCTCTGAGTGAGAGACAGGAGTTGGAGTGAGTGAGCGTGTGGGATGGTTGGGCATGGGGATTGGTGGGCTTTTAAAAATGCATTTTAATTAAGATTATTGTAATCTGCCCTGAGACCCACTTTGGGATAGGGCAGGGTATCAATAGAAGATAACAACTGGTATATCCATGATTGCAGCCAACAGGAGCAGGAGTCTGGCTCCCCTTTCTTTGAGGGAACTGTTTTTCAAAGAATTCAGCGTATACACATTCTCCTCTTAGCCCCCGCCTCAATCCAGTATTATTGACTGAGCTGTAAACCTCTTGAAAACTGCCTGTGTCACAATAGCACGGTGGCTTCCATTTATCTTCAGTTATCATTTATGCTGAGATACCTGCACTGCCTAAGCAATGCATTCCTGGTGTGGTATAAGACCTGCATTGCTCTAGAGAGATGGTTCCCTAACTGACTATTTATGGTCCTTGATAGCTACTTAGTAAATCAGAGAAGTAGCCCTTTGTATATCAAACACCATAGGCATCTGCTTAAGCACTGAATTATTGACTGTCTATCATAAAACAAATCACCTCACTGTAGTGTACTCCTTAATTAGAGAGACGGTATATTTTTTGCTAACATATACCTCCTTCAGCATTGGCACAGATCTGCAGAACTGTGGCTGCTAATAAACAGCATTACTTTGTGGGGGGGAAATTTCCCTGTTTAGGATGCTTCAGAACCTGCCAGTCTCCAGTGCAAAAAAACTAGCAGCCTCCTCAATTTGAATGAAATTCCACCTATCATTTGCATGATTGGGCTCTTCAGCATACTTGATCTTTGGCACCTTGCTATGGTTCAGCGGCCTGAAGACAGACCAGGACGTGGTGCTGTCAAAGCAAGTCTATGCTTTGCCTCTACACCCCCTCCTTGCTTTATATTTACAGAGGCCTAAATTAGCGCTAACAGCTTTCTCAAGCACCTTCTGGTGATCCCTAGCCCACCCTGTCCAATCTAATCTGTCTTTTCCTCCTGCCAAGCTGCTTGAAACCAGGACTGAATTGAAAACAGCTGCTCCTAAATTGATAGGAAATTCCATCACGTGGGAACATTGCTGAATGTTCTGTGGAAGTTTTGAGTCTGAGACATGTTTCATGATTCCATTGCTTTCAGGATTGCTGGTGGCAATTTTTTTTGCAACTTCCATGATTTTCTGGTATTTATCATCATTTCCCATTATTTTTGTGTCTTGGTGTTGTAGCTTTCCCAGACCCGTATCTTTTTCACTTTCAAGTGTTTTTCTCCCAGTTAGGGGTTGGAAGGCTAAGAGGAGAAGGAGGCTGAACCTGCCGTGTTTGGTCTGTGTATTGTGCCTACCTCCTTCTCCTGCCAATGTGCGAGTATGTACCACACAGCACCAGCAGTACCTACCAATGGGCATTCCCAAACAAGAACAAATAAATTGGGTGAAAACCCAGTCTTGGCTGCAAATGCAGCACCAAAAATGAAGTAACCGAAATAGATGAATATGTGGCTATGTGAATATCCATTTTACTTGTGGATATTATTCGGATAGCTATCCAAAACTGTGAATAACATTCACAAGTGTGAAACCCGCTAATCGTTATGCTTCTACTAATGACTTGGTGTTGGATAAGACTTAAATCAAGAGACCTTGTCAGTGCAATTAAGAGAAGAAAGTTTAAAATTTTTTGGTCCTTTGGCAAGAAAAGAAGAGGATTGTCTAGAGAAGGTGATCATTCAAGGACATGGGGAAGGCCTAGAAGATCATGGGAGGAGGACATAGACCAGGGACCCATTTTCACTGCCTTTTCCCCCCATTGGCGGCAATGGGATTGAGTCTCTGGACATTGAGGAATGGATGGAAATAGGGATTAATCAAGCAACAAGATTGACAGAATGTGGACATTATAGATAGCTGTGGAGAAAAATGACTCATTATGCCGTCAACCCTTGAATGGAGGTTGGTTGATGATGAGGATCAAAAAAGGACTGAGGCCTCACTGTGGTAGGCAGCTGCGTACAAAACCCATCCTGGAAAACCAGTTTCCTGGCCTGAACATTTTACAATCCAGATTAGTCATCTTCCTGCTTCGTTCAGAGAAAAGTGTCTCTATCCCTTGATCTAGTGATTATGTTTTAAGCTGTATTTTTATAACACACAAACATTATTCACACTTATACTTGGCCAGGGCTAGTTTACACATTTTGTCATCCTATGCAAGATATTAAATACACTGATACATCGGCCTTCTGTGCCTGTGGCCAAACTTCCTCAAGGATATTTTAAGCTAGAAGTGGGACCTTTCCCCACCTCCTGTGAGCCACTTTGAAAATTAGTACAAGCTCCGTGGGCTTGATAGGGGTTGGGCCGATGTCTGAAGGAAGTGCTTGGAATGGAGAAAGGAAGGTTCCTTGCTTCTGATTAAGCCTTTTGGCTATCTATCCCTGTTGACAGATCCTACTATACCGAGCCACCTCCTCCATATAATTTGAAGGGAATGAAGATTGTTCAGTTCTGCTGAACACCTGTATCCCCCTGTACAATTTTAGGAGAGGAAGGAGTAACTAGAACTCTCTCCTCTGTGTGTGAGCCTTCCAGAGGTAATGAGGTTACATAATGTTCTCAGACTTAAGCAGACGCAATTAGCATCCTTCTGAGCCTTGGCGAGTCAGTAAACGTCAACATGATTTACAAGCTCAGCATGCGAAGTATCCCGGAAGACTGTGAAACAAGCAACGCCATCCAAAAACTTATCAAAACTGCTTGCTTTAGCTGAATTGGTGGTAAGGGAGACTAGCAGCTCTTTAGAGCCATCCAATGCGAACATCCGAACCGCGGTCTGTTCACCCATCCCTAGGAACGACACTGGAAACCCTACTGCTTAATGAAGAGCAGGTTAAGGGTTTATGGGTAATAGGAATCTGATCACTTTAGTGTGAAGAGCTGCTCTTGTAATTCTGCTAGTGGAGCGCTCATCCTAAGAAATCTTTAGATGCAGGTTTTATTCCCAGCAATGGCTGCCTCTGTAATTAATTACTGATGACTGTGGGATCACTCAGTGCAGCTTCATTCTAGACAGGGGATTTGGCTCTTCCTGACTGATTCATCTATTTGTTGCAAACAAGTCTGCAGGACCGGCCCTAGGTACCTTGCTGCCCTTGTCAGGGAAAGTTTTGCCTTCCACTACCTGTGTTATCACAGAAACACCAAAAAACGTGAGCCCTACGTAGCTAATGGATGGCCTCTTCCTCTGTGTTACATCTCAGTCCCCAAGGTCAGCTGGGGGCATCCTTTTGCATCCATACGGCCAGGGAATGAAAACTGTGGAGCAGTTCTTGGTGGCTGCTCCACAGCTTTGGAATGCCTTTCCCCCTGGAGGTTTGCCAAAGCCTGATTGTCTTCCGGAGGCCTATTTTTTTGGTCAGGCAGGTGTGGGTTTGGGACATTTTGTGTGTGTGTGTTTATGTATTTTTTTCACTGCTTTGTTATGGATTTTATTTTTGTACTTTAAAATGTATGTTACTCGCCCTGAGCCTTTGGGGAAGTATGGGTTAAAAAAATCTAAATCATTAAAATAAAGATCCTTGACCCCTCACCCTCTTTCGCTGAACGTCATGTGTTCTGCTCTCTTCTCCCTAAAGCAAATGCTATCAGTTACCCAAGATCATATTTATTTTTTTATTTTATTTTATTTTATTTTATTCAGACTTCTATCCGACCCTTCCCTTAAAGTTCAGGGTGGCGCTTACATTAGACACACAAAACAGAAATACAATAAAACTCCCTTTAAAAACCTCATTAAAAGGAAGCCCACCCAAATCCCACCTGCCAAATGCTTTGTCAGAGAGCAAAGTCTTATGCTGCCTCTGGAATATGTTCAGGCTCTGACGGACCTCTGGGGGATGGGAGTTCCATAATACTGAGAATGCCTCCCTGCGGGCCCTTGGTGTACGGACAAAATTGACTGGTGGTACCTGCAAGAGAATGCTCCCAGCTGACTGCAGGGGTCACAGCAAAGCATGGAAGGAAAGGCGGTCTCTCAGATATGTGGGGCTCAGGCCATTTAGGGCTTTAAAGGTCAAAACCAACACCTTGAATTGTGCCCAGAAGGCTATGGGAGCCAATGCAGATTGTAGAGCACAGGTGTAATGTGCCCACAGCAACCCACCCCTGACAGGAGCTGGGCCGCTGCGTTCTGCACCAGCTGCAGCTTCCAAACAGTCATCAGGGGTAGCCTCACATAAAATGCATTGCAGTAGTCTAGCCTTGAGGTAATGAAAGAATGGATGAAGCAAGCACCCAATGCCTGACTGCTTTAGGGGACTGGATGAGGGTGAGCTGATTGAAACTGGATCCGGATAAGACTGAAGTCAGGATGATTTTCTGATCTGGTGTCTTGGAGGGAATTGGAATCCCTGTTATTGAGCGCCCCCTCTGTGTTACCCAGGTTCACAGCCTTGGAGTGCTTCTGGACCCCTTGCTGTGCCTGGAACATCAGGTTGTAGCGGTGGCCAGGAGTGCATTTCACTAGCTCCATCTGGTGGGGAGGCTGCATCCCTTTCTTTCTGAGTTGGATCTGAAGGCACTGACTACCACAGCCAGAAATGGCCCCAGTGCCTCCCAGCTGGCTTTTACCAGCCAGGATGGGCAAGGATCTAATTCACAACTGGTTGCCCGCACCGCTCCAAGCACATTCTCCACATCGGTGGGTGACATGAATTGAACCCAATCCAAAGAAACAGGACACAACCCCAAATGCTGACTCTGCAGTTAAAGTAGCAGCACCCAAGTTGTGAATACAAGTGATTTTATCTGCAAAGTAATTAATACAAATGTTGCCTGGGCACTAGATGAGACTGATTCATGGGGATTTATCAGACCATTCACCACCCAGAACAGTTCTGCAGGACAAGACTTTGCAAATGCTATGATAGTGAAGAAGAAAGATTTCTTCACCACCATCGCAGCCACGGCATAGACTTTCAAAAATGATCTATGCTACGATCGGTTGGATTCAGTGCGAGTCGGGTGCCACCTATGCTCTAACCACCTACCCTCCAGCTTCAACCGCCTCAGGTCTCCCATATACGAGGCAGATCTATGCTGTTGCAGCAGTGGGAGTGGATCCCTGGGTGCAACCATGTCAATGACCATGGTCAGGATGTCATTCCACAAAGCAACCATGCCATTGACAGAGTAGCCATCAAGGTCAGTGGGTAAATCCCCCCAGAGAATTCTGGAAACCAGTTGGTTCATCAGTCTCCAGAGGTGGACCAACCTAACTGGTCCCCCACCCCAATGAGGGCAGGGATCTGGGCCTTTGGAAGGTAGTGGTCTGACTACAACAATGTTATGGTGTTATAACACCCTCCTCCCGCCCAATAATCAGAACCCCTGTTTCCAGTCTGGTGCAAATCATCAAATCCAACATGTGTCCTGCCTCAGGTGTTGGACCAAGTATATAGACCCATGGTTGTCATGGAGACCATGAAGTCCTGCTTTGGCCCCAAAAGTTTAGTCTCAGGCTCTCAGCATATATGTTGAAGTCACCCAAGACTTTAAGTCTGCATGACCCAAAGACCACCTCTGAGACCAACTGAGCCAGCACAATTAGGGAGTCTGCCATGGAGTGCGGTGATCAGTACACCAGCAAAAGGTCCAGTCTATCCCAGGCCAAATCCAACACAAGGTCCACTCACTCTGTACTCCCTTGAGTTAGGCAATGGATACCTTCAGAAGGCCAAGATGTCTTTACACAGATCACTGACACTCCATCCCCTGACCCCAATCCTATGCTGGTGCTGCACTTAGTACCCAGCTGGCACCATCTGGGTGATAAACCCAGAAGCCTCAACCAGCCATGTCTCTGTAATGCATATGAGATCAGTGGCCTCACCCTGAATAAGATCAAAGATGGTTGATGTTTTATTTGCCACTGACCTCGCATTAAGCGTCATCGACTTCAGATCAGGGATCCCATTAGCCTCAACCCCCATATATCCCTAGACAGGAGGGAAGTGGGACACAGGAATAGACACAAGGTGCCTCTCCCAGTGTCTCTGATGGCATTTCTCCCCTCTCCCTTACTGTACTTCCCCATGCCCAGTGGTCCAGAAGCTGTCCCACTTTCTACCTCCCCAGAAGAGATCCTCCTCTGAGGCTCTTGATTACCTCAAGCACAATAACCTTGAAAGGGTGAACAAGACTTTGGGGTGAAGGGTGGCCGAATATTACGCCCTGAGCCTGGCATCCCCGGAGACTAGGCCTGAAGCGGCAGCAATGTTTGTCATTCTGCTTTATGCTGCTGCTTTTTCGACTTGTCTGCTACCAGTTCGATGGCAACCAATAGCAGTTTATGATACTTCATGGCAATTTGTGACAGTTTATGGAAATGTACAGCATTTTATGGAAGTTTACAGAAGTTGTGGCAGTTTAGGGCACTTTGTGTCATTTATGACAGTTCACAATAATTTGCGACAGTTATGACAATTTTAGCGACATTTACAACAATTTGCGACCGTTCTCCCATAAAGTTTGCGACAGTTTACAGCAGGTCATGGAACTTTACAACAGCTTCCGATAGTTTATGCAAGTTTACTACAGTTCCTGGAAGTCCCCAGAGAGCCTCTGGCATTTTAAAAAAGGGCGACATACTTGAGTGGATAGTGGCAGCAAATATAGGTAACTGCCGCTGCTTCAGTGTCAGTTGCCATGTCTTTAAGGTGGTGTCGGATTGGGCATTACCGATAAAACAGCTGTTGCTATCGCTTGCCGTTTCACCCCTACTGGAGGCAGATTGGCAACAGAGACAGGTGGGAAAACCTCCCCGCTCCTCAAATCTACCCTCCCCCAAAAAAACCTCACGTCCAGCATGTATACGTTAGGGCCATCTCTGGATTCTCCTTTTGAGAGCAGCTCCTGGAGTCATGTTAACTCCTTGGTGCCAGGCCCATGAGGCTGCTGTTGCTCTGAACTAGTTGTTCAAACCTGTCTAATAAGCAGAATGACCTTGCTTTCTCATTTGATAAAGATACTCCAGTTTCAACACAGGACTGAGACCTTTGCTGCATGGAGTCTGAGTAACATCTCATTTGCTTTGCCTTTTCTGCAGTGAAAGGACACTTACCTACTCTGGAACGCTACAACCTTAGTGCAAAGTCAGTAGCTGCACATTTATAGATCACCTGAATGTCTGTGCATAGCCTCCTAGGCCCGCTTGTCATCTACTTTATTTGGTGCCTCATGACTCATGTTCTTGATCAATACACCTCTTCCTATATTTCAGCAAAGCACACTCTGATACTGAAGTTGCACATTGTGCAATCTTTGCCACTATTGAACTGTGTGCAGGTATCTCTTTAAATGCCAGCTTGGGTGAAAAGAAACGAGACATTATCCCACACCAGGTGTATGTCCATTTGCTTGTTTATTAGGTGACTGCCAGATGTTAGCCCACACCCGCCATGTGGCCACCACCCACTCGCCACCCACCCGCCATAGCATCTTTCAGGAGATTGTGGACCCACCGTGTGGACAAATCCAGGCTAGTGCGTGCCCACATGTCTGCGTCTCATCAATTAGGTGTGCCCACAGCCTCACCTGCATTCAGGTTCATTACCTAGCGTGCTCGGCCTGCCGACAGGCGGGCCAGAGAGCGGGGAGAACACTAGCGCGCTCGGCCTGCCGACAGGCGGGCCAGAGAGCGGGGAGAACACTAGCGCGCTCGGCCTGCCGACAGACGGGCCAGAGAGCGGGGAGAACACGAGCGCGCTCGGCCTGCCGACAGACGGGCCAGAGAGCGGGGAGAACACGAGCGCGCTCGGCCTGCCGACAGACGGGCCAGAGAGCGGGGAGAACACGAGCGCGCTCGGCCTGCCGACAGACGGGCCAGAGAGCGGGGAGAACACGAGCGCGCTCGGCCTGCCGACAGACGGGCCAGAGAGCGGGGAGAACACAAGCGAGCTCGGCCTGCCGACAGACGGGCCAGAGAGCGGGGAGAACACTAGCGTGCTCGGCCTGCTGACAGACGGGCCAGTGAAAGTGAGGCAGGCGGTACAGGAAACAGGATGCTGCCCCGACCCTGCCCACCAGCCGCCCCAGGCAACCTAGAGCATTTGCGGAGCGACTGCTTCCTCCCCCTCTCTCCACTCTCACTGGCACCACTGAGTGTAGGCTGCCACAAGCACATGAAATATACACAGGGGGCTGCCCGTTTATTAGGCTGGACACGCTAAACCTGTGAGTGGGGGGGTGAGTGGTGGCTACGCGGACTGAACACAGACTCCAGCAGGTGAACGTCCCATCTGTTTTCGCCCTTTGTTTCACACAGTTTATTCTTCATTTCCTTTCAGCATAGATGATCCCTTTTCTTTACCACCCCCAGCTGAGCTAGGCAGCCAGCAGACACCCTGTTTTCTGAAGTATAATTCCCCTCCCCTACCCCAAAGCACAGAGGTTGGTACTTCACACAAACAGAAGCTGACAGCCTAAAAGATGTTGAGGAAGGATTAAAGTAGGGAAACAGGTGGTGTTAATTTGTTCTTTTCCCATCTTTCTGAGGTGTTTCTAAATTCAAGGTATAGTATAAATAGAACTACTGAAAGGTCAGGTTTAGGAGGAATCCACAGTGGTGTAACACCAGGGACTTAGAAAGAAATTGAGGCAGAGTTCCCAAATCCTAGGAAACACTTATTCACACAAATGCTGCTGCCACAGTGTGTCACACGATCCTCTCAGCAAGCTCCTTTCCTTAGAACCCTGTATGCTTGCTGCATCAGTTATTTTTAATGAAGCAGGCTGTCGTGAGCTGCAAGCCAAAGGGAATGTGCAGAGTCTCCAAAGCTGGATGGTTTTTTAAATTGCATCGGAAAGCAAGCAAGGTACAGATCGAGATGCACTGGGAGTCGTTGGTCACAAGCCACTGAGCTATTTTTCTTTAGTTAGTTTCATCCTTAGGGGACTTTTGTGGGGTGGATTTAATCTTTCAACTAATGCCAGGGGAAGGAAAAAATTGATAATCCCTTACTCTCATCCCTGAAAATGCCAGGGACAAATCCAGATTCTGCCACACGGACAGTGGTTCAGATATGTTTTGAAATCTAACCTTCTGTATGCATCAAAGAAAAAGTCAAATAGATTTTAAAATACTATTGCCTCTCTATTTTGTTGCAATAAATTAGCTCAGGGTTGGCTTCTCCCCGCCCCCCCTTCCCCCTCGAGCGCTTTCAGACTGTTTTACTAAAAGGAATGGCTCAGTGTAGACTTGGATGATGAGAGGACACATGTTGCTTGACTCTGCAGAAGTCATTGAACAGCTAATGTACCCAGTATATCCTGAAGGTGCTGAACAAGTGAGAGACATTGATCACCAAGAGAATCTAATGCATCATAATTAGCGATGGGCAAACCTCAAAAGATAAATGAGTGAATGTCATCCAGGTGTTTTGAGAAGAAGGAAGTGCTTTGTGACGTCTCAGGTTTATTGAAAGGGTCTGCGGCGTTATTCTGATAAGCAGTCAGGCCTTATCTGTGACGGATGCAGTGCCTGATCATTAGCAAGGCAAAGGGAACCGGAGGAGGGGAGTGCTGTGAGGCCCACTCACCTCACAGTTAAGGTTGCCATCTTCTCAGACACTTTGACCAGAAAGTTGCAGGATAAAGGGAACCTCCTGCCTTGTCCACACCCACTCTGAACATTGTGCTGTCACTATTTATTATTTTATTTATTTATATTTGTATTTCCACCCCGCCCCTCTCACTTCAAGCAACTCGCGGCGGCTTACAAAATACTAAAAATAACTATATATATATATATATATATATATATATAAACACATTAAAACATTAAAGTAGATAATAAAACAGTACAAAAACTTACATTGTGTGCAAAACTTAAAAAAAATTCTGAAGGGGGCAGGACAAAGAGGCTCTCCCACCCCTTTCTGACGTGGTCCCACCCCTTTCAGAGCATTGTGGTGTCACAATATTCTACAGGGGGAGTCTTGTTGTTCAACCCCATTTCTGACATGGCCTACCCCTCAAATTTTAACGGTGCCCTTGGATCACCCAGGGAATTTGGGGCTTCCACTAGAGAGGATGACTGAAAACCCAGACACTTTGGGTCAGACGGTGGGACAGGGGTGGTAACGCTATGCACAGTGCTTTCTGCCTCAGACCCCCCCTTCTGCCCCCACCCCCAAATTTTTACAGACCTACTTAGCTGTCCCCATTCACCTCTCCAATATTATTCTTAGAGCCATGCTGGTGCAGGTGGACATAGCTAAGGAGGTCTGTCAAAATTTAGGGTTGAGAGCATGTGCCCCCTGTACCTCTCATAAACCTCACTAATGATTATTATTATTATTATTATTATTATTAACAAACATTTATATAGCGCCAGCAGTGTACCTGGCACTTTACAAAGTAATAAAATAGACACGGTCCCTGCCCCTAGGGCTTACAATCTGAGAGACAGGAGCTGGGGGAGAGACTTAGGAAGGGGAACAGAGGGAGAGACAAGGGGTCTAACATTCATGAAGATGCGAGGTCTCAAGTGCACGTACTTGGCTTGGTTACAATGAGAATGACAGCAGGCAGGTCCATGTTGCAAGGATAAGGGTAAACCGATCGTGATGATCTGGAGCTGTCTAAACCTCTACGTTCTGCGACCCTGGGCTGGAGATCTCCTGAGATCCTGCTCTCTTATGGGAATTTGATGGCCCCCAGTATGATGGTAGTTGCTCCCCCTCAGAACATTCAGTGCATTTATCCTTGAAACACCTCCTGAAGTAAGGACGTAGATGGAGAACACAGGCATAAATACTGCTCAAGGTCATGGAGGAAGTTTGCGGCAGCTGGTTGGGGAACAAGGTAGGGGTCTCCCATATCCTAGACTAGCACACTAGCCATTGGCTCATCTACCTGTGTGGCTTTCCGGCTTCAACCAGAAATGAGAAGGGTAGGGGCAAGGGCGGTGCTATTGGAACATTATGGAAACTCAAACTAGATTTCAGTTTAGTGTGGGCAAAGGTTTGTGTCTGCTACTTTAACTGAGCTAGAGTTCCCAAGTCTAATCTTGACCTGCCTCAGCCAGTAATCTGCATCCAGTATGTCCTGATACTCCCAGTGAAGAGCACCTCTTCTCAACAACTGGCAGAAGCCCAGACTAGGCCCGTATTCTACACCTGGTACAAAAGCCGGCGTTGTTTTGTCTGGTAAATGCAATTTTTTCATTCTCTCCAATATTATTCTTCTGGTTGCTTTGAACATTTTGGAATATTCTGCTAGTGGGATGCTAGATGCATCAGTGTGCTTAAGTGCTCTGCTTTCAGAGCAGTTGAACTCAAGAGGAATTCAACTCTTGAACTCAAGAGGAGTTCAGAACCTTGCAGGGCTTATTTTCTAGTGTGATCCCCCCACCCCCATTACCCTCCTCTAAAAATTAATGGGGATTAGCAGGCCCCCATACCTCCTACCATTTAAAGTGACCAAAGAGGGACATAAACTTTGCCCCCTTGAGCACACACAAGCACTCATGGATACCCACACATGCTCGCACCTGCTCACTCAGTCCAGAGTCTCCCGTAACTGCGGGGGCGGGGTGGGGGAGGGGCAACTTCAGCAGTGATAGTGGCCGGGGTCCTGGCACTCTGGCAGTACAATGCATGGGGGCCACAGTGCTTGGGTGAACACTGCCTCCAAAAACGGCATCACCCACCCAGTGTCCTGCCAAAGGCAGGACCATGGGGATGTAGGAACTATACTGTAAGGTGACTAAATAGACTGTGACAAAAGTGCTAGCTTGGACCTCTGTGGATAGAGGTTTAGGTCCTAATTTCTTGAAATTCCATGTTTGTTCCAAACTGGGGCATTTTCAAGGTTTCAACCATGTTTTGCTTTCAGGCATTAGTCACTTTGTTTTGATTGGCCATTGTAGATGCTGCTGTGAGCT
Source organism: Sphenodon punctatus (assembly GCA_003113815.1). Classification (NCBI taxonomy): domain Eukaryota; kingdom Metazoa; phylum Chordata; class Lepidosauria; order Sphenodontia; family Sphenodontidae; genus Sphenodon; species Sphenodon punctatus. The sequence goes on from QEPC01014945.1 coordinate 134,773, forward strand.
GTAGGCAGCTGAAAGGCTCTTGTTTTGGCTGGCTCTTCTTCACTTGGCTAATTGGGGATCTCTACAGACTGTGCAGTAGGAATGCCTCATTGGTTCACTGTCTGGCAGAGTCAGTGTTGCAGTGGGAAGAATGAAGTTCTTCCAGCAACAGCAAGTACCTGAACCACTTGTATCCATGATCACCGAGCAAGCTATACATCTTGTCAGCAAACAGCCTCTTGGCTTCTGGGGAAACAGTCTTCTTGTTGGAAGGTTATAATCAGCCATCAGGATGCTTTGGGGGATGTAAAAAGTGCATCTTGTAAGTCGTGAAGGCTAGTAAAGTCTCCAGTAGAGCAGAAATTAATATCCATGGCAAAGATTGTATCTAGTGATTTTGCCTGATTTGACAAAGTGGGTACAAACTACTAATCAGTGCCTTCTTTACTTCCAGAAAAGTATATTCGTTTTGGTTGTTTTCACTAGGTTTAGAGATGAAATGGAGATTCTGAATGAATTTTATATCTGATGGAATCTCCTGCTCTTATCGGGGTTGGGGGATAACATGGACTGACCTTGATTCAATCCGCTAGAGATCCGATTGGGAGCTCTGGCTTCTCTCCCTCTCCTACACAAACATCACTTGTGTAGAAGACCTTTTGTTCACTCTGCATGTGCAAAATGGTGCCATGTAGGACAGGGTAGAGCCAGAACAAGTGTTGCTCTCCTTCCTTCCCTTCCCTCCAATTGGAAGCGATCAACAAAGGTTCAGTGTAGTGTGTTCCATGGAGATGGAGAAGTTGGTCCTTTTCAGTCCTAGTTCGGTTATTTCACTCACTTTAGTATTCTGGTTATTTGTTTCAGCATTACTAGCATTATTGCACATCTGGTGCCAAAATGAAATACAAATATTTTTTCCCTGGCAAATAATTATTTGGGTATTTGGTGGGCTATCAAAAAATGTGAATGATTGCGAGTATAAAAGTGCCTGTTAGTCTCCATTGCTACTTTAAATAACTGATTTGCTCTTGGAATGAATTTGTCAAACTTGGAATGAGCTCAAACCAATTCTCTTTAATATGATTTATTAGAAACACTGGTCTGGTCCTTTGAGCACTGTACATTCTTTATATAAACAAACAAATCCATAGGAAAAAAATATAGCTGGCTCAGTAGCCACAGAAGTTATAAATTTCCCAAACTTCTTTCACATCCAAACCATTCTTACTCCATTTAACCTGGATTCTCTGGGGTCACCTGGGAGAATGACAATTGCTTACAGAGTAAATACCTTGAAGGGCAACAAGACTGAGCTCTGCCAAACTAATGATGTGTGCATTTTAAAGGCAAGAGTTTCTTTGGCTATAAACTACCTTCCACTAGACTGAGCCCATTTAAACAATGGGGGAGACGGATGAATGGGGTGAGCTTGGCAGCGTTATCAAGGGAGGCTGGCAAGCAGCATCTTCTCAGAGCTCCATGTGTGTGGAGATCTGGTAGTTGTTTTGTGGTCAATGTTGAGGGGAGGGGACAGGGCTTGACTTCCGATGACCACCCTCCTCTGCCTTAATCCACTCTGGACCTGAAGTGGGTGAAGGGGCTGATAATCCTGGGTAGGGTTAACCTGGAGTTTTCAGGTTTTGAAGAATCCTCTCCGGGCTCTGTTATTTGTTTCAGCATTACTAGCACTATTGCTAATAATAGTGAATAGCCTGAAGCCCCAATTTCTCCAGGTTCCTCTATGGCCTGGATAACCTGGGGAAATTTTTTTCAGGCAGGGGCATAGTCATGTCAGCAAGGGGTGGGGTAAAGAGGCCCAGCCACATCTTGACATGACCCCTCCTGCTAAGTGTTGTGATGTCACAGCACTCTGAAGAGGATGAGGCCATATCAGAAAGGGATGAGAGACCCTTTTCCTGCCCCATTTTGGCATGGTCTCCACCCTCTTTAGGTCAAAGCTTCAGGTAATATTGTTTAGAAACAAGATGGTAGCTGTAACAGGGTTAGTAATTTGAAGGGTAAGTACCCTGAGAATGCGCTGGTGGAATGGAGCATTGCCCCTTTAAGAACCTGAAGCAGTGGAGCTAATGAGGCACCTGATGCGCATGTGGGCTGGAACTCAGTGAAAAGTCCAAAAGCCAGGAGGTTGGGTGTGAGTGGAGCTAGCAGTATGAGTTGTACACTGTGCTGCTAACAGGAGAGCTGAGAGTTCTGTACGCCCTGGAGTGAGGGCTACTGGAAAGAACTAGGAGTGTGGAGCAGATGTTCCCAGTAAACCCAACCGGGAGACAGAGCCTGGACTACAAGGTGTGATCTATCCAGACTACTTGGGGGTTTCATTGGGCTGGGCTAGACCTGTTTGAGGAGAAAACCCTTGGGGACCCACCTGTTTGTGGGAGAAGCCCCTAATGAGAGAGGTCTGGGACTGACTGTAAGGGGTGAAGGGAGGCCAGCACACAAAGAGTCAACCTGCCCAATCCAAACAGGTTTAAGACCCAAGGGGCTAAGTAGAGCTTTATGTGGCAGTGGGCCAGCTAATTCCCCATACAAGGGTGTTGAGGGAGGATTGTGCCCAAGGCCATATCACAGTACCCCATACCAGGTGGGTGTTCACCTGCCCATTTATTAGGTGTTTGTCTCCACCAGCCACATAGCCACCAGATATGCAGCCCCTACTCACAGCAGGGTCCCAGAGTATGCAGAGCCCACTGTGCAAGCAAATGTGGGTTAATGTGTACCCACATGTCCATGTCCCATCAATTAGGTTGTCTGCAGCACCTCTGTGTATACAGGTCCACCAGCACCATAGAGTCATGGGTGGAAATCCTAGAATACCTGAGGAGCAACCACTTCTGGCCCCTCTCTCTACTCTTGCTCTCACTGGCACACATGTAACATCTGCCTTAAAAGCCTACAACTCCATTTTCAAACATGCGTTCTCCCAGCTTGTCCTGGTTGGCAATACATGCTCAGTGACACTTGTTGTTTCCCAGCAGTTGCATTCTCAGGAACAACTTGCAGAAGTTTACCATCCTTGGGGCCATGGCTAATATAGACAGCCAGGCAACAACCTGCACCGCTACCTCCACTGTTCAATTGCCTACCAGTCTGCCTGAAAATGCTGCATTCCATGGACTGAGGAAGAGCCCAAGGCCTTCATTGCTCTATGGGGGGAACAGAATATCCAATATGCCCTGGTGACGTGCTACAGGAATGCGGTGGTGTTCCAAAAGATCTTGGTCCAAATGGTTCAGCAGAGCTACACCTGGGACATGAACCAGTGCTGGCAGCAGGCCTAGGACTTGAGGTGCAGATACAAAGAGATCTGGGGGAACAACTTTGCCTCCGGCCGTGGGAGGCAAACATCACCCTATTATGAGCTCCTTGACCAGTTCCTTTGTGTGGATGGAATCATTGTTGCATCCTGCCTGTGTAGTTGAGCCTTTGTGAAGGGACAGCAACAGGTGGATATGGCTCCTTCACTTCCCACTCCCACATCAACTGCTCTTGCTCTCACCACAGAAGCTGCAACCGCCAGAGGACATCCCTCCATGCTTGTCCCTGCCCCAGAGGAAGCATGGGTTGATGCAGACATGGACACCATGGCTCTTGTGGTGTATCCTCTCGAGCTTGAGTGCCTGCCCTTGTTCAAGGAGCCTCCTGAGGTTCTGATCAAGGGCACGGAGGACCCAGATGCCACCTTTGTAGAGGAGACAGTGGAGGTGGAGGAGAATGGTAAGTTAATGCACTGGTGTATGTGTTTGTGTGCATGTTTGCAAGAGCTGCATGATAAAGGCTTCTGTATTTATTATCTAATTATGTTTTTATTGTTTACTGTATGGACAAGTGGCCAGAAGGTGGAGGAGCAGCAGGAAAATCCACAGGACGGGAATGATGGGCATGGGGAGTGGATGGGAAGGGACAATGTTGGGCCTGCAGGTTGGCAATGGGGGTAGGCACCATGGCAGGATGGCAGGCTGGTGGGAGATTAGAAGCCAAAATAGCAGCCAGGGGAGAAGCCAAATTGATAGCCAGGGGGAAGGACGTGAATGGCGGTGGTTGATTTCTATACGTTCACTCCTCTAGTGAAGTGGGAGTGATTGTGGGAGGGGAACCTTGTGGTGCTGGGATCCTGTTGTAGCAATTACCCCAGCAGCTGCATAGGCCAGGTACTCATGCACATTTCCCTGTGGGTGGGTGGAGGGCTGAAAACTGGATGGGCAGGAGCCTGAAACAATGGGGCGGGAATGGGTGGAGTGGTCTGAACTAATGGCTTTCTTTGTTGCCTTGCTACAGGTCTACTAGTGCAACGGGCATGGACGGAATCCCCTGCCACAAGTGCAACCAGCGGCACAGGAAGGATTTGGCAAAGGAATTGCTTGCGAAGATCATGGGGTGGTCGCTATGACATACCTCCATTCTCCAAGGACCCATTTCCCCCCAAACTTCCCTCCTTTCCCATTGGGTGGATGAGATCTAGGACACTATGGCCAGGGAACATAGGCAGCTGGTGTGGCAAAATGCCACAAAATGCAAGGCCTTTACTTCAAGGCCCACTTGGACCACTGGTAGGAGGACAGGCATTTGGCTGCCTCTTTGGCAGCAGTTTGAGCAGTCAGATAGTGTGATTGAGAAGGCAAGCAAGGAGATGAGTGAGATGTGGGCACAGACACAAAGTAGCGTGTCCCAGTCTGTTCAGGTCTAGCGCTCCCTGCTCGAGCATGTTGCTGCCGCGAGCATTGTTGCTCAGGGGCAGGTGCCATTTCCTAACCCCCTCCTTAAGCCATTCAGGCTCCCCTACACGGAACCCAACTACCCACCCTGGTTCCCCATACTTCACCTCCCAGGGAAAGCACTCAAACCCTCTCCACACTGCGCTCATGCCCGGGAACAATTCCTGGGCCAGGCATGACTCCTGCCACCAATCATTCCTGCATGCCTCCTATGAACATTCCTCCACAGCCACATCTTCAGGAAGAGGATCAGGAAAATTCCCCCCCACCAGCCCTGCCACCCAAGCGAGTGTGCCACGCTGCCCACAAAAGGAACAGGCAGAAAAAGAGATGGTTTAAATTTTATTTTAATTAAGTTGTTTATTTTTGCATAATCCATGGTTTCTGTGCTGCTTCTGGGAAAGGGGGGAAGGTGGGGCCTTGGAGAATGGGGTATGGCATAGCAATATGCCGTTTTGGGGGCAGGGGAGTTGAAGGAAAGGGAGTGGGTGGCGGATGAACCTGTAATGGGGGGTGGGGAGCCCTCTGGCCATGCACTTGTACTTGAGGGCTGGGCAGTGGGGTTCATAGTCACCCAGTGGTGAAAAGCCCAGGTGCTTGTGCCTCTGCGCTTCCTATTGCTATTCCCAGACCCAGCTAGTCTGCAAATGCCAATAGGAAATGCAGAGATTCAGGCCTGCAACTGGCTAGCCTGCTAATGCCAATAAGAAACACACAGGGAAAGACCACCAGGTGGGAAATAGCACCGGGGGGTGGGGTGGGGGCAAGGAGGAAAAGTGTGCCATCTCAGTGCTGAGGTGGGGAGCCAGATGGGCCAGAGGAAGACACAGCAACACACAGGAAATATTTTAAAAGGCTTTATTGATATCTCAAAAAGATAATTTGAAACAGTTCATCAATGCTCATTTAACTGTCACTGATGGTGGGTGCTGGGGCTAGCATTGCAGTTGATGTGCCAGCAGAAGGTGTCCCAGATCGCTCCAGCTATCCATTGTTCTGCTTGGTTCAACTAGTCCTAGTACAGGGGCACTGGCTCACCAGAGCTAACTGACAGGGGGTCTCCAACAAGCAGGCATGGTGCACACACAAGGGCGTCAGGGGCAGTGCCTGAAGGGGGCCCTGCACCATGCTGGGAACCTACGGCATATGCGTTTTGTGGCCAGGCCCAACATTTCAGGCTAGCTGCAATCGGGGGCAGGGCCTGGCTGCGAGGGAAGCAGCAAGGAGTCCCATAAGGGACAAAAATAGCTGGAACGCGCTTGGGCAGCTGGGGGGAACCGTCCAAGCTCGCATAGGGGAAACTGAAGTTCCCATTATGGGGGCAGGCGTTTAATAGAGACTTATGGGCTTACTTTTAAAACGGCAGCTGGGAGCCAATTGTAGGCACCCAGCGAGATGTGCGACTGCGCCACAAAAAGATCAGAGGCAGGGAACACTCAGGCAGGGACTGGCACGCATGCTCCAGTTGGGGGGTTCGTCCTCCCATGGTCTCTCAGGTGCAGAGTCTGGGTGTGCTCCTCGATTCACGGCTCAGCCTGGAATCTCAGGTTGTGGCCGTGGCGGGGAGTGCGTTTCGGCAGTTACATCTTGTCTGGCGGCTTCGGCCGTATCTCTCAGACTCTGACCTCGCCACTGTCATCCATGCCTTCATCACCTCGAGGCTGGATTACAGCAACGGACTCTATGTGGGGCTGCCCGAGAAGCTGGTCTGGAGGCTGCAACTGGTGCAGAATGCACCAGAATGCACCAGGTGCAGACCCGCCCCCGTTGCCTTACGGGGGCGGGTCGCAGGGAGCACATGACACCAGTGCTCCGGGCTCTGCACTGGCTGCCTATAAAAGCACCAGGCCAGGTTTAAGGTGCTGTTTTTAACCTTTAAAGCCCTTCACAGCCTGGGCCCTACCTATCTGCGGGACCGCCTCACTCCCCATGTGCCCATGCGACCCCTGAGATCGTCCAGGGGAGCCTTTTTGGAGGTTCCCTGGGTGAGGCGGGTGGCCACCGATGTGAGATCTTTTTCGGTGGCTGCCCCTGTGCTGTGGGATTCACTCCCGGAGGAGGCTCGGTTGGCTCCCATTCTCCTGCTATTTTAGTGTGTATGTAAGACCTGGCTGTTCCGTCAGGCTTTTGGTGAAGGGGGTTCCCCGCATATTGTATTTTAAAATTGCTTTAATTTTTTAAAAATTGTTTTATTGATGTTGTTCGTCGCCCCGGGCTGCCCTGTGGGCAGGAGGGACGAGGTATAAATTTCAAATAAAATAAATAAATAAATAAATAAATGTTTTGGGGGGCAAGTGGAAATCCTCACTGCTGCGTTTATGGTGTGCTAAGGACTGCACATAACATTGTTGCCTTAAGATGGTTGCTTTGCTTGCTCTGTGTTTGCATGATGCATTGCTGCTTTTCTTCTCCCCTCCCAAGCATGAGTAGAGAGGCCATTTTGTGAATTTGTGGGTCTACTGGTCATGGTCACTCTTTTTTAAAGTGGTTCCTCCTTTCGCTGTTTCACTGATGCTCCCTGCTGCTGGAAAGTAGTTTCTGACCTCTCTGCTTGTGACTGTGTGATTTTGAGAATCTTGCCTGGGGTTTTGTTGAGAAACAGAAATGCATTGGTTTAAATTTGGTTTATCCAGCCCTGGGTCCAGGCGGCGTGCAAAAGATACCTTCTGACCTCATCTTGCTGCATGTCTAGGCTGCTGTTTTGATGGGACTGGTTTGGTGGCAATACAGTTCTGGAACTGGCCAACCTTTTTAACAAGGGCCTGTGTGTTTGGACAGGCGTTTGGCTGCCGGAGATACAAACAGTGTAGGTACTGGGGATGCTGGTCTGGATGGGCCTGGTTTGGTGGCAATGCAGCCCTGAAACTGGCTGAACTTTTTTAAAAAGCCTGTTTGTTTGGATAGGCATTTGGCTGTCAGGGATACGTTGTAGGTGCTAGGGATGTTGGTTTGGATGGGGCATGTTTGGTTTCTATACAGGCCTGCAACTGCTCTCCTTGTGAACAGAGGAGAAAGTAGGTAGGAGCATGGCAGAAGAGAGGGCTGCAGACAACAAGGAGACCCCTTTCCCCTGTCCCCTACTGAACCCATCTCTTCCCCTTCCTCTTCTCATGCACCAGAACCAAACCCTTTCCCTCGTACTTCTCCTCTGTCCTGTCCTTCTCTTCCTTTTCATTCTCTTCTGATTCGGCTTGTTGCAGGACAGGGAGCTAACTCAGTCCTTCCAGTTCTCCAAGTCAGAAGGAAGGCTTGTCCCAAAGCCTACACCTTCAGAAGACTACAAGTGGCCAAGGAGGGCATGAAAATCAAAGATTCGAGGGTTCAGGATAAAGGTAGGTGATGGCAATGTGATCCATTTTTTAAAACTGCTATGGTTAATTTGGACCCAATGAGAAAGAGAGTGTGGATGGGACCCCAGTAACAGGGCTCTCTATCCCCCAGTGGCAGTGCTTCACACAGCAGCAGCAAGGAGTTCCCAGTGTTAACTAATGTAATGTCCAGTGTTAACCCTGGGAACTCCTTGCTGCTGGGTTAAGCCATGCCACTGGGCTACTGTTGCCCCAGCTCTGCCCCTGGGCCAGGCTCTGTTCCTAGGCCCGGCTCTGTTCCTAGGCCCGCTGGCGTTCAACCCACCCACTGCCCCACCAGTCACAAAACCCACCAGCCGCCACTGCCAATAAGGTCCTGCTGGTCTCACAGATGTCATGGGGAACTCAGGTGGTGGTAGTTAGAAGTGGAGTGGTCTCTAACTGGAAATCAGTTCTGGCCACAATCTATCTCCAGTGCTGCTTTAATAGCCAAAAAGTGTTCTTCACAACAGAGCAGGTGGTGCTGAGCTTCCAGTTAAAGTATCTTTGCTTTGGGGCACAAGCAATGCTGTATGCCTTCATGATCCAGGGCTTCAGGTGGTAGGTGGGGTTCCCAAGAACAACAGGCCTCATGAGCACTCCCTCAGTGGATGTTTCTGTGGAGGGTCCAAAGTCTCCTGTGTACATGTGGCCAAAGAAGGGAGACTGACAGAAGATGCGAGTGTCATGGTTCTTCCCGGTCCACTAGGGATGGGCGAACGCAGTTCGGAGTTCGGACTGAACTCAGCCTGTTTGGACATCTGAAACGAACTCTCAAATTACCGAACAGTTCAGTCGTGTTCGGATTAGTTCGGATGAATTTGGGGGCAGGAAAAACGTCTTTTCAGGACAAAAAAATAATAACAAAAAAAATAGGTTTCGGTTTTGTTTTGGTTTCATTTCGGTTTCAGTTTAGCTGTTTTTGACTGTTCAGCCAAGTTCGGCCAACCCGAACTCGACTGAACCGAACCATTGAACCCGAACTTGGATTTCGGACCGAACATCCGAACTGCATTCTGTTCACCCATCCCTATGGACCACCTAGTCTGCAAATCCACGAACTGGACATGGTGGTCCATTACATCCTGGAGAACCATGGAGAAAAACCCTTTGTGATTCAGGTGGTAGTACTTGCTATGGGGTGGGCAGATGATGGTGATATGACTCCCATCGATCCAGTAGTGGCTGGTGGGTTTTGAGGTTGGTGGGGCAGTAAGGCTGGCAGAACCTTATGGCTGGCAGAGCTCTAGGGTGGGGCTTGTCCATTGTAGGCGGAGCCTCCAAAAATCCAACAACTAGGAGTTATCAGCCTTAATATCTGATGGACAGAACATTAGTTAACACTGGGAACTCCTTGCTGCTGAGTAAAACCCTGCCACTTGGAGACAGAGAGAACCCTTCTACTAGCATCTCATCCATTCAGTGGATGGGACTCCAGTAGGACGACTCTCTC
>QEPC01014945.1:146009-163268 GCA_003113815.1 Sphenodon punctatus
ACACATAAACCAGAAAACCACACATAAACCAGCAACCCCCACTCCCCCCACCATGTCCCCGTGTGACCCCCCCATGTCCCCGTGTGACCCCACTCCCCCACTGTGTCCTCAAATGCCCCCACTCCCCAGTTAACCCCCTACTTCCCCACTGTCCCCAAGTCCCCCTGGCAAGAAACCCTACCTGATCGCAGACAGGTCTGGACCGGGGAACTCGGCAATGGCTGCTGCTGGGGCCCAATCAGTGAGTTTAGTTTAGTTTAGTTTATTTGTCATGACCAATCTTGGTCTTTGACATTCACACAATAATACAGAAATACAGCATATACAACATACATATGCATACATACACAACATATACATATAATAACCGGGAACATATATTTCCCCACATGCAGTAATGGATAGTATGTGCCTATAGATAAATTTTAAAAAACCATACATGCCCCTTTCCCCCCTCAAGCTGCTGTTAACTGCATCACCCGTAATTTTTTGCTCTATAAGCAAAAATAGCAACGACCTTAGTGACCTCTGGGTTCGCATCCCTCAAGAGGAAGATTAAACTTTGTAAAGATGATCTTCCTTGCATAATCCCCACTGAGGCCCATAATTTTTCTCTCACCTCATGGTATATCAAACAGTCCAATACATAATGTGGTACGTCCTCCACAGCTTCTATTCCACAAATGCATATCTGCTCTGCATAGTTACTGCAGTCAGCAAGGTCTGAATGAGACCCCGCCCACCTGCAAATTTCCTGCCTTGCGCAGCCGCAGCCTGAAAGAGGCAACTTCAAAGGCGCCCCTCCAGGCAATTAAAATGGCTGGGCAATGGGTTCCATTATAACCCATTGTCCAAGCTGGCCACGCCCTCCAAAAATTGCGGCTTCTTAGGTCAGTCGGCAGTGCCGACCCACCAGAAGCTGCGGCTGCGCCTGCGCACTGTCTCCAGCCACGGGAAAAGCTATTCTTTCTCCCCAGGCTGGTGCGCAGAAGAGACACAGGGAATACCGGAGCTGTCAGGTGCTGCAGCTGTCCATCCTGCAGCAGCGGTGTGGGCAATGCGAGCCGCACGGTGCACAGGATCTTTAAAAAATGATCCTCCCAGAGTCGAGGATCATTTTTTAAAGATTCTGTGTGCTGCGCGGCTCACGCTGCTGCTGCAGGGCAGACTTGAGTGGTGCTCCCTGGACTGGTGCTGGGCACTGGGTGCTTGTGGGGCACCACCCCCAGTGCCAAATCGAGGGGCCGCCCCTGCATCAATCACCCCCATTACAGTTTGGAAAACCCCCACCAACAACAACAAAAGCCCTCATCACCTCAGTGGGATCAGTCAACTTCTCATCTTGTCCAACAGCCCTTCCACAATCGCTGTGCAAACCTCTACTAGGATAGCACCTACCATGGAGGTTCCAATGCCAAATTGCTGGGCAACACACCACATCACCATGCTCTGTTTCTCCAGCCGTTGCCTGAAGATCTCAGCTATCTGCAGGATGAGGCAATGGGGCATCGTGAAGTTTGTGACCCACTTGGCATTGTCTCACGTGGACAGCATGTTCTCCCACCAGTCTGTACTTTTCTCCTTCACCCAGACCAGCCTCTTGGTGAGTACAGCCCTGAGCATGGTGTTGGGGATTGAAGCCATGTCTCCCAACAGGTACCTCTCTGCACACATCAGCTGCCTTTGCACAGCTTTGATCCTCCCCAGTGTGGTCCATTGTCACCGGAGGTAGGAAAGTGCATGATGCTAAAGCAGGAGCCATCTGTGCACTCCACTATCCCAGCCACAGATCGAGTGAGAGCCTTTCTGTGCCTTGACATCCATTGTACCAATGACAGCAGAAGGCTTGGATCTGTTGGATTGCTCACAGGTTCCACTCAGCAGCGGAAAAGAAGGCCTGGAGTGCAATAACATGCACAAGGAAGTTCTTGGCATGTGTCTCCATGGCTGCGGCTCTGGCATCTTTGAACTCTGCATACCATACGCCAAATGTTTTGAACAGCATAAAGAGCTGGGCAGCTGCCTAATGAGGATTGGCTGTGCGCTGTACATGAGCAGCTATTGGCCCCTATTGGTCATATTATATATCCTCACAAGACTGGCTGCATGCTGAGCGTGAGCTGCTATTGATTACAAGCTAGCTATTGGTTGAAAACGTTTTTGCTAAGCTTATGCTGGGTGTGTGTGTTGCTGCACCAGCACTGCCAATCCATGTGACTATTAAACTGCAGAGACATTTCTGTCAGAAGCACATCAGTGCACATGCCAACTCATCTAAAAATGTTACAGATGTTAGCACCTCAGAAGCATGGAATTTTTAAATTGTGGCAGGAGGAGGGAACCATTAAATATTAAGAAATGGGCAGGTGGTGGGGATCTGCAAGGCAGTGAAGGTCATTGTGCACAGAATGTATGTGAGAGCAGAGCTTCCCATTGGTTAAAAGCTACTTACATATTTTCTTATCTTCTGAAAGTAACAGTTTTTGCTTGCAATGAGCATGAGGGACCATAACACCTTAGAAAGCTATTGCTGCAGGTTGTTTGCCAGGCATTGGTCTGTGGGTGTTGTGGTCGTCCAAGGTATGGGGCCCAAAAGAGGTTGGGGGGGTGATGGATACCTTGGACTGTGCTGCGATTTGGGTGAGGCTTGATCTACAGAGAGAACTGTCAGACCTATCCTCCAAGGCAACCTTTGCGCTCATAGGATGGCACATGAACACAATGGAGTTCTATGTATGCATGATGGAGTGGAGACACCATGCAGCCCTGCTGCAGCTCCATGGTTAGCAGAATGGAAGAGTGGGATTCCTGGCAAAGATTGAGAGAGTGGGATGTGAATGAGATTGTGACTTTTCTGGATGTTAGTGCACTGCTAGAAGTAGGGCAGTCACTAATGGAGGCTGGACATTCCCTGCCATGTTTTCTCATCACTGCCCTGATGACAGCAAGAAGATACCCGTGGGGCCACCAGGAGTGCCTCGATCAGATGGCAGAGTTGAGTCCCTTGGGGAAACAAGTGATTCGGGTATAGGGAATGTGACCGACTGATGGGAGCGCTTCTTGCTCTATACCAGGTTTGGAGAAGCAGAGAAGTGCAGAGCGCCCTCGTGAGTGGGGATGTTTTCTACCCAAACTGTATGGTAATGCAGAAGATGCTAGAGAGGGAGTACAAGAGGCACATGTTTGACTGGGGGTTTTATGTGAACCAAGAGGGAATTTCAACACCATGCCAGGTGAGACCTAAATAACACTACTATGCCTCCTGCATTGAGTCCTGTTCTCGGGACCCTCGCCGCCTGTTCTCTACCTTTGACTCCCTCCTCAAGCCTCCCTGTTCTCCCCCTCCTTCTTCCCTTTCTGCTCAGGATCTTGCCTCCTTCTTCACCTCCAAGATAGACAAGATCCGCCTCGACATCGCTTCCCACTCCTCTCTTCCCACTCCCACCCCTCTCCCTCCTCCCCCTCCTTCTCTCATGTCCTCCTTCTCCCCTGCCTCCCTTAAGGAAATCTCCTCTCTGCTCTCCTCCTCCAACCCTTCCACTTGCCCCCTTGATCCCATTCCTTCCCGCCTCCTCACCTCCATTACTCCCACTGTCGCCCCTTCCTTCCTGCACATCATCAACCTCTCCCTCTCTACTGGCTCTTTCCCTTCTGCCTTCAAACATGCCACAGTCTCTCCTATTCTCAAAAAGTCCACTCTTGACCCCTCTGACCCTTCTAGCTATCGTCCTGTCTCACTCCTTCCTTTTGCTTCCAAGCTGCTTGAACGTGTTGTCTACTCCCGCTGCCTTGACTTCCTATCCTCCAACTCCTCCCTTGACCCCCTCCAATCTGGCTTCCGCCCCCTTCATTCTACTGAAACTGCTCTCGCTAAGATCACCAACGATCTTCTGGTGGCTAAATCTAAACGTCTCTATTCCATTCTTGTCCTCCTTGATCTCTCTGCTGCCTTCGATACTGTTGACCACTCACTCTTGCTGGATTCCCTTCACTCCCTTGGCTTTTGTGGCTCTGTCCATAACTGGTTCTCCTCCTACCTCTCTGACCGCTCCTTTAATGTGTCTCTCTCCAACTCCGCCTCCTCCTCCTTCCCCCTCTCAGTTGGTGTTCCTCAAGGCTCTGTTCTTGGCCCTCTCCTCTTCTCGATCTATACCTCATCCTTAGGCAAACTCATTGCCTCCCATGGCTTCCAATACCACCTCTATGCTGATGACACTCAACTCTATCTCTCTACTCCCTCTCTCTCTCCCTCTGTTCAAGCTCGTCTCATCAACTGTCTCTCTGACATCTCTACCTGGATGTCTCAACGTCAACTCAAACTCAACATGGCTAAAACTGAACTCCTTATCTTCCCCCCTCATCCTTCCTCTCCTTCCTCACTGTCAATAACTATTGATGGAGTCACCATCCTGCCTGTCCCCCAAGCCCGTAGCCTAGGCTTCATCTTTGACTCAGCCCTTTCTTTTAAACCCTACATTGACTCTGTTGCTAAATCCTGTCGCTTCTCCCTCCATAACATTGCTAAGATTCGCCCTTTTCTCTCTGTCTCGTCTGCCAAAACTCTTGTTCATGCTCTGGTCATCTCTCGCCTCGATTACTGTAACCTCCTTCTCACTGGCCTTCCCCGGTCTCACCTTTCTCCCCTCATCTCTGTCCAAAACTCTGCTGCCAGGGTCATCTACCTCGCCAGTCGCTTCGACCATGTGCAGCCCCTCCTCTCTTCGCTTCACTGGCTTCCCCTTCCTGAACGAATCCTGCACAAGCTCCTAGTCTTCACCTATAAAGCTCTTCACAACCTTGCTCCCCCCTACCTCTCTGCACTTATCGCCCTCCATACTCCAGCCCGTGCACTTCGCTCCTCCTCTGTCCCTTCTCTCACCCTTCCACGCCTTCCCTGCTCCCCTAAGCGCCTTCGTCCCTTCTCACTTGCTGCCCCCCATGCCTGGAACTCCCTCCCTGTCCACATCCGCCTTGCCCCCTCCCTTCATACCTTCAAATCTCTCCTTAAAACTCACCTCTTTCGCTCTGCTCTGTCTGACTCTTTATCCTGCTGAGCCACTATTCCTATACCTACGATCGGTTTACCCTTATCCTTGCAACATGGACCTGCCTGCTGTCATTCTCATCGTAACCAAGCCAAGTACGTGCACTTGAGACCTCGCATCTTCATGAATGTTAGACCCCTTGTCTCTCCCTCTGTTCCCCTTCCTAAGTCTCTCCCCCAGCTCCTGTCTCTCAGATTGTAAGCCCTAGGGGCAGGGACCCTGTCTATTTTATTACTTTGTAAAGTGCCAGGTACACTGCTGGCGCTATATAAATGTTTGTTAATAATAAATAATAATAATTAAGTGCTAATGGACCTATCTTCCAGAAACTTGTCCAAACCTCTTTTAAACTCAGCTATAGCACTGGCCCATACCACAGCCTCTGGCAGTAGATTCCACAACCCAATTATAAGCTGAGTGAAAAAATATTTTCTTTTATTTGCTTTAAATTTGCCACCCATGAGTTTCATGGAGTGTCCCCTAATTCTAGTACTAGCTGAGCGGGTAAATAACTGTTCCTTGTTTATTAGTTCCACACCACTCATGATTTTATAGTCCTCTATCATATCTCCTCTCAGTCATCTCTTCTCGAAGCTGAAGAGCCCCAACCTACCAAGTCTCTTCTCATATGGGAGCTGTTCCATGCCCTTGATCATTTTTGTTGCCCTTTTCTGTACCTTTTCTAGTTCAGCTATGTCTTTTTTGAGGTGGGGCGACCAGAACTGCACACAATATTTGAGGTGCAGTTGCACCACTGATTTGTATAGAGGCATTATGACATCCTCAGTTTTATTCTCTATCCCCTTCCAAATAATTCCTAACAGACAGAGCCTAGTGGCACGGCACGGCAGCTACCCAAATGAGGACTTTCACCACTTTTCAGTAATGTACAGTTGGGGTTTCTGGTTCGGGAGGTTCATGGAATCTCGTTTCTCCAAAGAGCCACAGGCCAAACTATTTGGGTTATTGGTCATTGCTTTTGTAGCATGCCTGATGGTTAAAATATCAAACAACTCAACTGATTCAGCTATTCCTTTAACTGGTAACTTGTCACAGACAGGAAAGGAAGCTTCCAGGCCAATTACCACTTGTCCAGGCCTTTCACCAGATAGGACAAGATGATTTCAGCCTTTCCACCACTATGGGCTAGGTCACCCTTACCTTTCCTCCTTTCCCCCAGTGAGAACTGAACACAGGCACTTGTAGCTAAAAGTGGTAACTGCATTCAACTGAGAAAAGGGAAAAAGCACATTACTGGAGAAAAAACGGAGTGGAAATAGAGCAGAGAACTTGGAGAGAAACAGCCCAGAGCAGTAGAAGGAGGAGCAGATGGTGGCAGGAGAAAAGTTCCAAGGGGGATAAAGATGTGGAAAGGGGACACACTTGTCAGTCTAGCTTTTGCAAGATCACTAATGTCAATCTCCCTGTTGCTAGAAAGGTGTTCATTTCTGTTATGAGCCTGAACCACCTAGGAGTTGCAGAGATAAAAAACATATGCACTTACAAATTAGTGCTAAGTTTTAGTGGTTACTGTGTTGGTCCCAAATGTAAAAGGTAGACTTCACATTTCAGGAAGCAAACTTCAAACTTGAGGTACCTTCGCAAACCTAAAGAATCTCTCTCAGGAGGAGAGTAGCAAGTCAGGCCAGAAAAGATATCTGCGTTGCTATTTCAAAGGCTGCATCAGTGTTACTGGTGGTATCCAAAAGGGTGAATGTCATCATGTTGACACCCTTGCTAACTGACTGTAGAGAAGTGGTCATCACCCTAGAAGCTTCCTTTCCTGTCTGTGACAAGTTCACAGTTAGAGGAATGGCTGAATCAGTTGAGTTATTGGAGACTTTAACCATCACGTGTGCTACAAAAGCAATGGCCAATAACCCAAATACAGTAACATCTCATAGAGGAATAAAGCAGCAGTGCAAATATCATCCAGCCAACCTTCATTTGGATTTTAGTGCTGAGGCTGCCCCCTTCCCCTTCCAGGATGTGGGCCTCGTGGGTATGTCCCAGGCCCTGGCTGGCTGGAGTGAGGCGCCCCTGGCCTTGTAGGAGGTGACCGAGTCATGGTGACACGAGGTGGCGGTGCCAGCAGGGCTCCTCTTCCAGTGCTGGCGAGGTGGCTGTTTCCAGCTGTTCTTCCCTCCTTTGCTGTAGGGCCAGTTTTAATGGAAGCATCTGGCTTGTTATCTTGCAAAAGGAAAACAGAACAATGATCACTGTTCTTACCTTTAAACCAAAAGCCTCACCCAAGAACTCATACGCAGTAAAACAATCGGTCTATGGTTCTAGAGGGTTATGCAAGCCATTGTATTCTTTCTGCCTAAATGGGTCTCCCTAGGGCCCACTAAGGAGTTTTATTTTGATAGTGATAAGAGATGGTACACCTACGTCCATGTCTTTTCACAATTTATACATCACTTCCTGTAGTGTCTGCAACCTGTCAGGCACTTTCCAAACATAAAGAAAAGCAAAATCCTTTCCCCAAGGAGCATGGCCATGTTAGAAATTTGGTAAGAGGGAGGCCTGGGGGGAATAGAGCAGAAGCTCCACCCCTTCCTGGACCGGTGGTGCAAAAACTTCATTGCTCCTGTGTAGGCAAGCGGGTGCCTGAGCAGCCCCTCGGCCAGCAGCCAGCCTATCGATCAGGGCGGGGGAGGACTGCTTGCCCCAGGCAGGCATGTTCTGTGCCTCCCCCTGCTCCCATCAACCTTTCTCAGCTGGCTGGCAGGCAGCCTGCTCACCCGACCCACACAGGCGCACTACAGCTCTGTCAGTGGGAGGTCTGAGCTCAGGGGTGTAGCTAGATTTAATAGGGCCCTGAGGCAAGTCAAATTACTGGGCCCCATACCAATGGGGATGAGGTAAGAGGGCATGGGGCGGGGGGGGGGACTGGGGTATGGGTATGGGGGCAATGAAATAATTTTGGGTCTCTTACCCAGGGACGCACGTCAGCTGGGTTTTCCCCATTGGTAGTAATGGGGAAAATGCAGTAAACACAGGTGCCTGCTCTTACCACAGACAGTTGGTTTTTGTACTATGTGAGATGCTTAAAATTAGATTGTGTTCCCTATTGACCAAGGCCATGATCCACAAACCACTCTGGAGCAGTCCCATTGAAATAGTTTAAAATGAGATGTTTAAAATTGGATAAATAAGTTAAATAACTTTAAATGTCTCATTTTAAACTGCTTCAACTGGACTGTCCTGGAGTGAGTGATTTGTGGATTGTTAAAATGAGAGCTTCCAAGAGCTTCCGGTGGGCAGGTTGCACAGGACCCCAAAGAATAAACATACTCTTTCCAATTTCTCCGCAAGCGTCAGCAGCAACGTAGAGTCCTCATCAGACAACCCCGTGTCATGGTGTTCCATGAGGCTGCTATTCATCTATGGGTAAGGCCCCTGTGGAATGGGGTAACTCCACGTTGGGATACCAAGGCCATGGTAGTGCACAACCTCTCATTCTTATTGAGAATTAAATTAGGGGAGGAGGAAGTTGACAGAATTCACCACGATCAGTCTGTCGGGGAATCTCGAATTTTAAAGATTTATTTTAAGGATAGTTTTTGGGTCCGCAAAATATTTGAAGCCCGTCGAGACCTGAAACAATGGGGCATTTCAATGGATAGGGTTTTTTCTTATTAGATTAGTGCCCCCGCTCCCTTGGGGCTGGATCCAATCGTGCAGGAGGAGCATATTAATGATGAGGCCATTAGTGGGTCCTCAGGGGTTTTTACCAGTGGCCCGGAACCCAATAATGTAGAGACAGAGCCTATGGAGGGTATGGTCCAGGGAGAAGATGCTCAGGCTCAGGAGGAGGAGGATTTGATGCCAGTGGATCCTAGTCTCCCCTCACATGAGGGGTGTAGTAAGGGTGTCCGGTTGGCTGAAGTTTGGTTTTGAACTTTGGAGGAAGGGCCTGATACCGCGCAGGTAGAGGACATTTTGGGTAATATGAACTCAAAGGAGTGTGATTTATTAACTGATAAAGTGTTTCAACTACAAGAAATGTTATTAAAGAAAGTTAGTGTTCAGGGTATTAGGGATAATAATAATGACAATCTGGGATCTCCCATTAGTAGTCCATAGAGGGGAGTTGGAGCCGTGTGGACTCAGATTGAGAGGCATAGTGCCTCTGAGGAGGGCGTAGGTTCCAAGGAGGGGGGGGGGCTTCCCGAGTAGTGAGGGGTGAACTGGGGGAGGTGGGTATTATACTGGAGGGAAGGTCTATTGGGTCATTTGGGTTTGCTGGATAGTACGGGGAGGGAAATGGCCCTTTTATCTTCGGCCCAGGGTACCGGCCTGCATAAGGATGGGCTGTCCCCCCTTGTCCTGTTGGGGGATGTTGCAAGGAGGTCCAGTTCCGAGTCCATCCAGAACCTTTTGCAGCCAGCATCTCCCCCTCCTCCCCCACCTTTAGCTGTTGGGAGGGGTAGTGCTGGGAGGAGTGTGGATTGACTTGAGGGACCTTATCTTCCAGCTACTGGGGACATATATGTAAAAATTCTTTCTTGGAACGTGGCTGGCTGGGGCAGGCTGTGGAATTTTGAGACCCAATCTGTCCTACGCACATGTGACATTATATGTGTCCAAGAAACATGGCTCCAGGACGCAACCAAGGTTTCTTTTCCTGGGTCCCAGGTGTGGTCTTATCCGGCTTTAAAGCAAGCCAAGTTTGGTAGAGCATCGGGTAGTTTGCTCATTCTATGTAATTCTTCCCTGAATGCTATAAGGACCCTGTTGCCTTCTGCCCCTTTGAACACCATGGCCCTGCTTTTGGATTTAGGTGATGGGGAATTGATCATTGTCGTCAATATATATATTCCTTCCCGTTACCCGAAGGTTAAGGTTTTTTGGTTGCAGTTGGAAGCTTTTATCGCCTTAACGGAAGATGCATATCCAGGTTGCCCTATTATTTTGGCAGGTGATTTTAATTCTCATATAGGGAATGATATAGGGAGACAAGCAGCCATTTTGGGTGTTGAGGATTCAGATTTGTTTTTTGACCCTCCACGTAGTTCAAAGAATTCTGAGGTAAATTCTTGTGGAGTGAATTTCCTGCACTTTTTATATGGAGGGCGGTGGAAGGTGTTAAATAGGAGATCACGTTCAGATGTGGTAGGCCACCATACTTATGTCTCTCAAGCAAGCTCTAGTGCTATAGATTTTTTCTGTATACAAGAGGTACACTATGAGCAGTGCCTGGATTTTATGGTGTTGATGGAAGGGGTAAGTGACCACTTTCCAATTGTGCTCCTATTTAGAACCAGCTCTAGGGCTGACGCAGTTTTGGGCTGCTCTCAGTCTCCAATGGAGGGAGGGGATTCCAGTGTTGCGCTTCGTTTAAAGTGGTCGGATAGTGTAGAAAGGAGGTGTGAGGGGCTTTATACACTGGATAGTTCTAATCAGCTCTATTCTGCCTTAATGGCCTCTCAGTGTTTAACCCCCTCAGCCTTTTACATGTCCTTTTTAGATCTTTTGACCTGTTGTAGAAATTATCTATCCCCAAGGACCTTGCCAGCTAAAGAAGTAGTCAGCCTGCCATCTGTGCCTAAATGGTTCGACAACCAGTGTCTTAGATCTCAGGGTGCCTTTCGGAGGTGTGCCAGGGCTTTCAAAAAAGACCCTACTACGGGCAGGGCTGCTGAGTATATTCATGTTAAGCAGCAGTACAAAAAGTTGCTGGGGAGTAAGAAAAAGGCCTTTCAGTCTAGGTCTTGGGAGGTATTCATACAGGTGTTCATACAATCAAACCAGATTTTGGGCATTGGTGAAGGTTGGTTTTAAACCTACTTGGGTTCAAGGCCTTCTGGATTGGGGTGCTTGGCATTCCCACTTCAGTGGGATCTTTTCAAGAATGCCGGATACCATAGTTTCTGATCGCGATTTATTAAAAGATGTTCCTCTTTGGCCCCCGTTGGATCCAGAGGAGGTATGTTCGCTACTTAGTAAATTTAAATCTCGTAAGGCTCCCGGAATTGATGGGATCCCAGTAGATCTCTTTAATCACAATCAGGAATGGTGGGCTCCTATCCTCGCCAAATTATTCACAATTATTAGTACCAGCGGGATTATTCCCGCTGTTTGGAATATTATTATAGTGATACCTATTCAGAAAGGAGGGGATAGGAGCCTGCCTAAGAACTACAGGCCTATTAGCCTTCTCTGTGTGGTGACCAAGGTTTTTGTGTGCTATCTCCTTTTGAAGCTTAAGGCCTGGGCTGAAGGGTCTATCTTCTTTCCAGAGGAACAGGCTGGCTTTAGAGCCGGCCGCTCGACAGTCGACCAGATCTTTACGGTATGGCATCTCGTTGAAAAATATGTTAAAATCCGTTCCAGCAGGCTCATTATGGCCTTTCTAGACCTTCGCTCTGCGTTCGACTTGGTCGATAGGAATATTCTCTGGGAGCGTTTATATGCCACAAACATGGATCAGAGGCTGGTTCTTTTGGTACATGCTTTGTATTCCCAAACTATTCTTAGGGTCAGACCTGGGGGTAGTGGCCATCTTTCTCAACCCATCATAGCTACTAATGGGGTTAAAGAGGGATGTGTGCTGGCTCCTTTTTTTTTTTTTTTTTTTTTTAATAAACGGTATTGTAGATCAACTCCATAGGAATTCTCTCTTGCCTGTGAGGGTGGGGTCCCGCTCTCTCCCAGTTTTACTATATGCTGATGACATGGTGCTTCTCTCACCTTCAGTGGTGGGTATGGATAGAATGTTGGAGGTGGTCAGCAAATTTTGTAGTGACTCGCAGCTTTCTATAAACCATGAGAAGTCCAAGGTGGTGGTGGCAGGGCGGGGTTTGAGAAGACACTCGTGGTTGCTTGATGGGGTCAAGTTAGAGCAAGTTCCAACCTATAAATATCTGGGGGTGACCTTTAGTGGCAGGGCAATTTGGTCCTCTCATTTTGAAACGGCTAGTCTAAAGTTAAAACAGGCAATAGGGGGACTGTTGAGGTTTTGGAGATTACATGGGGGTAGGTTTATTCCCCCGGCCTTGAAACTTTTTAATTTAAAATTTAAACTTAGTACCCTTTATGGGGCGGACATATGGGCCCACTTTGTGGGTAGAGGACTGGACTTGCTTCAGAAGGGGCTCCTGAGTTCCTTGTTAGGAGTGCCGCGTAGTACCCCGGCATGCCTGTTGAGGATGGAAACAGGCTCCTTTCCTTTGAATATGGAACTCTTTCTTTGTCCTCTCAGGTATTGGATAAGGGTGACTAACATGTCAGAGGGCTGGATGCCCCGTCTTTGCTTGGAGGAGGCCTTTACGTGGTCTTCTCCCAGTACATGGTGGGCTAAGGTCTGGGTTCACCTGTTAAAGCTGGGGCTGTCTCCCGAGTTGTTGTCAGGTATCCCAGCAAAGGAGAGGTTGAGATTAATAATTAAGCAGCAGAGAGATCAAGCTGTGCAGCAGGACCTTGGGGCTATCCAGGCATTGAGGTGTGCCCCGCTGTACCAACATATTAAAAGCGAATTCTCGTGTGAGCTCTACCTGAGAATTCTGACGGATCCTAATTTAAGACGAGCATTAACTCTCCTGCGTTTAGATCTAATACCTACCAGGGTACTGGATGGCAGACGTAGGGGTATTCCCTACAATGAGCAGGTCTGTAGCTGCAACATGGGGCTGGTTGAGGATCTGCCACATGTATTGTTCATATGTCCTTTGACCAGCTATTGGAGGGAACTCTATTTGCCATCTCAGCTCCGTAGTCAGCTTTTTTTTGCCTCCCTCTCAGCTATACCAATTAGGCCTAAAATCAAATTCTGCAGCGGGCCTATTAAACTTGGCAAATTGGGCTCTCAGACTGGGGAATAGATGATGATGTGTAGGGCTCCGGACTTTGGCTGGAATGGTGGCCTAACTTTTGATGGTACTGCCTGTACTGATGGGGTTGAGTGGGGTCTGTTGTTTCTTATGCTGCCTATGCCTCCCTGGGGGGGCGGGGTGGGACTTGTATGGATCTCTTTCGGGTTGTATCGGCAGATGACACGGATAGTGTTTTTATGTGTTTTTATGTTCTATGTTGTTTTAATTATTTAAATTGTTGTAACTGGCCTGTGGTCAATCAGCATTATAATAAATGTATTCATTAATTCATTCATCAGACAAAATCGGATCTCTCTTGTGCAGCCCCTCTGCCCAGGGGTTACACAAGTAGAGGTGGAGCTAGGTTGGAAATGGGCCTTGGTGCAGACAATGGAGTGAGGCCTCCCCAACCCCTCTCTCAGCAGCAGTGGATGTGGCGACAGTGGGGAGTGTGCTTCCTGCTTCCCCCCACCCCTCCACCTTGTGGTCTCTGGTGTAGCTGCACTACCTGTCCCTATTATAGCTAAGCCCTTGTACAGGAGCATATAACTTTGCCCAGTTTTGTTATTCCTACTGTCATTCCATGGTAAGAAACAACTTGATCATTTTACCTTGGACAGGCTTGGGCTGCTTGGGTTTTTTTGTGCTTGGAGCAAGCAAGTCCTCTAAGTCTTGCATGACAGCGTTAGTGGAAGCTTTATTGTTCTTTTTGTTTTTCTCCTCTTCACGTTGCTGCGCAGAGGAAATCTTGTTAGTTACAGTCTGCAGTTTATGGACTTTTCTGCTGATTTGTCTCTTTCAAAAACTACCTGGGACCTCCAGTCCCAACCACTCTTCCTCAAACGCCTGTTCTTCGGCAATTCCTGGTCCTCCCACAGCCATTGTGTGGGGAGGAAAGAGAGTTCCTTTGTGTGTGCGCATTGCAAGTCTGCGTGGGTCATCATTTCAATAGGGTCTCTCTCTCGCTAGGTGTTCCTGTGCTCTGCTGCATGGTGCTGTCTGTGTTTACAAATGTGATGTTGAACCAGTAGGGCCCGCTTTGGTCTGGCTGGGCCAGCGTCACGGCTGTACATTGGTTCTGGGCCTTCCAGATGTGGGCCCAGTACAAACCCTGCCTGGGTTGGTGGCCAGGCTGGAAATGTGGGTCCAGATTAAAGTGGGCCCACATTCTGCTCCCAGCTGCTGCCCAGCTGGGCCAGAGTGAGCAAACCAGGCAGGAACGTTTGTTCCCAGCCCCGGCTCCTCGTGGCTTGAGGAGTTGCTATGGTGCCCAGCCATGGCTGTCTGTAATAGGCAGACATGTCTGTCCATCATAGCAGTGGGGCGTGGCGACAGCAGCAGCAAGGGGGCATGGCCGGGCGGCTGCATGTCTTTCCCTGCCCCCCTGCCCTGCTGGGGCAGGCTGCAGGGATGTGTGTTCCTGTGGCTGGTGTGCACCTGGCATGGGGAAGCCCTCCCTCCCCGCCCCCCAGTAGGGTTAACTGACAGTGGTGCTCGTGCTGGTCGGCAGTGGATTCAGGCAATTTTAAAAGCTGTATGTGTCCTTAAAGCAGTGCTAGGCTGCACACAAGGCAAGGTGGTCCCTTCTGAGGACAGCAGCATCACGGTGTCTGCACAACTCTTGGAGCCTCAGGGATCCCTAGCACATTGAGGCACTCCAAGAGTCATGTACCCCTTGGTGCTGTCCCTAGAAAACAAAGCACAAAACAAATTTCCTATGCTGTCACCGCATGACTTATCAGATGTCTGGCAGGAATCAGCAGCTTTGCCTGCAACACAAGCTCCAAACTTGGACTAGCACTGCTCTTAGAGTTATCAGTGGTAACTTACCACCCTAAGATTTGAGACAGGAGAGGATGGCCTGCTTCCTGCCAAATGGGTGTAGCCCAGGCCAGGCTTATTTTTTCTAGGGCTCAGTCCAGCACTTCTTCAAGACTCTGTCACTGCTGCTACTGCTTGGAGACCCCACTGCTAGTCACCACACCGGGTCTCTCCTGACAGGGTTGACTGACTGCTCTCACGCCCTGTTTTGCAGTGAGAGTGTTTTGCCACTGAACAGCTGATTGGTGGAGGTGCCAACCCCTATCAAACTTAATCTGGCCCTGTATCTGGGCTGGCAAAGCAGGAGTAGAAACAGCTGGTGGAGTCCTGAGGCCTTATAGGGCAGCTCCATAGGCCCTCTGAATACCCCCTATTTTTCCAGGATCAAGAGTCATCACCTTTTCTTTTTCTTTTCTCTCATTTTTTTGGGGGGTACAAATTGCAATCAGGGCTGGTCCCAGTACTTACTGAACTGCTGGTGCTAGAGGAAGCCCGTCTTTTGCCTTCCACATCAACTGTTCAGTGGGGAGCAGGAGAGCTCCCCATTGGTAACTGTCAATAGTGGGGGGGAGCATAGGAGTGGAGGCCGAACAGGGGGATGGGCAGGGGTTCCATATGGTTCTATAGGGTTTCAAAAAATGGGGAGGGGGATATGCCCCCATGCTTCCCTGCGAGTCACTTATGCTTCCACTCTTGTTTTTTTGTCATGGATGTTCCATACTTTAGAGGCGAACCTGGGACTATTACTCTGTTTCTCCCCCCTGAAGCCTCAGTACATGTAGTCATTTCTGTGTTTTGTGTACAGACATGAATGCAAACCTGGGACTCTGACAAGTTGAAACTCGGTAGGTGACAGTGTATTGATAGTGGCTTTTCTCCTTCTAAGTGTTCAAAAACACATATGTTATTTTAACAGCACTTCATCCTCCAGTGGCAAACTCGGCTTTCTTTTTTGGCATTCCTTCTGCTAGCGTTAATCACGATGAATTATTTGGGTACTGAATTTTTTTTTTTCTGTGGGTGTAATACACCATTCCAGGTGAACTTTGCTGTAATTTCAGTACACGTTAATATCCATTTATTCTAAAGCATTACCACTGTTGTAATTAGCCAGTGAACACTGCCAAAGCGAAACGAATGATACAGAAAACTCATTTTTTCCTGTTGCTTAGTTTAAAGTGGAAAGTAATTTGAAATAATACTCTCTAGGCTGAAATGTGGATGTATTCATACATGTGATTTCTGGATAAAACGTGTACGTACCATTTGCATCTTCTTTTTTAGCTCTGCATTGGCATGTTGATAGGCCTCGGCCACAGCATTCAGATAGTATATGGCCAGACTACAAAATAAAACACACTGTTATATAGACAGGATGAGGAGACATAGGCCTACCATGGAAATAGGCATGCAACTCCAGAGTTAACAATGTTAAGGCAGGGATGGCCAGACTTGGGGTGCATACAATCCACTTCATCCAGGCGTCCACCTCGGGTGATCTATCAGGACCTCTCCTGCTGTATCTCAGGTCTAGGGTACCTCAGTAACTGGTCTCAGGAATTGAGAGGACAAGGAGCACCCCCCTATGGATAAACCCTTTCCTGCTGCACTGGAGGCACTCTCCTGTCTCATCTCCTCCCTGGAGACACTCCCTAGTGCTCCAATCCCAATCTTGTCCCTGGAGGTGATCTCTCAGAGGCTGTTCTCCTAACTACACTGCGATTTATTTATTTATTTATTTATTTATTTGTAAATATTTTTTAGCTGCCCCCTCATGCCTACGGCATCTTGGGGCGGCTTACAGCATAAAAACACACAATAAAATTCATTAAAACAATGTTTTAAAAATACAATCCCCCCCTATCCCACCCTCCCCTCCGAAGGCCTGGGCGAACAGCCAGGACTTGCAGGCTCGTTGAAACGCCAACAGACCTGGGGCCAGACGGGCTTCCTCTGGGAGGGAATTCCAGAGCCTTGGCCCGGCCACCGAGAACGCCCTTTTCATTGTGGCCCCCTGCTTTACACGGGGGACCTCCAAAAAGGCGCCCCCGGTGGACCGCAGGGATCGCTCTGAGGCGTGGAGGGTGAGGCGGTCCCCACGGTATGAGGGGCCCAGACCGTGTAGGGCTTTATAGATCAACACTAGCACCTTGAATCAGGCTTGGTACGCTATAGGCAGCCAGTGCAGAGTACGGAGCACACGTGTTATGTGCTCCCGCCTTCCCATCCCCATAAGGAGATGGGCCGCCGCATTCTGCACCAGCTGCAGCCTCTGAACCAGAAACAAGGGAAGCCCCACATACAGCACATTGCAGTAGTCTAGCCTTGAGATGATGAAGGCAGAATGAGCGTGGCCAGGTTGGGCCTGGAAATGTATGGACAGCCTCCGTACCAGATCCTAGGGGTGGGACATTGGGGAAAATACCGGCTACCGGATTTACCGGTTACCAGATTTTTAAAAACCGGATTGCCGGATCTGTGTACCGGTTTACCGGTACCGGATTTGTTCCATTGATTTCAATGGGGAACTGTCCCCATTGAAATCAATGGAAAAAAACACAAAAAACCTCCCCCTC